>CM065739.1:29214104-29221604 GCA_033310375.1 Conus canariensis
GATGAGCTGGCGACAGACAGTGGAGAGAGACCTGAGACTCGTTGACAGAGGATGGAGTGACACCAGCAGACTGGTGGAGGAGCGTGCACAGTGGAGCGCCTTGACTGCCTCATGCGTCGCGAAAGCATCTAAGTCTAAGTAAGTAAAGCGTGGTATTTCTGTCCTGCTTTGCCTTTGACCAGCGCTCTAGACAAATTTAGTTACCCCAGTCTTTCTTCCTCTTAAAACAGCCGTCAAAACATTTTACTGTACAGTATCATCCATAGAGTGCGCTCATCATCTAAGTTCTACCCAAGCACCTCCACCAACCGCCCCGTCCGTTCTCCCTCCACCCCCCAAAAACACACACACGCACACATTGTCTCTCTCTCTCTTTCTCTCTCTCTTCTCTCTCTCTCCACACACACACACACACACACACGCACGCACACACACACAAACACAACACACACACACACACACACAAACGCACATACACACACGCACGTTCACACACGCACGCACGCACCACACACACACACACACACACACACACACACACACACACACACACACACACATGCACATATCACTATGTGGATAGACGTTAAATTGAAGACAACAACAACACATGCACACTCACATACACACACACACGCACACATACGCGCGCGCCCGCCCACACACACACACACACACACACACACACACACACACACACACACACACACACACGCTTCAGACCTGGTCTGATCTTCCTTTCCGTGAGGTTCTGCTTTGTCGTGCTGCTCAGACTGTTCGTCACAGGCGTCAAAGAAATCATCGTCATCTGAGCCCTCGTCACCTGCACAGACCACCACCATTTATCCATCAAGAGCTGCAAAGAGACAGATGAAGGGGGAGGAATGGGGGAGGGCTGGGGGTGGGGCGGAGGTTGAGGGTTGAGCAGAAGGGGGGGATGGGGAGGAGGAGAGAGACGCAATCTCTGCAAACAAAAACCATTGCCACTGTTAACTGAACCTGCCTCTCCTCCCCTTCCCTCCCCCCCCCCCCCCCCCCCCCCCCCCCCCCCCCCCCATCCGCCGCCCCCGACTGATCTTCCTTGCCACTTCCCCTATCCCCCCTTTCCAACTGGGCAATGGTCAAAGAATTATTAGTGTGGTCATTAATAAACGGGGTGTTCGTTATCCCATAATGATGAACGCTTCTTCTCTCTGCATCTTGTTGTTTCTGATGTGACACAGTACAAATTTACACAACCCTGCCACAAACACAGCCAAGGGAAGTTACCTGGTTGGAAGAGTTGGGGGTGGGTGGGTGGGGTGAATAAGGACCAATATTCGAAACCCAAGGGCATAACCTCCCTTTGAAAAAGAGCTGCGATTTGTCACATATTAAGGTCGGATTCGGTTCAACAATTAACGTGTCAGTTTGTGTGTTTATCTGGTATTCGTTCAATAAAACATTAAGGCTTTTCTTATCAAAACTGAATTCACTTTGACCGTTGACAGAAACGAAAACACAAGGGAGAGAAATCAGGTATGAAGGGCGCGTGAACGGCGGGGTTTCCTGCTTTGTCTGATTCTAGTGGATTGCTCTGGCAGTAAATGGACATATGATGCTGTTCAAGGAAAGTTAAGGGGGCGGAAAAGGGCATCGGGCGCCCCCTTCCACCCTGACGTGCTCTGGCTACGGTGAACTTCTATCGAATCCCAGCCCCCATGGTCATGGAGCTATAAGACGTTAAATCATTTAGCCCTAACAGTAACCTGTCAACGACCTGCTATTCTTTCAGAGATACCTTCCTCAAACGCAGGCGGCAAACACGCACGCGCGCACGCACTCGCGCCGCGCGCGCACACACACACACACACACACACACACACGCGCGCGCGGCACGCACGCACGCACGCACACACACTCCGTACGCACGCACACACAAATCAAATACATACTACACATAAACACTAACACATGTACACATGTATACATATACACACATATGCGCGCGCGGAGACACACACACACACACACACACCACTCACTCACACACACACACACACACACACACACACACACACACACACACACACACACATTCACACACGCGCGGCGCGCGCGCGCGCGACGCGATCGAGTACAAAAAAAGCTGTGATCGGTGTTGTATGCCTGCGCATGTGGCTCCCAACTGCGCTGAATGCAATTCCATCAAGGAACACAGAAGATTCGGAACCCTGGTTTACTGTTTCACCGACACAATTAGTCTTGATACTGAAGAGAGCGGGGAGAAGGACACCACCCGGAAGAACACCCAACTCCTGCTCGTTGATGTCGGACATCATGGTGCCTTCACGAACTTGAAACTGTCGACCTGCCAGGACATTTTCTGATAAAGAGAGACGGTCTTGAGACCCTCATCATTAAGGTCCACACAAATACATTTTTTTCTGTGTTATCATAAGCTTTCTCCGAGTCAAAAAAAAAAGTTTGTATATAGTAGTTGGTGGACGGAAATAAATGCTGTGGAATGGTACTTGTGGAAGCTGCACTGTTCCGTGGCCAAAAGGCCATCAGTATCCAACCACCACGGAGTCGAGAGTTTTTCCATCGGTTTACAGAGACCACTATGGTCAGAACTACAAGAGAAGAACAATCGGGATTTTTTAAAATGTGTTTTTGAAATAAAACTTTTTTCAAACTCAATACAATATAATGCCAAGCAGTGCTACGCAAAGCATCTTAATACAAAGATTACTTACATAAAAACATTACACAAAATATATACAATGCAAAATGAAATTCAAATGATGCAAAAGAATGCAAAATAACACATTCCAATGCTAAAACACAATACTACATTATCATACAACGTACCACAAGACAGCACAGAATAGTAATACACAGAACAACCAAAACACAATAACAGAACACAACACAACACAATACAATATAGGAAAATACAATACAAGAAGGGTTTTATTTTTGTCCAAACAAAAATACTCAATCGCTCGATACGACAGGATCACCACAAACACGGTTTGCCCAATACGAACAACAACATGTCCTGGGTCTCAAGCACCCTTACTCTCCAGCCCGAATGCCGCCCGCGCAGTCGGCTGGGCTCTAAGCAGCAAGACTTCATCCTCACAGTCCCACTCCAGGAGACTCAAGAGAATATCCTACATTGTGGACTGTCGACTCTATTTTGGGGATCTAGTACTAGGTAAGCTCTCTCATCCAAATGTAGAATTCAGACCAACAAGGTTTCGCGTACAAAAGGAGGGGAAGGAGGGGGGCTGGGGGTGGGGTGGGAAGAGAGGGGGGAAGGAAAGTAGAAGGCAGGTAGGAAGACAGGAGATAGGGAAAGAAAACAGCAGGAACAATAATCGACTTTAGCTAGAATCGCACCGCGGGGATGGGGAATGTCTCGCTTCCTTGGCGAAGGCTTATACACAAAGCCACCACTTGAACTATCCCATCGTCTGTTTTCTGTACATTTTGAAATAATTCCTTATCTCTGAAAAAAATCCTCTTGAAGGCAGATTTGCATCTGGGGTTCACCAATGTGGTATCCGACTGCACAGGCTGTGGCTGTCGGTCGTAAGCAGCTTACAGACCATGTACCTGTGCTTAATTAATTCACAGCTGATTTGTATGCATACTCACACATACAAGCACCTACATACACGCACATGCCCACACACAAAGACAGGGTGTCGAGAGAGATCGGGAGAGAGAGAAAGGGGGTGGGGAGAAAGTGAGGCAGGGAGGGAGAAGGAGTGAAGAGAGAGAGAGAGAGAGAGAGAGAGAGAGAGAGAGAGACAGAGACAGAGAGGCAGACAGACAGATAGACAGACAAACAGACAGATAAACAGAGAGAGAGAGAGTGACTGAGACAGACAGACAGACAGAGAGAGAGAGAGAGAGAGAGAGAGAGAGAGAGAGAGAGAGAGAGAGAGAGAGAGAGAGAGAAATGACGGATGTCTATGCTTGGGACAAGTACTGTCCAGAGAAGAAAGGAACGGGAAACCAATCACAAAACCACAAAGACAACGTCAACTTACTACGGGACACATTCCCTCCTTCACCGTGGCGTTCCTTTTTCCCGCCGTGCCCCCCGTGCTCCACGCCCTCTGTCAGTGTGGAGGTCACGTCCTCAAACTCGTTCTCACTGCTGTCGCTGCTGTGTCCCTCCCCTGAGAGTTGAACCGCTTTGCCCTGGACATCCTCACACAATGGTGTCTCAGGATGCAAGAGTTGTTGGCTCTGGTGATCCTGCACGTCCTCGTCTACTGGAATCTCTGGATCCACGCTGCTTCCAGCATCTTCTTCTGAAGCCATGCTTGTGGCGCTCGTCTTCCCCAATTTTGAGGACGTGTTTGTCATTATCGACTCACTGCTACAAGAGTCGACTGGTCGGGTAACAACGGATTCATTAAGCACATGTACTGGCTTGGTCGTATCCGATTGCCCTGTGCTTTGTGCTGATGGTGTTGATACCGAAGAGATCTCTAAGCCATCGAAGGCTGCTGCAAGATTGGAAGTTTCCTGCACTAGTGATTTACCAGCCGGAGTCCACTCTGCTGAATCAGTATTGCCTTGGAGACACGAATCAGCCAGAGGCTGAGACACAGTTACAGGACATTTGTCCACCACCTGAACGCCCGCAGCTTTGTCCGGAGCCTGCACAGCAGAATGGGAGAAAGTTTCCTGCACGCATGAGTCGCTGACAGCACTGTGAGCGGAGGCTGGAACGCAGGAATCACCGGTAGAAATCCCTGCGTCATGACCAGCATCAGATTGCTGGGTACATGAAGCGACACTTGCCGTACCAGACCCTCCACTAACACCAACCATGGACTGATGTAATGAATCACTGGTACCACCGGCTACTTTTGCACCTTCTTCAAGATTGTTTATTGTATGTTGAGTGTGTGGGATAGCAGAGGTCACCTCCACATCACTGGAAGTGACACTCTGACGTTGTACCGCAGAACATTCAGCAACATCCGTTTTCCCTGAACAGGGGCAGCGATCTACAACACGTCCGTCCTTTAGAAGACCGGCTGACTCTTGCTTTTCGGCTGTCGCTGATAATGACAGACAGTCACTGTCTTCTGCTCCCTCAGGGAGGAGATGCCTAGAGACAGTCTGGGAACTGAGATCTGTCACAGAGTCTCCGCACTCACTCTCCGAAAGAGGTGTGTGTCTTTCCTGCACAGCGTCTGCATCACACACAATATCACCGCTAGCCTCTCGTCTCCCGTTGGTGTCATTGTGACTGTCGCCATCACTTGCATCAGAATGGCCAACGCCATGGTCTGGACTTCCCTGGGTGGCATGGGGACAGGGCAGGTGGACAGGGTGGCTGGAAACTGGTGTTGATACACCTGATGACAGGACATCCGGACTTGAGTCACGTGGTAAAACAGGGCTGACAGAAACACACGGAACATCAGACTGGTTTGCATCGTGTGTGGAATATACGTGTGATAATTCAGATTCTGCACATTGGGGGGATGATGACACAGATGGAAAGTGATCAGAGGGTAGACTCTGATATATGTCTTTGGAAAGATCAGCAGCAAGATCACTTTCTAGCGGATGACGTGACACCTGGTGACCATGGGACGCGCTGGGAAGACGATCAGTCTGTGAACGTTCAAAGGGGGCACCAGGACTCACCAGGACGTTGTTTCCTCCATCATCGTTGACCTCAGACCCAGAGACAGTACTCCCGGGGTCACATTCAGAAGATCCAGATTCACAGACAGTATTTCCTGGCTTATACACACCACGTTCAGATTCACAAACAGGCTCTTTTACAGGTCGTTCAGGATCACAGATGGCACCTTCCGGGTCATAACCAACGCCTTTAATGCCCCCGTTCATCTGTCTGGCTGACTGTCCCTGCGCGCCTCCATCTTCACTTAACTCTCCACTTTCGTCGTTCATGTTTACATCATCGTGACTTTCACTGCAGAAGCTAGCTACGTGTAGTTTCTCTTCAGCACTGCTGACGATTTTGTCCTCGTTGTGTTGATCCCCCTTTGCCCAATCCATCACCTCCGAGTTGTGGCCCCTGATGAATCTAGTCCTGGGCGATCACTGTGCCTTTCGCTTGATCCTTCGAGTGCATTACTGACCGCAGAAGAAGAATCTGCACCTGCTTACATTTTGCAGGTCAGTCTGCTGTTGACTTGCACGCTCCGTGCATGATGACAATGTTTACAACACAATCGTCGCTCTCGTTCTTTCTGGTCAGTGCCTTATTTCACACTCACCAGAGTGTCCGACCAACGGTGGAGGGCTGAAGGGTGCAGACTAACGTTGTTCACACGCCCAACAAGTCTGCAGCGACGCTCACCTCTAGTCATTGCCTCCGTACCGCAACTGCCTTACTGCCGTCTGACCTGGCTGGGTGGATGTTTGCTTACGACAATGGCCGCCCTTAGTCTCACTGTCGCTCTTCTCCATACTCAGAATTGGAACACGTGACATTCACAGCCCGCGTCAGTTGGGTGTGTGTTGCAATGTCGTTCAAAAGTCTGGGGGGAGGGAGAGGGAGGGAGGGAGACGGCGAAGGTGGTGGGCCACTTCCACCCCAAGTCCTCCGCGTCCTTTTGGTCAGAGTACAGACAATCGTTCTCTTTGTCTTAGGTGATGATGGGCGGTTGCCAACATCCACTGGTTGTCTGTGTTCTTCTGCAAGCAGCGGGTACACGCTTTGGCTGACGGCATCATATCATTCCTGCGAAACAACGCAATCCATTATGTCATTTCTGCAAAAAGAACACATTCCTAGACGTTAATTCAATAGAACAACAGCCACGTAGCTACAGTCTCTGCGGCAGCCAGCACCAGTGGTACTTATACTAGTACTAGTAGTAATGGTAGTAGTAGTAATCGTCATTGTGGTCGTCGTCGTTGTCGTCGTCGTTGTCGTAGCAATAGTAGCAGTTGTATCGTTGTAGTAGTAGTAGTAGTAGTGGTGATAGTGGTAGTAGCAGTAGTAGTAGTAGTAGCAGTATTAGTGGTAGTGGTAAATAGTAGTAGTAGTAACACAATAGTAGTAGTGGTCGTAGCATAGTAGTAGCAGCAGCAGCAGCCGCAGTAATAGTAGCAGCAACAGCAGAAGCAACAACAGCAGTAGCAGCAACAGCAGCAGCAACAATAGCGATAGTAGTAGTAACAGTTAGAACAGTGTAGTAGTAGTAGTAGTCGTGGTAGTAGATACTAACAGTAACTTCAGTAGAACTCATGAAAATAGAGATAGCGACGGTTATAAAGCTGAACATCTATTGACCAATGTCTGAAAAAAAAAATCCAAGAAAAAAAAATAACAATAAAAATTTTCTTTCAAAAGTTTTGGGGCAGGCTTCAATGTTGGAACATCTATTGACCAATGTCTGAAAAAAAAATCAAAGAAAAAAAATTACAACAAAAATTTTCTTTCAAAAGTTTGGGGGCAGGCTTCAATGTACACTGGCCTTCCAATGTATTTCCGTCAACCAGAAAGAT
>CM065739.1:29226604-29229104 GCA_033310375.1 Conus canariensis
GCCGAATTTGAGAACATCAGTGATAAAAACTGACTGCTCGTTCTTCATTGTTTTTTCGTTGTCCTAAATGTTATTTACCTTGCCTGAAGAAGACCTATGATGTCGAAACGCGTCGTGTTTTGTCTTGTAATTTGTTTGTCCATTTATTTCTTCAGCTGGTGGAGTTATTACAAATTCCTTTTAAAATTTGCATTGAAACGTTTGACCATAAAAGTAAAGCTGGATATTTGTATCCCCATAAAAGTAGATACAAAATTTAAAAAAAAACAAAAAAAACCGCCCTCCTTTTTCCAGGTTTGACATTGTTTCTTTTCTCTCTTTTGTTACGGAGTCAGTTACGAGGCACAACAAGATATTCAATAGCCAAGGTACAGCTGAACATATGTGTATCATCACTGACCATGAGCATAATGAGGTAAACTGGCAACACATCGCTTCAGCCACCTGACATCTTCAAGCACACATTTCCAAACTTTAGTCAAGCGAATGTTTAAAGCCTCCAACAGCCAGCCTGAGAGAACTGTCCGCGTTCTTTACATTCCTTACGAATGGGATACTTACACAACGGTTAACTCTATTTTCCTTCGCGAAAAAAAAATTGTAAAAAAGCACTATGTTCGCCGCTGAAAAGGTCGCAACGAATGTTCCATTTTTCGCTAAATAGACTGTCGCCCCTCCTGTAGTATAATAGTCAGCATCCTTCTGATTTCGTCACCGTTGGATACCACAACAAGTAAACAATGCAAACAAACACACGATATATCCACACGCCCCCTTTGGGCTCTCTTGGTCACTGTCGCTCTTCTTTTCGACGTTTGTGCAAGCATGACCATGAATCGAGGTCTTGATTGTATACTTGTCAACCTCTTCGCTTTTACCGTAATGCTTGACGAAAAGGGGGCTTACAAAAATTGTCAGCACAAAATACCTGTTCTTTATTGCCCTGCCGACTCTGTGTGTGTGTGTGTGTGTGTGTGTGTGTGTGTGTGTGTGTGTGTGTGTGTGTGTGTGTGTATGTGTGTGTGTGTGTACATATATGTGTGTGTGTGTGTGTGTGTGTATATATATATATATAAGTGTGTGTGTGTGTGTGTGTGTGTGTGTGTGTGTGTGTGTGTGTGTGTGTGTGACTTTTCTCTGGTGCATTCCACATAGCAGCCAAATCGCGGTAACACCACAAATACCACCACACCATCCAACATCAACAAATACAAGAAGAAGAAGAAGAAGAAGAAAGAAGAAGAAGAAGAAGAAGAAGAAGAAGAAGAAGAAAACCAACAACAACAACAGAAACAACAACAACAATAGCAAGAATGACAGCAACAACACATACAGCACCGCAACAACGTAAAACACGACAGTAACAACAAAAAGAACTGCTACATTAATGAACGCCACCAATGCATCAGCTGAAATAATTTCAAAACCACTCGCCTGTCCTTATACATCCTGCTATCAGCTGACCCAGTAAAGGCCCATGACTTCATGTCACTCAATACTTTGTAAGACACTTGCTGGGTGAAAGGCTGTCGTCTACACATACAAGTAGACGGCATGCAATTTTAAACAGATCATAATGCAATTCCTTGCGCTTGCACTGTAATCATGACAGATCAACAGGCGGAGATGGGGAAGCAAAAAACGGCAGGTTTTAGATTGGGCGCCATTGGACTTGGAACCAGCGTGTCTGCTACCTCAGAGCTCTGCACCTGAGTTTACCTTGGTACCACTCACTCAAAAGTCTTAGCTGCGACTCCAGTAAAACCAACATTTCCAGAATGACACATCCCCGAGCTAGAAAGCATCTTCATTGTTTTGAGACGGGTATCTAAGTTGCTGAGGTCATACAGGAAGACTTTTCTAATTATATGCTACAGTTTCTTTTTTCTCTTCTTTCAACCCCCCCCCCCCCCCCCCAACTACTTAATTGTTCAGCTTTCTCTCCAGTACATCCGGGACTCAGACGGGGACCTGCGGTCCAATGGGGTCAGCGTTTGGTTGCGGAGCAGACGGTCGTGAGTTCGAATCATTTGCAGGGTCGGCTTAATTTTTTTGTAACTGCTTGAATAATTATGCTCTAGGTCCACCCCGCTGCAAATGGATACTTGATTCAATTCAGGACGTTGAAAGGCGATAGTAGAGCTCAAGATTCTGTGACACCGTGCTGTTGTAACTCGAACAGTCCACTCTCCCTACAGCCATTAGGCTATGAGACATATAACTCCAGATTGTGCAATACCGTACAGTTGATACGAGAAACTCAAATAGTCTACTCTCCCTACAACTATTAGGCTACGAGACCTATAACTCCAGATTTTAAGATTTTTTTTTTTTTTTTTATATACACCCTCCTTGATGATGATGATGATGATGGTGATGGCGATGATGATGATGATGATGATGAAGATGAAGATGATGATGATGATGATAATGATATGGTGACGACGACGACGACAACGATGACGACGACGACGATGATGATGATGATGATGATGGTGAT
>CM065739.1:29241604-29284104 GCA_033310375.1 Conus canariensis
ATAGATAAATTCCATGTTTCATGTGTGAATCTTATGGATATAAGTATTCACAAGATGCCATTGTTTCCAGGTAGACTGCTTGAAAATTCCAAGAGATATTCATGGTGATCCCAAAATGCCATTTATTAATTACTTTTTATATTTAGAAGAGGAAAAAACACTTGAAAATGATAGAAATAAACTCATGGTTTACAACAATTAAAAACAAAAAGTGGGAATGATCATTGAGAGATGTGGCATGTTCATTAATTTACCTGAGAATGTCTATTTTGGCAATAAATGTCAGCTGTGAAAAACACATGTATTTATGAAAGACTGGGACTTGGTCCAGAATGGTCCTACATTCACTAAGGTGCACGTAATCAGCATCAACTGACATCACATACTCATCCTATCTTTCGAATTCCAAACCATTGCTGTGTACTTATAGTGTATATACAATCTTCTCCTAGGTATGTATAAACATACACACATGCAAACAAGCGTGCGCATGCGCGCGACACACACACACACACACACACACACACACACACACACACACACACACACACACACAGATATACGTACATATCTCTATTTATCTACCCACCTACCTACCAACCTACCTACCTGCCTGCCTACCTACCTACCAACCTACCTACCTGCCTGCCTACCTACCAACCTACCTGCCTACCTACCTACTGTCTGTACGGTGGTATGGCAACAGAACTGTCTCCACGCTGTCAACACACTGGTGCATTGATCCAGCAAACGCAATCAGGAGCTCTAATACATCAAGGAAGATGCAAGTGCATGTCCAGCCGGCCTGTAATGAAAACACGGGGCAGCGTTGATCTCACGATACAACTGTGTTCGTTGCCAAGCGCACACATCAAAAGAAGTCAAAGCGTTGACACGTACGTGTTAATTCCCTTTATGACGCTAGGTCGGCGCCTGAAATTCATACCGAAGTTGAGCGTGCTTCTTGCCATGACAAAACGCGTTGTGCTCAATTAGCTCCATTTCCGAGCAAAACTATGGACACTGCTCACAGCACTCTTATAAGATAATGGCAAAAAAAAAAAAAAAAAAAAAAAAAAAAAACGTGGTCGTCTGCCTCTTCAAGACACAACATTCCCCGCTCAAAAAACAACAACAACAACCAACAACAACAACAAAAACCCAGCAACCCATGCCAGAATCTGAGGTCAGAGCACCTGCCTGCTTCCACTTCCGGCGAAAGCAAAAGCAAATCGCCAGAGTTGGAAACACACACACACACACACACACACACACACACACACACACACACAACCTAAATGTGTTAACCATGTCTGTGAAAAGAGCAGTAGAGTGTATCTCCAAAGCACAGAGCAGAAAAATAAAAAAGTTTCAGCGATGTCCGCTTCAGCTATCCCTTCAAGGCAGTCCTTGAAAAATGTTACCAAGGAAGAAGCAACATTCGTCTTGAACCTAGGTACACTTTGCTCATGATGAATTGTTTCATATTGCTATGATCATTTGGGACTGGAATGTGTACAAGAATGAGAAAGAGCAGGGGCAGCTTTAGGAATGTGGACTAAACGAAAAATCAATTCATCCTAAGAACCCACCGGATCCCAAGCAGAACACTAAAAATGTTGCTTAAAATGTGATTGATTAGCTTAATTACTTTGTGTGAAATCAACGTCTTAATTACTTTATGTGAAATCACCAGTGGAACACTTAAAAAAAAAAAACCCAGGTCAAAATGTGACTGATTATCTTAATTATGTGGAGCATATTTCTAAACGAAAGATAAGATTTTTTTTGCTTGATGGATAAAAACAAAACAAACTTCCACAGTACCTTTTGAATGCTGACAGAGCGGGGGGACAAAAGAGACTCTCTAACAGAAACTTGCGTAAATGAACATTTTGCCTCTAAGTTTAACAGTACGCTCACGTCTTCACCTTGAAAGGATTTTCGCGTGTGCACCCCTCACGTACATCCTGTTCATTTCTTTGTTGTTCCTTTCTCTGTTGGCACTTGGACAAAGAAGGGATGGGAATAATAGTAGTAGTGAAGGTGGCGCGGCAGACGGCTGTGCGAAAGAGGGATGGGAGTGGAAGTAAGTGGTGGGGAGGAGGATGGGGAAGGGGGCGAAGGAGGGAAGCAAAGGAGGATAGAGGTTAGGCTACGAGAGATGTTGGCACCAGCAGACAGGTGAGGAAACTGGCAAGTAGCGCTGATGCATCTACTAAAGGGGAAATGATGGAAACTAAAGACGGGCAAGTCTAGCGCTGGCATGTCAGTTACTATGCTTAGCCGCCAACACGGCTTGCATAATGGGCGTGCAGTGAAAGTCCGAGAGTTCGAACACATCTTCCTGGTGTCGTCAATACGTAACTTACACTACTGTTATTACAGAGAGGCAAGTGGTTTCAAACGCGAGTCTCGGTCGAGAAGTTTCTGTGTCCAGCATACACGAAGTTCTACCGAGCAAGGAAAAGCGAATTCAGAAAGCAACAAGAAGGCCTAATGAAAAAAAAAAAAAGCTTTCATATGATCAGTTACCTGAGAGAGAGAGAGAGAGAGAGAGAGAGAGAGAGAGAGAGAGAGAGAGAGAGAGAGAGAGAGAGAGAGATGTTTGCTGAATGTCTGCTCTGATTACCTGTCTTTCCGATGTCACTTTATGGTGCCTCATCAGGAGATCTTTCGTGTGCTGGTGACCCTATTTCTCTGGCACTCAGAGATCCCCCTCCCCCCTTCTTCCTCTCTCCCCGTCATTGTCTCTCTCTCTGAAGCAGCCGGTTTGTGTGTGTGTGTGTGTGTGTGTGTGTGTGTGTGTGTGTGTGTGTGTGTGTGTGTGTGTGTGTGTGTGGGGTGTTTGTGTGTGTGTATGTGTGGGTGGGTGGGTGTGTGTGTGTGTGTATGTGTGTGTGTGTGTGTGTGTGTGTGTGAGAGAGAGAGAGAGAGAGAGAGAGAGAGAGAGAGAGAGAGGTGTGCGTGCACGCGCGTGTGTGTTGCTTTTGGTAAATGTGTATGAGTGTGTATGCGTATGTGCGTGCGTGCGTGCGTGCGTGCGTGGGGCATGCCAGCATGTACACGAGCGCGCGCGCGCGCGCGCGCGCGCGCGTGTGTGTGTGTACGTGCGTGCTGCGTGCTTGCGTGCGTGCGTGCGTGCGTGCGTGCGTGCGTGTGTGTGTGTGTGTGTGTGTGTGTGTGTGTGTGTGTGTGTGTGTGTGTGTGTGTGTGTGTGTATCTGCGTGTGCGTGTGTATGTGTGTGTGTGTGCGTGCTCGTCACGTATGTGCGGAGTGTGATATAATCAAATAATTGCAGAAATTACTCGTGTGCCTATGCCAGATTCTGGCACATATGAAACAGCACATATGATTTTGTGTCTTCTTCTTGTGTTCAGAAATTTAAAAAAAAAAAAAAAAATCAAATTTCTCTTAAATATATATTATATATTCGGAACAAGGCGCCTCTCTGTTATTTTCACTATGTTTGTGTATTGAGTTAATCAAGTACGCATGCGTATTATACTTCATCCTGTATCAGACGGCACATGTCGACCATGGCTGCACGACTTAGGTTTGCCCTTTCTGCTTCTACCAAACTTGTGCGCTGCCAGAGCCGCCTACAGTCGGCAAACCACTCCACGTTATTGAGCCACAGACACCAACAATCTTCAGTAAAACAGATCTGCAATGCTGTCTTGCCGGGTGTCGGGAACTTCGCTCCGACATTGACTGCGGTCAAAGCGGTGCCTCTGTTCCAAGCCCAGCATCGTGGTTTGCAGACAGAAGGTCAGTCATTCAGTCAGTCAGTCAGTCAGTCAGTGTCTTACCCTTGCACAAGTTTTTTTATGCAGCAAGGAAGAAATCAGAAACGATTTGGCTAATGAAATCATCATGAGAAAATAGACCAGCTTTGCCGCTCCATACACACACGTATCAGACTGGTTGATGATACTCATGAAGTCGTATGATGAAATTGGGCACTCTTCTTGGAAGTTATTGTTAGACGGTGACTCTGTTGAAATGCAAACTGAAGCATTTAATGGGCGTATGTAGCCCAGAACAAATGATATTTTGTTTTATCTTATTAATATAACATTGATCTTTGATTTGGAAAAAAATGGAGAGAAGTGAGAAAACTTATTTGTAGCCAAGTGAATGTGGAAACTGGCATTACATGTCTAGAGTACTTAGCACTACTTGCACAGGTACTCCTTATGCATGGATGCTATGTGTACAGGTGAGCTCGTCGGAAGTATTGCCTCGCTTGAGAAGAGTTTATTAACGGTCAGGTTAACAAGCAGATGAACTCGGGCGATATGACACCATGGCTCAAAGAGGACATATCTCCAAACTTGTAGTTTGACTCAGGAGCAGTGTTGTGATACGGGTGTTAGTGATGGACCAGTGCTATGGCATAGCAAACAGTCTTGCCAAGCAGTGCAAAGGAACTGGACAGCTGTAGATAGGTAGAATGACATGGACGACCTTCAGAACTACTACAGTATGAGCTTAGTGAGACTGGTGATTCTGAAAAAATGAGACTCAGACATTGTACTGTAGCAGCTAGTTGCATTGAAGGGCTTGCAGGAATCCTAACAGATCCCCAAGCCAGTGTCTGGACTGATCCAGTAAGATAGAGTGCATGTGTGTGAATGTGTAAGTACTGAAGTATATTAAACGAATGGTGGACACTTTACTGGTGTCATGAGTAGAACACTTAGTACAACCGTATAATTTAACAACAAAAGAAAAGAGAAGTTGTTTGATACATTGGGTTGTAGCTGTGTAAGTGTGTTTCACAGAGACCAGACCTGTACTTACAGCATACAGTACCAGCACTGACAGGCTGGAGGGAAAACATATTCAGTAGATCACATGGCGGAATATAAACACAGCCACAGGATGTGAGCAGCACAGTGTGTGCGTTTTTAAAGAAAGGCAGAGAAGATTTAGAAAATCCATGATGATGTCCATTTTGAGCAGCAAATCCAGTGACGACCTGCTTGCGCTAATTGATTTTGGAAAGCAGAAGGGGGCCCTGGAAGATGGTGTAATGCCAGCACACTGGTGGAAAGAAGAGAACAAAATACTATACCCACACGGGATGAACAGCAGTCCATGGATGAACTTGGGACCTCGCTTCATTCTGAGGCGAGCAAGAGCATACAGCAAAATGCTGAACCCAGTGATGCTGATGATTGCTACAAGTTTGCCATCAGTTCCTACTCTTCCACCAAATATTATGAACAACCTCATGTAGTGGGAATTAGGATCTCCTCGATCTGCCAAAAAGATGGAAAGCAATCACCAGGAAAGCCTGAGCCTTTACTACAACTACTACTACTACTATAACTACTACTACTACTACTACTAGTACTACTGCTACTACTACTACTACTACTACCTACCACTACTTCAACAACCACCATTACCACCACCTGTCGCTCTTTATAGTGGAGGTTTTGTCAGTGTATAATTGCTCTAGAATAGCTGATTGTATTGTTCTCGGGCAAGACAGAATCCATTTTGCATCTAATACCCCAGCCCTCGCGATCCCCATTCTTGTCACCATCCACTATGGACTTTGAGCCCTATTGATGATTTATTAATTAATGTAATTTGAAACTTGTGAGCGGCAAGCAATGTTGGAAATAACTAATGAGAAAACATGTTTTTGATTTTTGAGCAGGAAATAATCTTTTTGATTAATGTTTCTCCCCCTCTCTCTCTCTCTCTCTCTCTCTCTCTCTCTCCCTCTTTTATTTCATTTCACTTAATTGATTTATTTTAAGTGTTTATTTATTTTCTTAGTGGACAAGGAATTATCCAAGTTTCTGGAGAAGGAGATAAATTATGAAGAGACGGCAGCCAACAAATCCCAAACCCAGGGTGTGGAGGGCTTTGAAACGACCACCAATGATGCTGATGTCACCTTGACCAGAAAGACTGGAAACGAAACGTGAGTAAACTTTGAATGGAGTCCTGCTTTGGAACAGAATCCTGCTTTGTAATTGAGTCTTTTTATTTTGGAACCTGTTTTGATTTCTCTGAATATTGATGTTATATGGAATCATTACTTTTTTTTTAACGTGACATGATTATGATTGATTTATATTTTGGATAGACAAATTAATAAAGGTGGAAACTAAGAATATACATGTAGAATTACAATGAAAATGTAAGGAGAAAATTTGTAATGCTACAATGTCCTGTGCTAATAGGGATTGTATGTGTTATTTTCTGCTACTTTTTTTTTTCTTTTGTAAGCAGAACTTTTTATTTTTAGATACACTTGAAAACAAGAAAAAGTAGTGACTGAAGTTTGTTTGGACCAATCTTTTCGGTAATGATTTTGTAACCAGGATGTGAACCACCCTACGCCGCGACACTTTTGACACCATTTGTTCCCAATAGATCATTAGATGATAGGCTTGAGCCATTGAGGTAAATTAGTTTGATATCATCAAACTGTCATGTTTTCATCGAGTTACTCTATCACTTTTTTTTTTTTTTTTTTTTTAGTATAAAATAACAGTCAAATTAAGTTGTGACACTGTAATAATGGGCTAGTCAGTTTGAAAATGGACTTGCCCACCAGCATAAATTTGCATTTGCCTCAAGTGTTGGGTGACTGGATTTGTCCAGTCCTGCATTGGGAAATACTTTTCAGGTGGCATGGAAGATTTCACAGCAGAAAACAACACGTAAAGAAAACCTGTTCGCATGTTTAAACAGGCATGTGTTCGTGCTTTGTGAGAATAGTTCAGTATGAATTTATAATGAATAATCAGCTTTTGACCCGGACTACTCCTATGATGATGCAGACTGTAAGTCTGCCATGCAGTTTTTAGATTTGACGCACAGAGTTCGAAAAAAAAAAAAAAAAAAGAGTCAATGAGACTCTTCAGATATTGTATATAAGCTCAGGTTGATATGTTGTTCAGTGTTTCATATAACTGCATGTTCTGTTTGGTTAAACTTGTCAGTATATTTTAAAAGTGGAACTAGGAACCTAGTAGTGTTATTCAGAGATTGCATGCTAGTTGGTTCTAATAGAGCACGAAATGCTAGCTGTCACTGTATTAGTTCAGTGACTTGTGATTTCCGGCTTCCTTTTTTAGAGTTTTACTGACATGAACATGAATGATTAGGACCTGCTGAAGAAAAGTGGTGGTCTGTTACAGAGTGGTGGTCAAGTTCAGTGTCAATGCTTCAGTAGATTCAGAAGGGCCCCTACAAGAAGGGGAACAAGCCCCAGAGGTGAGGACATAATTTCTTCCATCAAGTATATATATATATATAAGATATATTTATATATATGTTAGTAACAAGGTGTTCTGTTGCTTTTTGTATTACATGATGTGCATGCTAGCCGCCTGTTTCTGTATAATTTAGTTATTCACTGAAAAAAGGGGAAAAAAAAACAATGAAAAGATCAGTGAAGTTGCTAATGTTTAATCACTGAACTGTTAAAGCTTTTAAGTTGGATCACGTTGAAAGCAGAAGTTGTTGCTTAGATTGTCCAACATATTTATGTGGATTGAGGAGAAAATCATAATTGTTCTGGGAAAATGGTGTGTAAGTTAACTATGAGTAGTTAATCCCCACCCTCCTTCCTTTGTCCTCTTACTCCACCTTGCTCATCTTTTATTGTATTATCTCCCACACATTTTTTTTTTTGTTTTTATTCATAACCATGTGCATTTCAGAGTATTATTTATCATATGCAGTGATGGTGTTAACCAGAAATTGATGGTAAAATGTTATTTGCAAAAGTAGAATACTGAAATGCTGGTCCCAGGGGCCTGTTTTGTTTTGCTGGGCTGGCAGTTTAAAACTGGAACAGAGGTTACGTCAGAATGAAAAATAATTTTTGCTTGATTTCCAAGTAGTGTGTGCATCACAGTCAAATTGAAGTTTACATCCATCACATTCTGTGTAGAGTTAGGGTTTTTTTTTTTTAATCTGTACTTTGTGTTCACAATAGTTTTAAACTTTTTTTAATGTCACATTTAATGATACATAATTCGCTTGGTCCTGACATTGGTCGAAAGAGGCATGCTCATCGTTCTTAATAGAAAGACAATACTGCAATCAGAGGTCATTTAAATCTTGTGCGATCTTAGATTCAAGCCTGCTACCATGGTGAAAAACCAACAACAATCGGTATTTTCTTTTTCTACACTCTAGCAAAACCAGGGTGGAGTCTCCTGTCGACTTTAACAAAACTGAATAAGAATTAAAATGTAGGTCTCTATCCTGGATGTCCGTTTCAGTGGTCTGTCTATTGTCGCTGGTTTTTGTTTCTGTTGGTCTGGTTCTGACTCTGGCTGTTCTGTGACAGTGCAGGTTAGTCAGTGTTTGGACCGGTTTGCAAAATTTCTTGTGTAGTCACCGGATATGTGGTAATTTCTGTAACAGCTTTTGATCAGTTAGATTAAATGTTACTGCAGTTAAGAAGCTCCGGTTTTATTACTCAGAATTTCCTAATGAGAGCTCATCTTGAGAACTGGTTTCCTAAATGAATAGCAGACTCCAATTCGATTTACCTGTGATGGCTTTTATCATTTGATACGAGGCAGTTCCTCACCCAAGGCCTTTTAATATGGCCCGTTTTCTCTTTCCAGTAGCGTTGCAGAATTGCTGTATTACATGAAAAGCTAACCCCTCTGTTACTGACTTTGCAAAGGTCCTAACTCATGGTATGAACTGAATGAAGGGTGTTCCTAGATAGTTCCAGTTGTTTGTGGTATGAATTTTTGTGATGATTGGAACTCCTCTGGTTTTTTTTGTTGTTGTTTGTTCCTGACTCATGAACCAGCAGTTGTTTTCCAGTTAATTCAACACATTAAAAAAAGGTCTTCAGTCAGTGACCTTTGTCACAGGAAAAGTAAAATGTTCTGAACACCCTTATCTTTGTCACAAGAAGCATAGAATATTGCGAGCACCTTTTCCGTTTCATAGGTTGCCCCTTTTCCTCCATTCCTCTCGCCAACCCATCCACCCATCCTTTCCCTGCTTTCCTTTGGAATTTTTGCTGTTTACCATGAAATGAAATCACATGAAATTCGAGAAAATTGTTGTGAAGTATAGGATAATCCCAAGTTAGTGTATGTCATCTAGATAAGACAGCTGTTCCGAAGTAGGAAAAAATATATCGGGAAACTAGTGGTATTTCTGAAAATGTGTGGGGAAAAAAAGCAAGAAGAAAGGCTGCTAATGCAGGCAAAAACAACCATGTGATTGGCTGTTCAGGTCCACTATAATTTTTCATAAAGTGTGGTAACTCTTTACCTGGTCCCAGACCTGTGGAATCAGTCTGTAGACCATGCACAAGTCTGTCGTGTTCCGTTCCATGCCTCCCACCGTCATTTTCCACATTTTCTATTGTTTCAATGTCTAAAATGAAAGGGGTTTTCACACCCCAGAGGTTATTGATTTTCTGACCACTAGATAGATTTTAGCTTATTTTCAGTTTCATACTTGAAAAATCATGTTGCGTTTCATTGAAGTAATGTTTTGCCATAAATTTGCAAAAGGTGTTGGCAAAGGCCGGTCAGTAGTGTGTGTAGAATTGGAAAGTGATATCTCTAACTGTGCGAGTTGGTAATTCTCAGATAGGTGAGGAATGGTGCTTTACTGAAGCAGACTAGTGAAAAGAAAGTGTTTTGTTTCTTTTGTGACACTGGTTTATCTCCCTTAGACTGAAATGAGTTATGCAGCTATAGATGGCTTGCGTTTTATTAATTTTATTGACATTTGGCGTAGCTGGTGATTTTATATTTGTAAATGAGTGGAGCTTTCTATGCTTGTTCTACATGTGATTTTCATTGTCCATACATTATAATTTGTATGAACCTACTTGTGCGTCATGCTAACATTTCACCTTTTCTCAAAGTGGAGAGACGACGAGTGGGCTACTTTACCCTTGATAAACGTGCCTTGATTGTGCACTGAGTAGTCATGTACATGTGTTCATTCATTCATTTATTAACAAAATTTTACAGATGGTATCTCGACCACCATTCACAGTGGAAGTGAGTAAAGGAGATGGCCGCACCTTGTCGCTGCAGTGCACGTTCACTTCGCCAGAGGAGATGGATTCCCAAGCCGGTCCTCAGGACGCTGAAGCTATCGGTGTGTAACACAATGTCTCTGTTTTTCCTTCTGTTTTTATTATACATCTTGCTGTATTCTTCTTTAATACTTTTTTGGTGTTAATTTAGTTTGTGCATTTCATTTTACCTTGTTTTAAGCTGGCTATTGTTGTCTCAGTATCACAAGGTTTGTTTTGATTTTGCGTTGTTGGGCTGGATTTTATTATTATGTCAATATCAGTTTTGTGGAAGGTGGGGTGGGGTGGTTTCTTACATGAATCCAGTTTACGAATGAGCTCATTTTAGTTCTGTATCATTTCATTTTGTTTATGGTGTATTGTATTTATGATTCAGCTTTCCAAGTTTTGTATATTTTTGTGTTACTTTGTTGTGCAGTGGATCTTAATCATTATTATGAAAGTATTTCAAGTTTTGTGTTATTTTGTTTTGTTGCACTTTGTTGTTGTTGTTGAAATGATAACAGTAATGGGTATGGAAGATTGAGCTGTATGTTGTTTTTTGTTTTGTTACAGTGGCATTTATTTTAGACTGTGGTAATTTGATTTTTGTGTCATTTTGCAATGTTGCAGTGGACAGTTTTGAGATTCAGGAAGTGGCCCTGCATTTAGGGGAATGGAAGGATACAATGTATTCTGTGTCGGCCGACATCATGGACGGGGTGACTGGATGTTTCTCAGCCTTGTTTCTGTCTGTGGTTGTATCTGTTTCGAAGATGTCTGAAGTCCCTGTCTTCTGTGTTCTGTTCATTGTCGTCTTTGTCTTGCTTTTCTTTAGCTTTCAGTTTCACTCTCTTTGTTTACCTTATTTTTCCATGGTTGAAAAGAAAAAAAGAGGGGGGGGGGGTGTGTCTGTGTGCACCTGTCTATGCTTCTGTGTGTGTGTGTGTGTGTGTGTGCGCGCAAGGAGCTGTTGTTTGCTTTTTTGTTTATCCGTCAGGGTTCTCTCATCTCCACAGTTTGTGGATTTCAGTGGAGAAGAAAAATGAGAATCCATGAGAAAGATTATTTCAGGGAGAAGAGAAAGAAATGCATCGGAGGAGAAAAAGAAAATATCAGTGGAGCCTCGCTGTCACTACGGCGTCGTCAACCAATATTTTTCTCTTGATCTCTCTTCTCCTTCTTTTGCGTACGCAAGCTGATACTCCTGCAGACACTCCCTGTATGGACAGGCAAGGTTTAATCCCATCTTCCCAACAAAGGTAGTGGAGTTTTGTGTGTATGACAACTACACACCCTGCAAGATAACAAATCTCCCTGAGCTCTCTGTTCCTTACTCAGTTTGCATGCATGGTGTATGGTTTTCATGAACAGGTGAGCGCAGGCACAAGAATATTCTTCCTTTTTTTTTTGTTTTCCAATATCCTGCACAAGTGATTGTGTTTTGTCAACACACTCTCCCAGCAAGTAAACATACAAAACCACCAGAAATTTCTTCCTCCTAGCATAGACCGCCACCCCCACCCTCTCCTCAACAATTCATGACACCTACCTTTGAAGTATTTGTTGTTCTCAGCTGATTGGGCCTCTTTGCAGTGACTATATCCCCTACAAGCTGTGTCTTGTGGCGTTGGCCAAATACTATGATGTTTCATGAGTTTCTGATTCTGGTTTTGCTTCATTGCATTTAATTCTTTTTATCCACCATTTTTGTTTTTGTTTTATTTTTAGTGAGATGGCATAGAATCCACTTCCTGTGGAAGGAAACCTCACCTGGGTCAGGCAGATCTTTATTATGAATTCAGATCTGTTGAGACAGTGGCAAGATTCAGCAGATTTTATTTCCTTTTTTACTGCTCTCTCATTGTTGCATTTAATGCTCTTTCTGCCTTCCACTATACACAACCATATCCAGCATGTCTTTGTGGCAATCCCAGGGTGAGAAGTCCACAAAGTTTTCACTATCGCTGGTGCCCGGTTCTACGAATTTAACTTTTTTCTGTTCTGCGTTTATCTTAGTTTCTTCTTTCTATTTATGTTAGTTTAATTTCCATGTGAACAGTATGAAATTCAAACCTGTTTACCCTTATGATTTTGCCATAATTTTTATGGAAAAAATTGAAATTACGGGAATTATGCCCCCCCTCCCCCCAAAAAAAATTACGGGAAAAAAATCAAAAGAAAAAAATTGTCAAACGCGAAGTTTTGTCTGCTGCCGTTTTGGTCAAAAGCAGTAAAAAGACATTTCCCAGCGTGCCTTGCGTCTTTTACCTTGTCAAAGATGGCGACGAAGCAGTCTTACGCGCCAACGGCCAGCTCTTCCGAATCTTCAAAAGTTGCGAAAGTATTGCGATTACGAAGATTACGTTTTTTTTTCTCAAATTACAGGTTTTTGTCTGATATATTACAGGTACACGAATTTGGGGTAAACAGGTCTGGAAATTTTGACCTGCCGATACCTACTATCAGGTTGTAATGAGGATGCTCACTCGATGAAGGCACTGCACTGTTGCTGCCGAGTCACTATGGTGGCAATTGTGGTGTCTGTATTGATCTAACACTGCAAGACGCCTAGACACAACAGAGATGACAATAATTGGCTTAGTCTTGGAACTAGTTGGGGTGAGCATCTCAAAATCTTTTTTTCGATCATTTCTTTTTTCCCCCCTTTTGTTCCGTTCCTTCCTTCCCACGTAGTCTGGCAGAACCAGGGATATATTGCAGTGACTGACTATAAAGGTGTGATTAGATCAGCATCTGGTGTGGCTGTGTGGTCCAGAGTAGGAGTAACAGTCTCCACTGCGTTGTGAGCATATGAAAGGGGAGGCTGATCTTACCACATTGTTGTAAAGTTTCTCTCAGGAGTTAATGCCTGAAAGGTGGAAAGCCATGCTGTTTCTTTTTGTTTTTTTCACTTTGTTCATAATCGTATATATTGATAGGAAACATGTGAAATGCATTTAAAAAGATCACAGGGATTGCAGGATCTGAAGTGGATGTTTTCTGATTTTTGTGCAGAACCTGTACGATCTGTTGATGGACATGTTGGACGAGCGAGGCATCAATGAAGAGTTCATCAACCAGCTCGTGGAGTACAGCACCAATTACGAGCACAGCCGTTACCTGAGTTTCCTGAAAGATCTTAAATCCTTCTCCGAGAAATGAGCAGCTTGCTAGTTGCAGGTACTGCACAATGATAAGAGTGCCGTATAGAGAGTGTGTGTGACTTGTAAAAGTTGAGGCAGACATTGATGGTTGAGCTGGAAAGGGAAGCGAGTGAATAATATTGGATAGAAGTGACACTGTAGATAGGACTGTTTTGGCCAAAATAAGAAAAGAACAGGATTTTTTTGTTTTTCCCGATTTAAACTTTTGGACTGTCCTTTGTTCAGGCTCTTGAGAGATTCTAGATTTTTGGTGATCAATTTTTGATAAAACGATAGGATAGGTAGGCTGTTCTTCAGGATTATTTTGAGCCTGCCCACATGTGTGTTCATCAGGAGAATGAAAGTGAATGCTTTTGTTGCCGATTTATCATGCGTTTTTTTTGTTTGGTTGTTTTTTTTTTTGTCCGGGTAATTGTCTTGATGTTTTTTTACCTTTGAAAAGTTTTACAGAACTTGGATGTGCTGCCAAGAAATGCATGCATTCGTTGATTGATGCTGTCATGCATAGGCAGTCATTGTTTCGATAAAAGATCATGTTAATGAAAGTCTTTATAGGGGTGCTGTGGCCTCTTTCAGAACAAATAGCTGCCCGGCCTTCTGTGACTGCTTTGCTGGAAAGTTCCTCTTTTCTATCAGTCTGACTCTCGTTGACTCTGCATTGTTTTAAATATTTTTTACAGTTGTCTACTGTTTTTCTGCCATCGTTGACTATTCTTTTTTTTTCTCCAGAAATTTTCATACATTTTTGTCCTCAGGAATTTATGATATGCCAGCTTTTTTATTTCTGGCAATTAAGGTAGAGAAAATTGCGCACATTGTCCGGATTGGACACTCTTTTTTTTCCCCAAATTATGGAGAGAAAAATCAAGCAGTTTGCCTCACACCCTCTGCACAGCCTAACTTCATTTGCAGGTAGATGTCAGTAGTTCAGCTACAATATTGTGGACTGTGTTTGTTGTTTATTTCTTTTTCAGGTTGTTTTTTCTTTGGATGGTCTGACTTATTCATGCTGTGACATTTTTTTTTTTTTTCCAGTGTGAATGTGGAAGTCCTGTAAAGGCTCTGTGTGGTCGGCTGGGATATGATGATTAAAACTAAGCCAGTGTTATGGAAAGAATTGGTTAGGATCATTGTGAGTCAGATGGGTTAGAGTGAAGGCATAAAATGTGAATGATTGACAGTGCAGTGCTTTGAATGATTTGATAAATAATACTTGGTAAATTGTAACACACACACACACACACACACACACACACACACACACACACACATTCTCTCTCTCTCTCTCTCTCTCTCTCACTCGTAACTTGAAGTCAAAGAAGTGGTTCATGAATGCACCATCGTTTAATGATACATGTGTGTGAGAATGTATTGAGATTGTGAATAAAAATAAATTTTGTATCTGTGGATCAGACTTGGTGTTTTCTGTTTTTCTGTGTGATGCTTTCTTAAGTTTACTGCATTGAAAACTCGTCTTGATTGATTTGTATATCTTGTTTTGTTTTCTGTGGATTTTTGTACAAGAAACATTAGTTTGATGAGAGTGAGGCAGCTAGAAACGAGGCATTGCCTTGTCAAGGTCCTTTATTTTTCATGATATATGATGAGAGTAAAACATCTTTCAATTGGCCACAGGTTTAAGCAAATGAACTGCTGGTAACAACTTGTGAAACAACATGAAAAGGACCACAAATTTACTGCATGTTGGCCTTCTTTATATTTCATGATATTTCATGAGAGTGCAAGGTCTTTTGATGCACCGTAAATTTACGTTACCGAACTGCTGGTAACAACACACCACAGATTAACGTTAACAAACTGCTAGTAACAACTTGTAAAACAAATTCTGAAAGAAAGAAAAAGGTCACAAAGTTATAGCGTGTGGGGTTCTGTCTTTCTTTTGTTTAGGTAATCTTGTTTTTCTTCCACTTTTTTTTTTTGGTTTCCACTTTCCTTTCCAGTTTTCAGCCCTATATAGGATCATTTTACTAGTCTCCCCTTATGCTGCTAGATGTCTTTTTTCATTGGTGTGTTGAGAGTTGACTGGCTTTACTCTGATTCAGTTCAGTGTGATACAAAAATGCTTCATCCAATATGAAGCAGTCATATTTGTATGATAATAGTGTTGAAAACTAGTAAGCACGTAATAAAAAGAAATATTGCAAACTAGAAAGACCATGCAAACTTATAGGGTATGGTTTTAAATTTAGAATTGATTCCAGCTCACGCCCCTCCCCTCCCCCCCATTCCCCCCACCCACCCCCATCCCCCCGCAACTCCTACCACCAGCCCCCCCCCCCTCCCCCCCCCCCAAAAAAATGCATTCCATTTGGATTTGCACGTAATGAGCAAAGCTGTGCACACATTGCTCCATCTCCAGTCATCTCGCTCTGTACTTCGTTCATTTCATGCATGTGCATGCACAAGGGTACATCTATGCACACGCACACATATACATGCACACATGTACTTGCACTCCTGCACACTTTTATACATACGCAGTCTTTTGAAGGAGGATAAATAGAGGTCCCATTTGTAGCATGCACTAATTTAAGAACATAAAACAGCCTATGACATCAAGGGAATTTGCTCTTTGCTGTGCAATTTCATTTATTCTTTCGTTTCAATTAACGCATATCTATACACAAAACATCTTGTGTTCACATACTCTCACGCACTCGAGTAGTCACATCAATATGAAATCCTTTGCCTTGAGCAGTCGCATTAATATGAAGTCTTCTGCCTTGAGATTTCTGGGGATCCAGGATAGTTTGAGAGATTTAACTTTTTCTATCTCAGAGTGGCCGATACCATCATTATTTACACTTGCATGCACATTTGCTAAAAATGACTTCTTTTTTTTTCTATACGTTTGACAGCTTATTTGTAATCTTTGAAAGAAAGCGTCTAACGGATTTGGCAAAAACAGCCAGAGATGGTGAATCAGTTACACGTGGTAAACATTGTGAAGAATGTTTACGAATAAAAGGCCACTGAGAACAATTACTGAGTAGACTTCATTTTCATTATGAACTGATCGTTTGTTTCGGGTGATAAGGACAGTTTTAAACTTAAAGACATGATTTTGTCTTTCAGAAAGGTCAACACTTCCATTTTCAACACTTGTATGCACAGTTTTTGACTGCTTTTGTCTTTTTTCTCATTCCAAATTAATCGATAACAATTTAAGGATTTAGCAAAAGCAGTCAGTATGGATCAACTTTGGAAGGATAACAAATTTTAAGATTGCTATTCCACCAAGGGGAATTATCTGGCGTTTTATCTGTATCTGAGACAAGTACTATATGCCTATCTTTCCGAGTAGGTAATTACTGTTAGTTTCTTTTCCAAATCGTTGAAGACCCAAATATCCTGCATTCAAAATGGTAGTAGGTAGGTAGGTTGGTAGGAGCTTGTATAGCCTTGCGGCTTTCTTGTGCTCCGTCAATTATTATATCAGTATTGCTCAAGGGGTGTAAATCACTGCGTGTTACGGTTACATATATATATATTGGTATGAGAAAAGTCTCGGTCATCAAAATCAAATTCTATGTCTTTAAAACTTACATCTGCATCAAGGAGGCTTTTAAAGTTGTTAAGTGTGTCAGTGAGTTTAATGTTAGTCGAAGATAATTCCATCTGCTAACTACTCTGATAGCAAACGAATTTCTCCTTAGATTAGTGTTAGAAAAACAAACAAACAATTTGCCTTCATTGCCTCTTGTGATATCAGACTTACTCACTTGGAATAAAGAGTTAAAATCAATATCGTCCACTTGGTGAAATATTTTATATATGGTAGTGGATACCAGTCCCTTTTATTAGCGTTCAGTGTGACAAACTAGTGTTCAAACCTGACTGCATTTGCTTTAGCCAACTTCATCAAAAAACCTGATACTTTGTTGAATTTAAAAAACAAGACCTGATAATTTGTTGAATTTAAAAAAAGAATTTCAATACAAATTTTAAAAGGTTTTCAATCTTCTACAAATGAAAACTTTGTGTCATCTGCATATTGAGAGATCTTATATTCAGTGTCATTTATTTTGACTCCTTAAACATGATTTTCTTTTTAATTATTATTACAAAGAAATTCAACAAAGTATATCTATCTCACTCAAGACGTGGACACATAGTCATAAACTTAAATCAAACCTAAAAACATATTCATGATTAGATAGACTATAGACTCACGCTTCACAGAGAGTAAACTATACCGTTGTAGGCTTTCCATTTTTTAAATTTCTTTTTCGTTTCCAGTCATGCTGAATAAATCTAGAAGTTTGAAGACGATAAATGTCCGAAATACCTATTTCCAATATATAAAGCGTGATTTCTGAAAGAAGATACCTACATACAAAACATGTCTGCAGAAAGGAAGACTGGCCAACCTCAAGACTGTAAAGCAGTTCAGGTGGTGGAAATTAACAGTTTGAGAAAGAAAGACCCTCTGGCCCCCCCCCCCCCCCCCCCCCCACAACTAAAACAAACTAACACCTCCACCACAACCATCGCCACCACCACCACGCACCAACCAACCACCCAAACAAACAAGCAAATAAACACACTTACTTTCAAAAGAGAAGCAAATAAACACACTTACTTTCAAAAGAGTGTACATTTACATTCTCAAACACAAGCCCAGGTACACAGTGGCGTATAGTTACATACATAGACAATTGCTCAACCATTAACATTATGCAACTGACGTACACATGTGCTTATAAACACATGGACTTAGAATAAATAACCCGACATGTACGTAGCTCAGACATAGATGGTGTATAAAAATCTTAACTAAAAATACTTTCGAGTAAAACGGTACTAGAGCACAGCCTGTCAATGATTTATCCTTTGAGTTAGCAATTCATGTTTTCAGACTGTTGCAGCATCGAAAAATTATTCATGCACATATTTTTGATTGCGATAGAAAGCGCAACTACGAACTGAACATGTTTTTCATTTCTAAGAAAACAACAGAGGATGCACAGTTCTGGTCCATATCAATGGCTATTTCAATTGCGTTGAAACTTTCAAGCAGCCAGCAGTTTGCATGTAAAACAATTCATAACGTTTTAATAATTTTTTTTGAAGGGTGTTAGCCAGTGATAGCCCGTTCCTTAAAACGAAAATGTGCTTTTTGACAGAAATATTTTGGGTAGATTTCTCTGACTTATTCCATCACACATGACATCGTTAATTTCTTTCTTTCTTCGTTTTTTTTTTTTTTTTTTTTTAAACTGTAAGACATTTTTTAATATTAAAACTTGGAGAGAGTTTGTCACACACAGGACTGTCACATTCCCACGATTTGTCACAATGCGTCAAATGCACATTCATGCTTCGTCGCAATTGTGACAACATGAAGGGAGCACACCTCGATCAATCGAAACGTGTCACAAACAGCGGTGAAATAAACACAACTGTGGCAAGACGGTACGTGTAAGTGATGTGGATACCCAGTCAACTTATCAGTTGACTTGTTTGAATGCTTTCGCTTTTATTAACATTTGCCCTATTTCAGTAGTCTGAAAGAGAGGAATTTGCTGGATCTGATGATACCCTTAGAGCATTGCAAGTGAAAGGTGGATCTTCGCTGGACCGCCAATACCAGCCTATATGGGTAGTTGGTACTTTTGGAAGAACCTCCAACTGGTAGACGATCCCGATGAGGTTGGGGAGAGGCAGGGGGTGGGAGGGTGGGGGGGGGGGGGGGGAGGGGACTGCTCCACCAACAGAGTAAGAGCGAGGAGACTCCCGGCGCATCGCTCTCAGTATTCGCTGAAGAGCTGGCAGGCCTGGAAACACACAATCTTGTGTTAAGCCTCAATCCAGAAACACACACACACACACACACACACACACACACACACGGAGAAACACACACACGGAGAAACACACACACACACACACACACACACACACACACACACATCTATCTATCTATCTATCTATCTATCTATAGCCTTCTTTTCGTCGACGTTAAGAAGAGGTGAGTCCAGGGTCAGGAGAACCAGCGATGTCCTGAGAAGGCATCTCTCCCTATGTAGGAAATGATTCTGAAAATGTGGACAAGGAAAGAATAAAAGCGTAAAGAAAAACACGAAAAACTTTATTAACTGGGAAAAGTTTGGAATTCTGAGGCCCGTTTCCCTCACAAATCTTTAACATGGATCTGCGTGACTCTCGCAAAGGAAAGGAGAGGGGGAGGATCGAGGGAGGCTCAGGAAAGGACCATGGGAGTCTGTCCATACAGCACATCAACAGACATGAGCTATCGCCAGTTGGGGCGTGTGTCCCATGGACCCTGCTTAGTGGTCAAATGAGCTCACAGCCCGATCAGCGACGACTCAAAAGCGGTTATTTCTGACAATAGATGAAGCCAAAATGCACTCTCTCTCTCTCTCTCTCTCTCTCTCTCTCTCTCTCTCTCTCTCTCTCTCTCTCTTTGATGAGTTGATTTTAACCTGGTGACAGCCCTGATATGGCCCTTTGCTGTCGGCTGGGCTATAAGCAATATTACCTTACCTCTGTGTGTGTGTGTGTGTTATATATATATATATATATATATATATATATATATATATATATATAGACAGAGAGAGAGAGAGAGAGAGAGAAGGAGATATATATATATATATATATATATATATATATTTTAGCACTTCATTTTAAAAATATCTTTAGCAAATGTTGCTCCCCAAGGGGTCGAGCTCTTTCAGATTTTTAAAGGACGTTTTAATACTGTCTATGATAATTGCTCCTCACGTTGAGCACTGTGACCTGACAAAATCTAAAATGGAGAAAATCAACTTTAGGCAATCTACTAAAAACATACCGTTTTCAAACCCACAAACTTACACTAAAAAACTGATAGAACAAACCGAGAAATTTGTACGCAACATGAGATGGAAGGCTTTCTTCTTCCTAAATCCAAATGCAAAGAATGAAGACAAAAACACATATGGCTTCAAATCATGGCGATCACCTCCGACAATAGATGAAATGAAACCTTTTGAAGACAAAATGAAGGGACTGATAGCCAACATAAAATTCAAGAAATCAAATAATAACTTCCAAACATCACTAGCAAATGAAATAAAACAAATTCAAAATGATAAAAAGATATTCATAAAAGCTGATAAAACTAGCAATTTTTACAAAATGGAATTAAATGAATACTCCCAACTTCTAAACAAAAACATTCAGAAAAATTACAAGAAAGCTGATAAAACCACACACAGCAACATCCGCAAAAAAGAAAAAGAGCTTGCACACTGCATGGAGTTAAGCGACAGGGTAGAGGCAACAGCAACAAAAGAAGCCTTCATAACACTTAAAGACCACAAACCCAACTTCCAAAACAACCCAACATGTAGACTAATAAACCCATCTAAATCCGAACTGGGCCAGAGAACTATAAAATCTTCGTTCTAGCTCAACCGCCCTCAACCAGTTTCGGGCGGTTGCCCTAGAACGAAGATTTTATAGTTCTCTGCTAAGTAAGACTTAAAAAAAAATGTTACAAGCATACATAATGTGTAGGATTATCTGTTTTTAATACTAATTTAGAAAACTTTTGAGACTTAAGTTTTTGCTTAATCCTTCGTTTTTCTTGGGAATTTTCAATAACATCGTTTTCTTTCATACATTCATCAAAAGCGTCTCTGTCTTTCATGTGAAATAAAACCACTGTCTTTAATTGTTCTCTGAAGTCTTTTAAAACTGAATTATATTTTTGACTTAAAATCCATACACTTATTCCTGCATGTCTCCCGCTAAAAGCCAGTTTTGATAAAGCGTTTCTTTTTTTGACAATATCTTTTTCTGCTGAACAATCATCTATAATAAATAGTGTCTGAGTTCCTTCAAACCACCTAAAGAAATGTTCTAAGCACTCGCTAAGTTTATTGCATGGATCAACTAAATATATGTTGTTGTCTGTCCATTAAAACCTTCGATCGCGATATGATTTATTCCATTTTAATGTTGTACAAAAAATTACTATGTGTTCAAAATTATAACGATAAACTGTTTCTAATAGGTCTAAGACGAATATTGTTTTTCCACAACCAGTCTGTCCACAAATCAATGAACAATGAGGGGTTTTTGTCATAAAGTTTAACTGCTCCATAGTTTTAAAACAGAATTTAATCTAATCCAGTTATTGTTTTTATCATACTCTCTGTCAAAACTTGTTCAGTATAATAAAACCCTATAAGGCCCAAATGTGTAAGATTAATCCAGTTCAGTTCTGTAAGATCGTTTCTATTTAAACTAATATCAATTTTGTTGCTTGTTGTTATGACCTTAATATCCTCGCCATTGTAAAGAACAACGACAGTAACTTTAAGTTTATCAACGTCTAAGTTTTGCCAGCTAATAAGAATTCCTTTCATAAGATTGTCACTGACGCCCAGAGCTCCATTTCTCGCCTCATCTTTTAAGACAGAAATTTTAAATATCATTGTGAACGTGTCTCCTAATTTTGTGCGTGGAATGAACTGTAATTTTGTAGAAGCTTTCTTTAAAACCGATTTCTTCTGTGGAGGATGTACTGTTTGTCCCCAAACGGCTTTATTTCGATCTCTTTCCGACTGTTGTCCTCTGGCATAAGACTTACATGTAAAGGGCCAGAGTTCAATGCTTTTCTGAAACTTTTTTGACGGTCAAAAAATGTAAATGGGCTTAAGAATTCAAATTTTATGTCCCATTCTAAATATGGTTCTAAGTGCCATTTGTTGTCAGTTTTTCGAACTATTTTATATTTATACTGACCCGCATTATTTGCTTCTACATTGCGTAGTTGTTCTAGTTTAGGAAACCTTTTGCTGTCGCTAACCTCTTTGCGTTTATAATAACCATCTTTAGTGTACTCAAAACCATACAAAGTGCCTATCTCACCGTTCTGTTCAAAGTCCTCAACGTCTGCAGGGTCTTTTAATTCTAAAGTTACACACCTCTCAGGCGCTAATGTAACTCCTGATTCTTCTGGCCCACGAGACATTATTTTTTAGTACACCTTATTATTTTATTTCTAAAACAATGTGCAGGTTATCACATTTCACGACTTTCCCTGTTTTATCTGTGATCTTTATATTAAATGATCTGACCCTCCCACAAGCTAATCTTTTAAACTGTAAATTAGGGAATTGTATAATTTCATAATCGCAATATGCAGCTTTCCCTGATGGAAGAGCTCTTAAAACAGTTGAGGGCCTTCCATCATATAAGTTTTCATCAGTGCTCAGCTCGTCCAAATGAACATAGAGTAATGAATGTAATGCAAGATCGAGCGGATATTCTCCCTCATAAGTAGTTTCGTCTGGTGCAACTATAAAACTATGATTGTCAGTTGCAAAGCCTAACATTTTAGCTAGCTCTACATCAAAAAGGTAATGGTCTACTTCTTCTTCAGGTTTGAATGTCAACATTATTTTCAAATTTGCATTGTTAAGTTTGAGAGTAATGTCGAAGTTACTCATTGCTTCTTTCAGCGAGCAAAACCCGTAATAACCATCAGGTATGGTTAACTGGCTAACTTTGTCTCCTCTTTTGTCAACTTTTAGAATCTTATTATTCTCCTTGGATTCAGTTATATTAAACCATACGACTTTGTAAAAAATTTCATGGAGTGCGACCCTTTGGGTTCCGCAGTTATTATCAATAGCATATTCTAAAAACGAAGGACTGTCTTGAGTTGTTATTGTTACAAACATTTTTAAAACAAATTTAAAAATGAGTGCATTCAAATATACTAATGCAAAATATTCTGTCGGGCCGCACTACAATCTTAAAAATATAACAACTGACACCCGTGACATTTCTGTGACTCAGTCTGACACCTTTCAAGTAAAGGTTAGTAATCCATTGGACAGATATCTTAACCCTCCTATTAAAAAAGACTACATCGCGAAAGTGTGGTTCAGTCATCCGATGCAGTTTTATCAGAACCAGTTAAACTTTGCTGTGTTTTGCGCATCAACTGGGTGTGGAGTGTCGTATGCTGATCATTTAAATCATCCTGATCCTTTGGTGAGGTCAGTGTATAGATTTCATTTCTATTACACCTTCAGACGTATTTTATATTTTATTCAGCAACAGAATAGATTACAAGGCTTTTGAAAGGATCTGTAACGAATTTGATATTGACCCAAAGACAGACTTTAGACAAAAGTTGGATCTTAATCATGGTTTAGGCACCCCTTATTTTTGGGGCGTGCACAGAAAGTATAACTATGATTACAATCCTCCTTACACATCTTTCTCTTCAGGCACAACTGTTCACCTCGGGTCCATAGAGCAAGAGCATAAAACAGCATGGACAACATTTATTTTGGATACCTCTAAGGGCCTAACAAAAGCGGGAATAGAACGAATAAACGACTCTATTCGTACTTATGTTTGGTGTTTGCTAGGTTCGCAAGCACAAACGAGATCAAACATAATTGATCCTTCTACTGGCTTTGACGCCCAAAAACAGTATTTAGCAAATTTAGAGGATTCTATTAATTCTGCAATTGATTGCCTTCAAGTATTAAAAGGTACCAAAATATTTTGCAATACGCAAGATCGAAAGTAGACTTCGCCGTTGGCACTGGTTTATACATGCTGCCTTCTGACCTCAGACTCCAGATAGGAACAATAATAAACTATAATAATGAAATCCTTGTGGCTGGTAAAGAAGAGAAGGTCGGAAAAAACGACATAAATTCTAAGCCAGCAATAGCAATAAAAAAAGAAGTCCCACCAATCACCCCAAAACCCCACCCCCAACCAATCCCCATGGTGAATAAAAGCGACCCCCATGAATATGAAAAGACAGCACTTGTTATTGGATTAACTGCCCTAGGATTACTTGGTCTTTATCTTACTATAAAGTAACCCAACTATTAAGACAACTAATGTCCATAAGTGCTCAGCCATACAGCCAACTACTTTACTTGCGGCAGACAAAAGCCAGCTAACGATCCCTCCTATTATACCAGGCAAAGAATCTATTGCCTTACTGGCTAATTTTTTTAATAAACTTGCAAGATGATCAAGTTGTTTTTTTACCCATGATTTATCGGGTGGAGGAGATGGTGGTGGACCTGGAACTGTCCCCCCACCACCGCCGCCTGTAATAGCCATCACCAGTGTACTTATTGCAAATCCTAAGGCTGTTATAACGCTCGCTAATGTGACACCTTGCTCTCTAAACAGTGTTCTTATTCGTTCTGCTAACGTTGTGTCTTCATACAAAATTCTTTGGATAGTTTCTCTTATTCTGCTCACTTGAGTTCGTAATTGTTCTCGGTTAGTAGACAACACTTCTAGTCTTGCTGATCTCTCTTGTTCAAGATCTTTTAGTCTTTGTGTTATTCTTTCTTTAACACCAGGTCCTAAGTTGTGGTCATCAGCCTCAACTAGTTTTTCTTTTTCTCTTTTTATATGCTCATCTAGTTCACCCAGTTTTGCTAAATTGTTTGTTAATTCGCCTCTGATGCTTCTCAAAGCATGATCAAGGGCCGTTATTTCTCTCATAGGTAGCGGCGGATCGTGCATAGTTTTTAATGCTGTTTCTTCTGAAAAACTGGTTTCTGCTTGTATTATTTCGTCTGCTGTTGGGCTTAAATCTTTAAGTTCCATGTTTTGTATTTGGTTATCTGTTGGGAGTTCTTGTAGTGTGTTTTGAAGTTTAGCAACTGCTTCCCTATCTAATTTTGGTTTAGTAATGCCAAGGCGATTTTGTTCGCTCACACTGAGCCTTTGTCTAATTGTACTCTTTTAAAAACTTTGATGAGTCTGGTTTAGTTGTAAGCTGAACAAGTTGTCCGTCGTTTCTCACAAACAAATGGTCATCTTTTGTTTCAAAATCATTAGGGTCTATAAATTCGGGAGGTTCTTGACCTAAACTTTGATAAAATGATCTGACCTTACTTTCTGTTAATTCATGTCGCAATGAGCGCAATGGATGTGTCAAAGGTGTCATTTCACTCATGTCGTCTCCAGGATCAAAAACATCATAATCTTCAATGCCTGCCATGTTTTAAAAATAATTAACTTTTTATTTTTGTTTTATAAAAAAATGTCACAAGCATATGGCTCAATTCTTGACCCGCATAGAAGACTGAAAGAGCCCTTTGGCGTGAAGGGAAATAAACAGAATATTATTGTTCCAAATAATCCATCTACTATTGATTCAGATCAAATTCTTACTGTTAAATTTCCAGACCTAGGAGCAGATGAAGTGATTGTACCGGGCTCTGCCCGACTTACTTTCAAAATAGAACTCGAATCAGCAACAGACGCAAACAGGACAGTAGTTCAGAATCTGGGACGGGCAATCGTTAAGAAAATTTCTATAAAACTTGAGGGGCAAGAAATATTTTCTTTACACAATGCAGACATATTTTTAATCTATTGTGATCTATGGCTAACCGCGAATGAAAGGGCTGACCTCGCGTTTCAAGGAATCGAAAATAACGAAGCACTAAAACACAGAATAGACGCCGAAGATGCTAAAGACAGCAACAAGGCTGAAGCTGTAAGTTTTGCTTATGGAAATCGCTTTTCTATACCCTTGGATTTTGAGTTGTTAAAAGCGCATGCGCCATACTTTCAAGGAGCATTAAAAGACAGATTGTCATATGAACTAACTTTTAATGAATACAAACGTGTCATTAAATCTACAACCGCCGATGCAAAGTACAGCATTTCTGACATCTCGTTAGAGTTTGACATTGTTAGCAACCCTAACTTAGCAAGGCTGATTGAGCAACAATATCAGTCAAAATTAGCAATATATTACGAAAGAGTGATTCATCATACTAAATATCCTAAAAGCAGGGCAGACACTATATGGAACTTTAGTTTTAGTGCCACAGCAAGATCCCTTAAAGGTATTTTATTGCTGTGTGAAGATGAAGAACCATTCAAAAGACAAAGTGAAAAATTTATTAATCCTAAAATAACGAAAGTACAATGTTCAATTGAGGGCAGTCCTAACCAAGTCTACGGTAGCGGGCTTAAACCTTATCATCATTTTGATGAAATAAGAAAATTGTTTGGAGGCGGGAGGTCTAGAAGTCCAACAGTAGACCTTGTGTCTAAAGATCTACACCTTCACAGTGTTAGACTTGATGAATATTTAACAACGAAATACGGTTTATGGATTGACCTAAGGTCAACAGAGGATAATCAGTTGCATGGGAGTGGGAGAACAGTTAAAGACGTAATAAACATTCAAATTGATAAAGAAAAAGAGAGTGATAAACCACTTAATGTACATTTGTTTTTAATATATGATGCGCAGCTGAATATTCAAGATAACAGATTAAAAGATATCCAATACTAAATTATTTTTATTTTTAAAAAAAAGCATGTCTGTTCAGGTTTATCCAAAAGTGCCCAAAGAAGAGATAGTAGGCAACTCTGACATAAAAACTTTCAGATTAACAAACATAACACAAATGCAAACCCAACTAGAGCAGGACCTTTCAAAATACAGTAAAACCAAACGAAGGTATTCTGCTGTCTTTAATGCTGTTACATATGTTAATACTGGAGCATCGATCACTAGTGCTCTATCAGCAGGAACAAGTGTAGGTCTCTTAGCAACAGGCGTAGGTGCACCGGCAGCTTTACCTCTAGGTGGTTTGTCTTTAACTCTTGGCCTGTGTTCATTGGCTGTAAGTGCTGTCAGCAAAAAAATAAAAGCTAAACTCCAAAAGCACACAGCTATGGTTCAACTAATAACAGCTAAACTTAGTTCCTTCAAACTGATAATTGATAAAGCACTTGCCGACTCGAACATCACGGATGAAGAATTTAGTCGCTACAGGCTGATTTTGAGGACTACAAAAGACAAAAGTTTGATCTTCAAAGAAAGGCAAGGGCAACTTTTTCTCAACAACCAGACACCGATCAGATAAAAAAGGAATGTTTAAAAAAAGTAAACGAGACATTAAACTCTGTTCTAAACAGATCACATTAACAACACCAAAGGGCGTTTTATACTTTAGTTTATGAGTCCAAGCACAAAAAGACCGTTGATATTGATTCTGACTAAGTATTTTTTTTTAATTTAAATAAATATTTTGAGTTAGAAAAGAAACTCAACATGGCTAAGATATATGAAGACCCGGACGAATTGTTTGAAGCAATGCTCGAGGAAGAGCGTTTGTCAAAAGCTTTAAATGAGGTCGTTTTAGAAGTTATTGATCCGACAAACGTGCAGGCAAGCGTTGTACATGCTATTTCTCAAGTTCCAAGTAAACTAACAATAAACCCTCCAGTTAAAGTAAGGTTAGTTGTTTTAATCGACTATATAACAATAAACGAAGAAAATCTAGAAGTCTGGGTCTCAACTAAACAGCAGACTATTCTTTCTTATAATGACTTAACACCCGGTTGGGCAGATCAACTTCTTACACAGTTTAATGAAGCCTCTGAAGCAGCTAAAATGAGAGGCTCTGGTTGGTCAGAGGGTGAAGTCCTAGACATCAGATTAAGACAGGCTAAGTATGAGCCAATTGTAGGCAAGTCTTACATTCCACTGCCCCCAGCATTGGTTGCAAAAAGAGCAGTTCTGAACATAAAGAATTCAGACAACAAATGTTTTATGTGGTGTGTTCTTGCAAGGCTGCATGTACTCCGCAAAAACGCAGAGAGAGTATCTAACTATCAACCTTACATCAATGATCTTAATTTCAGTGGAATATCCTTTCCTGTTAGCTTAGACAAAATTGATCAGTTTGAAGAACAGAATCACCCAATAACTGTTAACGTATACACATGGTCTGAGGAAACAAATTTGGTGCCTATCAGAGTGTCTAAGAATAGTCCGTCGATTGGTGAACCAGACAAAAATCATGTAGACTTACTCCTGATGTCTTCACTGGCAGGGCTACCGCACTACACATTGATACGAACAATGAGTAGATTATTGGCGCATACTACAACAGATCATGGCAAACAAGAATTCTGCAGAAAATGTTTAACAAGAATTCCATCTGTTCAAGCCGCGAGTGAACATAAGAAACATTGTATTAGCCCAGTTGACTGTAATACAGAACTAATTATGCCCAGAGAAGGCAGTAAAGTTTGTTTTAAGAACTGGAAAAAACTGCAAAATACTCCATATGTTGTTTACGCAGATTTTGAGTCACTCATTGTTCCTTATGAAGGGCCAACCCCGCAGAAACTTCCAAAAACAGTTTTAATGAGTAATCATCAGATTTGTTCGTTTGCTTTCATCATTGTCAGGTCGGATGGCGCCCATTCAGAGCCAGAATTATATAGAGGACCTAATGCGGCTAGTAGATTTTTACAGCGCATGCAGCAAGTGCGTAATGCTTGTTCTAATAATCTGAATTTATCTGAAATCATGATGACGCCCGAAGACCAAGAACAGTATGAATCAGCCACTCACTGTTGGATTTGTGGTTTAGAGCTAACACCAGAAAACCCAACAGTAAGAGACCATGATCACATTAGTGGAAAGTTTAGAGGAGCAGCACATAGTAAATGCAATCTTCAACTAAAGTTTGAACCTAAAACTTGGAAGCTGCCTATATTCTTTCATAACTTGCGAGGTTACGACTCTCATCTTATATTGCAAGCAGTAACTAGCGCCTTTAGGGTGTCATGCATTGCGCAGTCATCAGAAAAGTACATGTGTTTCACTTTAAATAATTTATCTTTTTATGACTCTATGCAACACCTGATGGGGAGTTTAGAATCGCTAGCAGGATCCTTAAAGTCCTGCCCAATAACGGAAGAATATTTTGACCCAACGGTGATTAGAAAGGGCGTTTATCCTTATGAGTACATGAACAGCTGGGAAAGGTTTGAAGAGACAGCCCTTCCGCCTAAAGGTGCGTTCTTTAGTAGTCTTAGAGGAAAGGACATCAGTGATTCTGATTATTCTTATGCTCAAGAAGCGTGGCAAAAATTAGACTCTAAAACAATGGGAGACTATCATGATTCATATTTGATGGCAGATGTATGTTTGTTGGCGGATATTTTTGAAAATTATAGAAAGACCTGCATAAAACATTACAGCCTTGACCCTGCGCATTATATTTCTGCGCCCGGGATGAGCTGGGATGCTTTCTTAAAATTTACTGGTGTACAGATTGACCTGTTGTCTGACCTGCCAATGCTTCAGATGATTGAAAACGGATTGCGTGGCGGAATTAGTATGGCGTCTCACCATTACTGTAAAGCAAACAACAAATACCTAGACAACTATGATCCAGGTAAAACTTCTAACTATCTTATGTATTTAGATGCAAACAATCTGTATGGTTGGGCTATGAGTCAATCACTTCCATTACGTAACTTTAAAATGTACACAGGAGGTGTAAAAGACATTCAAAAGTTTTTAAAATGGCTTCAGAGTCTAGAAGCTGATCAACCGCAAGGCTTTATTCTAGAAGTTGATTTAGAATATCCTCATGAACTCCATGACCTGCATAATGACTATCCATTAGCAGCAGAAACCCTAAAAGTGTCAATGACAGAACCGCCTAAACTTGTGCCTAATCTTCGTGACAAAAAAAATTATGTCTGTCATTACAGACTTCTCCAATTTTATTTAAGACATGGTTTAAAGTTAACAGCAGTTCATCGTATAATTGCATTTGATCAAGAACAGTTCATGAAACCATACATCATGAAGAACACTGATCTCAGAACTAAATCCGCAGATGCTTCAGAAAAAGACTTTTTCAAGTTGATGAACAACAGCTGTTTTGGAAAGACTATGGAAAATCCGCACAAGCGCAAAGATGTCAGATTGGTCACTAGAGAAAACGAAGCAATTAAGTTGACTTCAAAACCAAATTATCAAGACTTCAGAAGATTTCATGATCAGCTTTTTGGAATAATGATGAAAAAAAAGAAAGTCAAATTGGACAAACCTGTTTTTATTGGGTTTACTGTTTTAGAGCTGTCAAAGCTTTTGATGTTAGAATTTCTTTACGACTACTTTAAACCCTTGTATCCAGAGTCCAGAGTTCTGTACACAGATACAGATTCTTTTGTAATAGACATCCCTACTGAAGATTTTTACAAAGACATGGAATTAGAAGTAGCAAAAGAGCATGCCGGATGGTACGACACATCTGATTACCCTAAAGATTCACCTTTGCATTCAGTTATTAATAAGAAGGTTTTAGGCAAGATGAAGGATGAATTATCTGGAGGTGTGATCAAGGAGTTTATTGGTTTAAGGTCGAAAATGTACAGTCTCGCATGTCAAACTAGTACTATTAAAAAAGCAAAGGGAATATCTCGCAGTGTTGTGCAGTCAAACATATCACATGACAACTACAAAGAAGCATTGTTCAATAAAAAAGACTTTTCATCATGACAATTACAAACTACGATCTAATCTGCATGAGATTAACACAACAGTTGTAACAAAACGGTCTCTTGACAGCACTAACACGAAAAGAGTATTTGTTAATCCAGAGTATTCATATGCAATTGGGCACTGGAGAATAGTATAATCATATGTCTTCATGGAGTTTCTGTTTGGTCAAGTGTTATCAGAAGCTCAACTATATCATTATCCAGTATAGCCAAATCATTATTATTCTCATTCATTACTGCTAAATGTGCTTCAATTTTTTTTATCATTTCAAGATTTTGATTTTTCCATATCAAAATATCAGAATCTAGGGATTGGGGTAGTAAGCGATTGTCTGGCATAAGATTGTCAATGTTCTTAAATATTTTTTTGATAATAATATTATAAGCAGATAATTGACGTATTAATTTTGAAAACTCTTTTTTCTTTTGAGCTTCCATTTTAAACTCAAATGTATTTGCCTAAATTAACTAAGCGACTGGAACTGTGTCTGGCGGGATTATCTGCAGTTCTTCCTTCACAAAAGATCTTCGGGGGGCTGGTCGTTTTGTTGTGTCAGTTTCTCGTAAATAATACACGGGCGGATTCATTTTCACAATTTTTTTTATCTCATATGGATCAACACTCCAAACTGGATCTGTTGCCCTGATGCGAGTGTCCCCTTCCGCTTCTCCCGGTGAATAAAGGTATCTCACTTTTAAACCAAATGGTAATAGTTTACTGGATGAGTCTTCAATAGCAACATTTATTCGTTTGGTTTTGATTGCTTGTACTGGTTTTAGCCCTTTAAATTCTTCATTATTCATTGCGCGCAAAACTGAGGGCAGTCTTTTTACCCATTCTGTGTTGCGAGAATTGTCAATCAGCTCTCTGTGATACTGGTAGGAGAAAAGTCTTTCAGATAACTGTTTGTTAAAGTTTTCAACCAAACCCTGTGATCTGTGAACTCCTGGAATGCCTCTTTTAATGGTAACTCTATGTTTTAACAATAATTGATTCACTTGACCTTTAAATTCTTTTCCGTCATCGACTTGAATCATGCGAGGATAAGTTAAGGGTCCTCGTTGGTATATCAGCTGTATAGCAACAGCAACAGCAGAAGCACTCTTTTGTGTTAATGGTTCCACATCTTTGTATCTTGAAGCTATATCAATGACTGTAAGTGCGTACTTAAATCTTTTTCGTCTAATCGTATCATGGGGTAAATATAGAAGATCCATTTGATGGGTGTCGTTTGGAGTTATATTCACAAAGTGTGGTCTCTGTAGTTTTTTAGGCGCAGGTAAATAAATTTGCCAAATCGCTTGTTTAGATAACCATTCTTTTGCTGTTTGTTCACTGACTCCTGCTGCTTGGCTAAGCTTTTTAATTGCCGTTATTCCCTTCCAATATCCTTTTGGCGAATAATAGATCTTGTTCATTTTTTATTCAGCCAATACTTTGTGCAACAAAATACACAGCGGTCATGCCAAAGACAATAAACAATATTTCTTGCATCTTTTGTTTTTCTGATGGTTGATAGTAATCGCTAAATTTTGGTGGGGGCAATGTTTCAACTTGTTGGCCTGTTACTAGAAAATATTCTTTTATTGCCTGGTCAACATCTTTAAATGTGTAAGCTGCATGTCCCTGTTGTTTAAGTCTGTCGTTAATAAAATCTAACTGCTCCATTCTTTGCTTTTCATAGGTGTCTTGTGCAGCGGCTAGTTGCTCCATAGCTCTGTTATGTCTTTTTCTCTCATCGTTATTTTGTAGTTTACTAAACGCGTAATTACTTCCGCTGAAAGCAAGCGCGTTGACCACTGCGCCGCCTATCATCATTACGAGTGAAGCCATTTTTATAAATGTATTTTTTTTACATATTTATATTTTCTGGAATTATTCCTTGCTTAACTAGAAAATCTTTCGTAGCAAATGAAGCTGTAATGACAGCAATCAACTTTGCTGAGTCTTCAAAATCTAGCTTGCCAAGATCTGCTGGTTTTATTCTTAACAAGCTTTTACCAAGCATTGTGTATCCTACACTTAGACCTCCAATAACAGCAGAATGGTATACGAGGTTGGCAACAGTTTTTTCGGTGCTCATTTTTTAAAAATAAAATAATATTTATTATTAATAAAACATGAACTGCGATGATTTACTTCCTGAACTTATGATTACAAATAATCAAGTTGATGACCAAGCTATTATGCGCCAAAAGGAAAGGCTGTATTCTTTGGCGGCGTGTGGAAAAACAAAACAGTACCTTGGAAATGAATTCAGCATAGAACAGATTCAACAGATGTCGCCGCAAGACATTGTAAAGTATCACAACAGGTATGAAGCGCAACTGGGGTCAAGAATGGTCAAAAGTGTCGGACAAACTGTTCTTAGTTTGTACACTAAACTAGTTAGTAGATTTGCGCCCATTGATTCTGAACAAGATTTTATGTATGATTTAACGCAGGATCCAGTTTTAACAAAGTCATTAGAGTCTCTAGGATGTGATCTATATTACAGATTTGGAACATTGTTATCGCCAGTAATTATGGGGTTAATTACGTTTAATCATATAGATTTTATTTCCCTTAAAAATGACCGAGCAGAAAACGTTGATGGAGAAAGTGACCCGTGAAAAGAATCCTGGGCGCGTTGAAGCAGGGAAAAAATTAGCAGAGTGGAACAAAAAAAGAAAATTAGAGTTACAACATATAACTCATAATGAAAAAACACCAGTTGTGCCAGAGCCACAACAAGAACAAGTTGTTTCAAGTCCCGCAACATCATCATGGATTATTTGGATTAAAAGAGTTGGCATTTTTGGCGTCATTGCTGTTGGTGGGGGTGGTTATTACGTTTATAAAACATATAAAGAAAGACAGCAAAAACCAAAGCAGCCCAAAAAATCACAGCCACTAAATACAAAATCTGAACAAAAAAGAATACCAGAACTGCCAACAACAAAATCTCATTTTGATCCATTTGATATGCAGTAATATTTCAAGAACTTAATAAATAATTATAAGTGACTTGAATAAGAACTTGATAACGACTTGATGACGACTTCATGACGACTTGATAAAAACTTGATAAGAACTTGATAAGAACTTAATGACGACTTGATAAGAACTTAATGACGACTTGAATAGAACTTGAATAAAAACTTGAATAAGAACTTGTTAAGAACTTGACGATGACTTGAATAAGAACTTGAATAAAAACTTGTTAAGAACTTAAATAAGAACTTGAATAAGAACTTGAATAGAACTTGAATAAAAACTTGAATAAGAACTTGTTAAGAACTTGATGACGATTTTTTTCATAAAGGATAAAACACAATTAATTGTTACATTCTTTTCCGGGGAGACAACTCCTCTTCACTTCTGAAGGGTTTGCTGCCTTTATGTAGTACTCTACTAATTCTAGGTCACGGCTTACCCAACTGCATAATTGCCGAGTCGAAGCGTCGCACTGTTTGCTGGTTCGTGTCAAGTTACACATAACGGAGTAAGGGCGTCGTTTACTGCAGGCCGTCACGCGGCATTGTATAAATTTAGGCGGCTAAATTCCCCACCGGCGTCGTTTAGTGCAGGCGTTAGCCGTCACGCGGCATTGTATAAATTTAGGTGGCTAAATTCCCCACCCCAAATAATCTTTTTCCAATTTTATGTATTAAAATCTGCATTTTATATTTAAATCTAAAAGCATTTAAAACAAATATTTATTAAAAAGTAGTGGCTAAAAAGTAATGTAAGATACACTTTGTTATTTAGCTTTTGGTGTTGTTTTAACAAAATAAAAAACAACTTTACTCTAGGCAAGTAGACACCATGTAATTGTAAAGCGTTTGTTTGTGTACAGTATATATAAATCTTGAAGATAACAACATTGAGGATATGCCTGCGGTAGTTTTAAATACTTGGTTGTCATGGCATTGAAAAGTCTAAATTTGCCCTCTTCCCTGCCCTCAAGTGATCCTTCCCACTTTCGTATTGGGTCACTGGCGCGGCTATGAACGCCCGTAAACCCAAAATATGGTCATTGGCGCGGCTATGAACGCCCGTAAACCTAAAATGGTCGCCCTGGTGCGGCTATGGGAAGGACCACTAAAATGGGGGTGAGGGGATTGCCCAAATTAGACAAATAGAAAGCAGGCAAACAAGTATGAGAGGCATATCCTCAAAACTCTTCACATCTGGCCGTGTTATACGTGACCCTCTGGGTCTGACTTGGGGCCCTAGGGCGCCATAGGGTCTCAAGTGAGACCCAGAGGTGATCGGTAATGCGGCCAGATGTGAAGAGTTTTGCAGAAATTGATTTCACAGAGACGCATTTGTATGCGTGAAAATGATGTTATTGAAAACGATCAAGAAAAACGAAGGATTAAGCAAAAACTTAAGTCTCAAAAGTTTTCTAAATTAGTATTAAAAACAGATAATCCTACACATTATGTATGCTTGTAACATTTTTTTAAAGTCTTACTTAGCAGAGAACTATAAAATCTTCGTTCTAGGGCAACCGCCCGAAACTGGTTGAGGGCGGGTGAGCTAGAACGAAGATTTTATAGTTCTCTGGGCCAAATAAGCAAGAGAATTTTGGAAAAGGCTATAGAAGATGTAAAATCAAACACCGAATACAACCTTTGGAAAAACAGCTATGAAGTCATCCAATGGTTTAAGGAACTCAAAAAACAGAGAAATACAGTGTTTATTACATTCGACATAGTAGATTTCTACCCATCCATAGATGAAGAACTACTCACCAAAGCTTTGAAATTTCAAAACCCACAATTTAAAAATCACAATAGAAGCAAATAAAAAAGTAGTGAACTACCTAGACATAACATTAGACCTCAATGACAATGTGTACAAACCATACAAAAAACCCAATGACATACCAATCTATGTAAACATCAAAAGCAACCATCCACCATCTATACTAAAAACAATACCCAATGGTATAAACAAGAGACTATCCAACCTATCATGCAATGAAAATGCATTCAATAATGCAGCAACAGAATACCAAGAAGCATTACAAAAAAGTGGTTACAATTACAGACTACAATATAGCCCAGACAATAACACGAACAGAAATAAGAAAAACAGAAAAAGGAAGATCATATGGTACAACCCACCATATGATGGACAAGTAAAAACAAATGTAGGAAAAGAATTCTTTAAAATCTTGGCAACATCATTTCCAAAAGAACACAAACTGTCCAAAATATTCAATAAAAACACTATTAAACTATCATACTCATGTATGCCCAACCTCAAAAACATAATTGACTCATCTAACAAAATGAAAAGCAACACAAAAGAGAAGGGTGCTGAAAGGACATCTTGCAACTGCACCAAAAAAGAACAGTGCCCCTAAGCAACAAATGTCTTCACAGCAATATTGTATACCAAGCTACGGTAACATCAGAAAATGAAAAAGAAACATACATAGGAATTACTGAAAACACTTTTAAAACCAGTTACGCAAACCATAAACAGTCATTCAAAAATGAAAAATACAAAAATCAAACAGAACTGAGTAAATACATTTGGAAACTCAAAGATAAAAAAATAGACTACAGCATATCATGGAAAATCATAAAAAGAGCAACGCCATACAACAATATTTCAAAAAAATGCAATCTATGCTATACAGAAAAATGGTTAATATTATGCAAACCATACTTAGCAACTCTGAACACAAAAGTAGAGATAGTGAATAATTGCAGGCACAAGTGGAAATCTTTGCTAGCACATTCCACCTGAACAGGCCCTAACAAAAATCACAGGCCTCACGTGCAGCAAATAAGATCGGCACGCACAAACAGAGATGAAATCAGGTCCCGCACGCCATAAAAGATCGTTGGCGTGCCACATTGAAGCCATCCTGAGGAGAGATATATACCGTGATATATCTCGAAACAAGCTTGTAGATATATTTTAGCACTTCATTTTAAAAATATCTTTAGCAAATATATATATATATATATATTGAAAAAAGGAGAGAGAGAGAGAGAGAGAGAGAGAGAGAGAGAGAGAGATGTTGAAAAGTATATAATAGTAGTGAGGGAAAACAAGGACAGGCTAATAATACCTCCATCATTACATTCATGAACTGGCAACGATTTAGGAAAATAAATAAATAAATAAAAGAGAAGGGGAGGTGAGGTGAGGGGTGGTGGTGATGCCAGTTACGAAAGAATGAAAACGGGAATAAAAACGTAGGGCGTTAGATTATGAACATGAAATCCTTCACTTGCAGCAAAATTCTTCACTAGAGAGAGAGAGAGAGAGAGAGAGAGAGAGAGAGAGAGAGAGAGAGAGAGAGAGAGATTCTCCGTATATATATACATATTCTACTCTCCAGCCTTTTTGCACCTAGTTCGAAGAGATGAGTGACTGTCTGTCTGTCCTTCGATGTCATTGTCTTTTATGTTATTTTCTTACCTGAAGAAGACCAAATAAGTCAAAAGGCATTGTGTTCATTTTGTAATTTGGTTATTCTTTCATTGGCGGCACAGTAATTCTTTGTTCTTGTTTTAGCTTCCGCCAGCAGTCACCCCCCTTTGAAACCAGTTTACATTTGTTTTAAATAAACTTTAACAAAATTTGAAAACTATCGGCTGGTAAAGAATAATGCTGAGGTGGAAAGCGTTAAGGGTGATGTGGATATTTACGTTCCCTAAAACACACACACACACACACACACACACACACACACACACACACACACAGACACAGACACACACACACACACGCACGCACGCACGCACGCGCGTACGCACGCACACACACTCACACACTCAAAAAGTCAAGGGGTGACAAACGTTCTAAATCACATCTCTCACAGACAAACGCATGATGCAGTTGTTCTATATCAAATATAAAATAAACGAGCTGTTGTCAGAAAGTTTTCTGTGACGCCGGCATGCAATGCTGACCACTCTGGAAGTACAACTGTGTCCGTCAAACACTCTGACACAAAAACACAGCACATAAAAGGATAAACACTAGAATTGTTACCTATGTATTGGCAATGTCTTACTAAAGATGTATAGCTCAGACTGGAGAATTCATTACAAGAGTCTGTAACTTCAAAGAGAAGATTAAGAGCGGAAAAGATTTGTCATTTATGTCAATTAGATTGAACATTTTCAAGTTTGATTTTAAGTAACAGCGATGGCATTTATCTGTTTTTAACCAATCAAAAACGAAAAAAAAATCCCTGCTGCTACATCGTTCTGTGTCCAAGTAACTCGGCTATTTATAGATGACATAAATGTCTGCAGAATAGGTCAGAGATGTAAATCAAAGGGAAGCCAGACAGAAGCAGGATGTACCGGTGAACGGAAAAATAGAGAAGGGGAGGGGGAGGGGGGGGGGGAAGTGAGGGGGAGGTTGGAGAGCGGGAGAAAAGGGAATGGGTGGTAAAGGAGGTGCGGTAAGGGTGGTGGGTTCGGTAGGGAGGGAGAATGTGTGGCAACTAGGGACAGAGAGAGCACTGATGCACGATCTCTCTCTCTCTCTCTCTCTCTCTCTCTCTCTCTCTCTCTTTCTCCATCACACGCACACACATACACAGACAGACAGACAGACAGACAGAAACACACACACACACACACACACACACACACACACACACACACACACACACACTCTCTCTCTCTCTCTCTCTCACACACACACACACACACACACACACACACACACACACACACACACACACAACTCCAACTACGCAACTATGTATACTCTTATGTACACGCACGCTAGCCCCAAATACTGCACATCACATTTATTAATATGCTCAAACACAAGTTTAAATGAAATAAAACTCTCTGATAATATGAAAACCAGCACAAGATATAAACAAAAAAGATATATTTACTGCATTTTCACAAAAATGGTATGCGACATATAACTAAAACTTGAAGAAGAATTTACTAAAATGAAATAGGTACTATATATAGGATTCTGGTAAACTAAAACTGCAGAACAATATAACAAATGTCATACTTTTGTGTGCGTAAATTTTAGGTGGCTTGACGTATATCAGGGAGAATTGTAACTGCTCAGTGTTGTTTTTAATCCTCAATGGAGACTGAAAAAGTGACAGTTGTGTTATTTTGAACATCATCATGCTCATTGTCACTCATGGAAGTGACGTAACAACCGATCAGTTTCCACATACCTCCAGCAATACTTTGTTTTTGTCAAGTGACCTTAAAGGTTTTGCCAATGCTTTTGTGTGCGATTCCAAGTGTTCCAGTCGCCCGCTTGGTCTTCATTATGAATGTTCACTATTAAAACAGCCACAAAGTCCTTCTCACTGCTCTTGGAACTGCACACAACATTGCTGTAAATTGGAGGCAACATGTCTTGGAATTAAAGAGACAAAAACACTTGTGACTGTTAAAAAAGTTTTTGTCTGCTGTAAAGTATCACTGTTCAGCGGTACAATTTCACACTCTTACAAATCCTGTCTTATCTATCATACTCCTCAGTTGAAACTTATTGAGCTATGAATACTAAGTAAGACATTTATCATAAATCATGGATACTTTCTAAGCCGTATGTCATAGTAGACTACTTAGTAGGTAATGCGATTTTTTAAAATTCAAAAGTGAAATGAAGTGGACACGTGACCATGAGTTGCAAACATAAAGCTAATGCCTTATACACAGGGAACAGAGGTTAATTTTGTTCTGAAGTGTCAGGATTTTAATGACCCTTTGATGGTGAAAATGAAGGGTCAACGAGAGAGAACGGAAAGTAGTATCAGATGAAATTCTCTCGGCGGAAAGAGAAAGCGAGGTGGGGATGGGGTCGATGAGGGAGGAGGGGAGAGGGGATGGGAAAAACCCTGTTTTCCGTAAGAATTATTGAAATTTTGCAACTTTGAACAAGTAACTTTATTGATCCTTTGCCGGCTGATGTCATTATCTAAGCTGCACTATGTCCAGATATTTATACGCATAAAGGCTTACAAAATCAAAACAACTAAAGGTGAAAATGCACATTTAAATGCCCCCCACTTCATTTCCCTTGTGCGACGTCCCTGAAGGCATGTTGAAATGATTTTCAACCATGTTCAAAAACGAGTAAAATCAATGCTGATGGGCTATCACAACAGAATTATCGACAGGGTCTCCACACGAAGCAGTAATGGTCGAACGTTATGTTCCCGCAAGGTTCACGTTGAAGCAATGATTTCGTCGTCACTGACTGACCGATCGAATCATCACTTAACAATGAATAATGGCATAATGATAGTAATTTGGTGACAGAACTTACAAGATCATCACCTACGCTGAGAGCTGTTACTAGCCTGTTGTCCACTGGTTGATCCCCAATGATCTAAAACACAGTATTTTGACAGAGGAATAATATATGTACTATCTTGGTTCAAGGCAGACCCACACGTTCCTAGGTACCTCTCGCACCTTCCTTCGGTGCCTTTAGAAAAGTGTTTTCTGCAAACTGTTCTAGACACCGTGCTGTGTGTTCCTCTCGCTGATGTGGCAAGGGAGCAGTTCACTGCAGTGCTGTTTTGGGCATTTTTGCATCAGTTCAAACAGTTCTTATATGTCCTAGTTAAACTGGTAAACGAAATCTATGGAATAGAGTTTGCATTCGCTCATACGTTATCGCAGCAAACCCGTGTATATTATATGTAGCACATTTATCATATACAAATGAAAGGTAATTAATATTTTGTTCCTGGTAAAGGAGGTTATCGAAATGCTATTAGTGTTCATTCTTTTACATGCATGGAAATTGTGTTCAAGTACGGTGCAGTACTGTTACTGACTTGTTTTTTTGTTGTTTTTGTTTTTTTAATATTAGACTTCGAACGTCTATTCTGTTGGTGCCATTCGCTGTTATGTCAGACTAAGGTTTTGTCAAATATTGCTTTGGGTCAAACAGCCAATGCAACAAGGATTCCATTTTTTCCCCTGTCTCATCTTTCCTGCCACTTAAGTAGCATTGCACCCCCCCCCGCCGTTCATTTTGCCTCCCCCGTCCACATCCACAGCGCGGTCCTCGTCGTCAGCAAATCCACAAGAAGCAGTCAGTGTCAAGTTGTCTTGAGGCAACTCACTAGGGAAGACTCCGCACGGCTGCCGTCTCACTCCGGTGGGTGCCCAGTGGTGCCAATTCTGATTAAAAAAAAAACAGAATGTGCAGGACACCGCATACTAAGCCCCCTTCTAACGACGATGATTGCTTGGTCGCGGAGCTGGTCTGAGCTCTTTTAAAGGTCGCCACAACGTCCGTCCAACGACAGTCCCCATGAACTTTTCGATACAGGCGACTTCGACACGAACTTCGCCTAGGTTATAGGCGAAATGGAGACTGAGGTCACCATGAGAAACAGGGTATGAAGGGTAAAAAATTTGAGACAACTGTTTATGCTGATTCATGAGGATGAGGATAATGAAGATGATGCTATAGACTTCCATTCTGGTCTGAGGGTGCAGGACAGGGGTGTACTCTACGCTTACTGTCAGAATATATCCTGGCGTCAACAGGTCCGAGAGACAGGGACACCTGTAGTATTGGTCAGGAAAGTTGAGGAACACTCTCAGAGACATATCAAATAAGTGGATGAATTTCGACTCTGTTGTCCCAGTCAACTCAGCTCTGGGTAGAAACCGGTCGATCAGAAAAATTCCACAACTGAATGGTTCCGACGGATATCAAATCCCAGATCTCCCAGCCGGGAGTTTGCGACGCGAAAATATCAATGACCAAGTATGAAAATGTTCTTTTCGTATATGACTGAGCACTTTGTTTGCCATCACAAATCATTTTAAAGTCATCGTAAAAAAATAACTTCTAAATCTTTTGATCAGATCGTCTGCTTCTAACCGTTTCACTGTCAGAGAATATCATGATGAAATTGCGTTGACCGTTCTTTCCGACATGTAGCGCTCTGCACTTTTCTGCACTAAAATATAAATTCCATGTATACATCCTGTCAATTAATCTATCTATATCTGTCTGCGACACGCCTTTACGCTGCTAAACTTGTGAATTTTTGTGACATCCACGAAGATTTTGCAAAGATTGGCAACTACATCCAGTATGTTGTTTAGAAAAATTCTACAGAGAATGCAGCCGAGTAGACTTCCACGAGGGAAACAACTAAAAGCTTCTGAATCTAGGGAATATGTATTTTCCAGCTCTCAAACTTCGTATTTTATTGTTAAAAACAGAAATGCATACCTAGGTATTGCCAGTTAAGCCGTATGATTGGATCTTCACAAGGAGACTGTTATGTGGGACTGTGTCGAATGCCTTTCCAAAGTCCATGTAGGGCAGCTTGTGTAGGAATGATACTATGGCATCAAGAATCAAACTCGTACCCCTGTGAACATCGTGTAGATGCTATAAGCAATATGCTATGGAACAACGTAGATAGTACGGATAATATCTATCCATCCCTCTTTCCATCTATCTATCTATCTATCTATCTATCTATCTGTCTGTCTATCTATCTGTCCGTCTGTCTGTCTGTCTATCTATCTATCTATCTATCTGTCCGTGTATGTATGTATCTGTGTACGTATGTATGTATGTAAGTATGCATGCATGCATGTATGTATGTATGTATGTATGCATGTATGCATGTATGTATGTATGTATGTATGTATGTATGTATGTATGCATGTATGTATGTATGTATGTATGTATGTATGTATGTATGTAAGTATGTATGTATGTATGTATGTATGTATGTATGTATGTATGTATGTATGTATGTGTGCATGTTTGTATGTGTGTATGCATGTATGTGTGCATGTATATACCTGTCATACGACGTCGTCATGTCATCCAAAGAATTGAAATGCACGAAAACGCCGACGGTACAAACATCAGACATGTTTTCTTTTTATCGGTATAATGATACCATTTCCAATTTAAAAATCACTGGATGACAATCCTAAG
>CM065739.1:29294104-29296604 GCA_033310375.1 Conus canariensis
ACGGGCAGGCTCAGTCTATACTGACAAAGGCATCACTGCAGTCATGTATTTTTCTCATAAAAGCTGAAGAAGGGGGCGAAGGGGGGGTGGGGGGGGTGGGGGGAGGTTGAGGGAAGATCTTCTTTCAGTTTCATAAAAGCTGGAGAAAGGATGAGGGTGTGATTGTTGTTAAAGCAGGAGGGGATGGGGAATTCAATTTCCAATCTTTTTAGAGAGGATGTTCTCTCGTCTCCATAGTTCCTGCAAAAAAAGTGGGGTGGATTGGGGTGGGGAGGGCACAGATGACATGCTAGGAGAGAAAGTGGAGGAGGGGAAGTCAGTCTGCCCCACCCCTACCCCCAATACTTACATGGATGCGGGAGAGCGGGGAGGGGGGGGGGGAGGGAGGGCAGCGCGACAGTAGGTATCTTGTTTAGTTCACATTCTACCAACAAATCACACCCGGATAGGAATTTGTATTGCGGCTAGAAGAAACAAGCTACACTGCGCTTCTTCATGGCAGACTTTGACAGCCAAGAGCCTATCTTTACATGCTACGGCTCCATACTCAGGTATGTGCATATATAATCATTCATTGAGAAACGTTGGGGATATTTATGCTTCTGGTGTCAATCTGTGCACACCATATCTGTTAAGTCCATAGACATATTTGATTTATCAGCAGATATGAATAGTAGGGTGTATTACAGCGCTGACTCTGGATATGCAATATGATATTGTGGGTTGCCTGCTACCCACGCGTTTAATGTTCGTTTGATAACAGTACATTGTTCAGTCTGTCAATACAGTAATTGTTGCAGCTGATTTAAGCTTTCTATTAAGAAGAACAGATTTTATTTGACACGTACACAGTGCTTTAACATTAAAAAACCCCAACAAAGTCTGTAATTGGAAGGATGTAGTGGAAATATCTCTGGAAGGATGCTCACCCACGCTGTCTCCTCAAGGAAGCAGTTATGCTGGGCAGAAGGCAATAGGTATGCAATCTGCTTGTATACCCAGACAGCTTGCTACTGCAACTCGACGATAATGAATAACGTCACATATCAAAACAATGTTTAGAGCTACAAATCAGTTGACAAAAATTGTAGTTTCGGAGACTTTGATTAAATCTCAGAATTAGTATTCTTGTGCTCATTATTTCAAATTGTTCAATTTCTCTTTTCTTACCAATGGCTTGGTGCTGAATCTCTTGATGGCCTCTGGTTATCTTGAATACCACTCGTCTAGGAGCCTGTGCTGAAGAGTATGATTAATTTACACTGTTCTCCCTCAGTCTTCTTTCCGAGCAAGAGTAGGACCTTTTCTTCTGTTTTTCCCATTCTTCATATCCCAGGAAAAAAATCCATATACATGTTTGTCCACTAGTAGACGCTTAGTTCGTAATCTACATTACCTCTTCGTTACAGAGTACTTTGCTAGGGACTGCGACGTCTCGAAAACCTAAGTTGTCTATATTGTAGTACAAGAAGTAGAAGCGACGTCCAAGAGTCGATCCTCTGTTACCAAGATAAGCATGGTCAAAAGAAATGCAGCCCATTAAGCTGTGCCAACATTCGAGTTTTCTCAAGGGTTCTCACGAAGAACGAATTAATGGTCAGTGATCATTTTATAACATACAAACCTTTGTTGCTGTTTTTTTTTCTTGCCAAAAGATAAACAACAGGGACCTGAAATTAGTGACCGTGTTCGCGATAGTATAGGAATGATGAAAGAAATTTGGTGTACAGATGTGATCGTAAACTTGGTGAACTATTTCGAGAGAGTTTTCAGAAAGATGCCTCAACAAATGATACATATATTTGAATTTGGTCGCTAAAGATTCGCACACTTAGAGGGTGCACCAGTTCAATCCACGTTGAAAGAGTTTGTTCGATTGAAATTCTGTGAAAAAATAATAGGCTATTTTTTTTCTGTTTTGATGTATGAAGTTTCAATACGGTTGAAGAAGGCTGGGCTGACTTGGTAGCTAGGTGAAGAAGGCGGCTAGCTTGATAGTGCTAGGCGAAGAAGGCTGGCTAGCTGGATAGTGCTAGCTGAGAAGTGGGTAGCTTGGATAGTGCTAGGCTGAAGAGGTTGGCTAGCTTGGATATGCTAGCTGAGAAGGTGGCTAGCTTGGATAGTGCTAGCTGAAGAAGGCTGGCAGCTTGGATAGTGCTAGGCTGAAGAAGGTGGGCTAGCTTGGAAGCTAGGGTGAAGCAGGCTGGGTAAGCTTGGATAGTGAAGGCTGAAGAAGGTATGGATCTAGCTTGGATAGAAGCTAGGTGAAGAAGGCTGGGCTAGCTTGGATAGTGCTAGGCTGAAGAAGGCTGGGCTAGCTTGGATAGTGCTAGGCTGAAGAAGGCTGGGCTAGCTTGGATAGTGCTAGGCTGAAGAAGGCTGGGCTAGCTTGGATAGTGCTAGGCTGAAGAAGGCTGGGCTAGCTTGGATAGTGCTAGGCTGAAGAAGGCTGGGCTAGCTTGGATAGTGGAAGCTATTAAGTTGCCAAAACTTGCTTGCC
>CM065739.1:29299104-29331604 GCA_033310375.1 Conus canariensis
TGCAAGGTTGTTTTTTTTATCGCTGAAATAAGGCTAAACAGAGTGTTGATACAGTTTATGTAAAATAAAGTGTGCGTATCTGAATCACAGGTTGGATTCTTCACCTCCGTTTGCTACGAGACTACTGACTCACATGCATGTCTTGACCTCGGGTCTTTTGATCACACCAGCACCGAAACAAAGACATCTTTCTTTCAGTTCTTGAGATTTCACAAAATCTGTTTCAACAACTCGGACTTCAAAGGAAAAGTCAAAGAAACAAAACAAATCCTCCTCCAATAAATGCCACTGTCCTGACGAAATCATTGACTAGGCACTCCAAATGATTATGCGTATCGTCAGATATTTCTGTAACCTAAACCTAAAAAAAAAACAAACTGACAAGATACACCTGTTGTCAGTAGGCTCCTTCTGTCTTCTTGTCTGGGGGGTGGGGGTGGGGGGTGGGGGCAAACAAGAAGGGACAGGGGAAATGATGCTGTTTGTCTCAGTCTGCTGCCTACTTTTGACGTTTAGCGTTTTCAATGCCCAGGAATCCACAGTGGAAGGGAGTTCACTCTATATCCACCACTGACATGGTATTTAGGGTGCGCAGCTCCTGTTTGTTGTCCTGGCAGAATCTGTTGTTTGATCTTGTCACCGGAGAGAGAGAACAACAATCTGAGAGGCAGACAGTCTGGTCGAGAAGGTTGTTTTCTTCAGTTACAGAGTGGTAGTGAGCAGGAAATGAATATAATGCAACGGTACGATAGTTTGTAGAATGAACGAGTGGCGATGGACTTAGTGATGTGATGGAAAGTTCGTGTACACATCACTTTCTCCAATGCTTTTTGCAGTCTCAGATGCACCGTCTTATGCAGATTCGGGTCCAGATGGTGGAAAGACGATTCCTTCCCAGAGCTCCTGTGAAGTTCAATTCTGCCTCAGTGTGCTGTACCCTTGCTGTAATCTCAGGATGGTCGCCAAAGTATATATATCTCGCAAGAAGTGCTCAGTCGTCAAGCATACAGAGCTACCAGTCTTCAGTTTTCAATAATTGTTGTTTCAGCTTAATTGTCTTCATTATGTTATATGGCCCGTGCCCTTTCAATGTCTTTGTTTTTCTTTTATGAAAGTTTGAGTGCAGTGGGTGCGATGGTGGTCTCCTCGTCTACGCTTCTCGTTCTTTTTTTTATCGTTTTCTTTTCCATGATAACAAAGTGACACCACTGAGGTATATTTCTAGCCAACCATGGTTGCTTATTCCGATATACCCCAGTTCGTTTACAAAGTTTCTTTCTTCCTTGCTGAATTGCCATGTAAGGCCAGGAACTGTTATCTACCCTGGCTTATTTCTGCGGATTTCCTTTGCCGTGGCTACACTCACATGATGTACCCATCATCTGGCTCATGGACATGCCTAAGTGACGGCTGTTACCTGATCTAATCTGAACAGGAACTTCACCACTTGATTCCTGACTGCTTTATTCATACGGCCAAGTCTAGTCCATGTTGCAGCTATCTGAAGGCTGTTCAACTATCGGTCGTGCATGGACTCACCTGGTTGAGGATGATCACTTCATTACAAATGATCCATTTTGGATGTTGAAAAGCTAAGGATGACTATGGATAGGACTGGTCTTCTCCTCCTTGCACGAAGGTTGAAGGCAAGTGGAATGATTGCTTTGCGTTGCCGCAACTGCGTCATGTGAAAAGAAAAGCAAAACACAAAACTATGTTGTGTTCTGTAGAAGGAAACACTGTCGTGCTGATATCGAGTGTAGAAGCTAGCTCTCATTCCGATTCAGTAAAACAAGCATCACAAGGCAAAGGAGCATCACCGACACATTACAATTTCATTCAAAGCCTGTCGTATTGAAGTCGCTTCTTCGAGAAGTCTGCTGTATTAAATCTAGTTTTCCCACTTGAAACCTCCTTTCGCTCGGATGATTCTAAAGCCGGTTCTATCGAACTGCTTTTGTCACTTCCAGCGAATTTCAAATGACCAACCTGAACTGTTTTGTATGTGGCATTTGGTTATTCCAGATATTCCTTCATGTGGCTCTGGTCAGACTCTACAGTTGCCTACTACATCCCTTTCGTTGTGAAATGGACTGCACACTTCAGGTGCTATATCCTATCTCTTTATGCAGGAGAAAGATTCTCCACTTTCTTTTCAGCACATTTCTGCAAAAGATCACACAGAGAACACTTCCTTTCAGGTTATTTATGTGAAGCAGAAAACGAAAAGATCTATAGCCCTCCTACGCTGAAAGCCAACAGTTCCATGTATCGCTACTCTGGGACGCTCTACTCCTGTGACGTTTCTTTGGAGTCACTATCAACTATGTTCCTATGCGACAATGAAATTAACAGTGTGCCATACTCCGTGTTGTGTGACTTCCGCTCCGACTGTAGTGATCACAGTGATGAAATCTTCTGCCATTTCCCCACCTGCGGTCCTGACGAATTTCATTGTGACAACAAACAGGTGTGGACGTACTGTTTGAAAATAGTACATTTGGAAAACGAGCCCTTAAACTCAAATTCATAGAGAAAAAAAATCGTGAAAAAATCCTTTCATTAAGGGGTCCTCACCGCCTGTGGAACAGTTAACGATACACTATACAGCATCTGCAAAACCAGTTTACATCAACTGTGTACAGAATAATGCAAAATAAATAACTGTTTAAAAAGGACAATAGAAAGCTAAATCCATGCTAATAGGCAAGACTCAGATAGATGTTTAAACTATGGATTTATCCAACACTTTGTTTAGGCCTTTTTTTGTCTCTTAGTTGGAATCTTACAAAAAGAAAACAATCTTGAGATCTTCAGATAACATGATGCCCCACAGATTGTGTGTGGATTTAGACCTCATGAAATGATCTTGCAGTTTAAAGAACATAAACATTATTACTGTAAAAGCAAGACGATTTTAAGGAAAGGCTTGACAGTAAAATAAAAATCCTCCAAGCAGCACAGTTTCCCCCCATCCCCATCTCTCCTTCCCTTCCAACATCTCCTGAATAGAGTATTATATCTTGTTTCATGCTAATATTTCCGTTGAGCTCTGTTTTTTTGTTGTTGTCATTTTGGATAATCTGTGCATTTCCAACCTTCCACTCCATCTTGTAAACATCACTTCCATGTCTAGACTTCACAGTTGTTCCAGGCCAGCAAATTTCAGTCTCCTGATGTATGGTACATCACTACTGGAGCTTCTGTGGCTTAGTGTTTCCTCTAGCAATTCTTGCCGCATGTATGGTCTCCTTAAGCACTTAGTGGTGTCTCCATATGTATTTTCCTCTGGGTTGGCGCTACTTTGCATGTTCTCAGGACATATTCCACCGTTTGTTTGTGCTGAGAAAGCGGACACACGGGGTATATAATCTCCCCCATTTCAAGAGGCTTGAATTCTATGGTAGGAGATCAAATACACATGAAGATGAAGCTGATCCTAATAGAAGTCATATTCCATACTTCATTCCGGCTGAGACGTCTCGAGAGTGTTTTTCTCACATAGTCTACTGCTCCTTCTGGCCTTGTGGGACTGCCTTCCGGATTCTCCTTTGCATTCTCTTCTTTCGGTGTCCCCTGTATTACAACGTCTCTCATTGCGTTCCCTTTTTGCTTTAACCGCCATTTCGTGTTTGTTAATCCTAGTCCCTACCTACTGGGTTGTGTGTGTCCCGGGTCCTGAGGCTTCCCTTTCCTGTGTCGGCTGCCTCCTGAACTTCTCATTTTGTCCTAGGTTTTAGTCAAGACTAGAATGATCTCAGAACCTTGTCTAGCACCTCCTCAAACATGGCTAGTGACCTAGCTTTTCCATCTTTGTATTCCTGAAATGTTTTCTGGAACATATTACATCTCCTTGTTTGGAACTGATCCACACACATTTCCCAGGCCACATCGAAGTCCATTTTCACTGCTTGAGCTCTTTGGATTACTTCCACACGAACAGTGGAATTTGCCATGCAGCCTTTTAAGTCGTCTTTTTTTTCTGCACTGACACGTTCAAGTACTCATGCCATGATTCATGCCTTCAGGTTCAGAAGTGATATTGATCTGAACTCATTGCTGTCACTTAAATTTTGCAGTTTGGGAATGATTTCCCTACGCACATCATCCATTGGTTGCTGATCTCTAAATTCCTCCATGCTGATCTTATCATTTTGTGGTGCCACTCACAAGCTTGCTTAGCCCCTTTATTTATGTCATTCAGCTGTAGCGGCTTGCTGTTAAACATTTTCCTCTGGTGCTGAAGGTAGGACAAAGGCGTAGACGATATGTAATACTTCGCTGTCAGTGTCGGAATATATATATATATTTTTTCAGGGATGCGTGTAACCCCTGATTCTGGCAGCTAGAATAGTTTCCTGGCGAACTGGGAATGGTTCTGGGGGAAGTAAGCTTGGGTTTTCTTCTTTTTGCTTCCTCTCCTTCCCGATTATGTTTTGCTGTGCGCACTGTGGTGTGCTGTTAGATAGATCGTCCCAGAGCTTCTTAAGCCCTGTTTTCAACTTCTGAGGAAGCCTTCATTTATTTCTTATGATTCCTCTTTCTCTTCCAGGTGTCATCCATCACTTGCTGGTGTCTGAAGGTTATGGGAAGTGTTCAGCTTTTGTTGTATTGCTTCACAGGCGTCCCCATAGGTTCCATATAAAGTGTCTCCAACTGTGACTAAACTGTGCTCCAGTATAAGCTTTCCTATCAGGGGTCATCAAGTCTGTGAACAATTTTCCCTCTGATTTCTCCCATTTCGTTTTCAGCGAGACGCAAGTTGACTCTCTGGTGTCTGACATCGATAAATTCCTTGGCTGAATAAGCAGCGTGGATGTCACTAATGATGTGGTTTGTATCATTCTACAATTATGGTAAATCAAAATATCAATGAAATCTGTAACCCTAAGGTCCTTGAAGACATTAGGAGAAAGCAAGCAATAGAGTTTGATATAATAGTATCTTCGCGGGATATTTATATAATGAGGCAAAACACAAATTACTAACGATTTAAATACTGTTTTCAGCGATTGATTAAACTCATAATGTAGACAAAGCTATTTCAAATACCTGAATTATAGTTAATAGTATCACAAACAGAGTTTCCAATTCTAAATCTGCTGTTTAAAGTTATTTGTTCAACCAGGCTGTATTGTTATGTAAAATTTTGAAATAATGGTAGGATTTTTCACTTATGAGAAATTATTAACTCATCTAGGATTGTACTCCTGCTGAAGGTTGATCTGCTGCTTATAGCATGGAGGCATTTTTACTTCTTTTGGGTTTCAGTGTATCCCCAGCAACTGGACTTGCGATGGAATGTACGACTGTATGTCGCTCTTAGACGAAAAGGTTTGTGGAAGACACGATGTTAGTGTGATTAAGAGGTTCAGTACATTCACAGGGTGTCCAGGCATTGTAAATTTTGACAAACTCCTCAACATATTTCAAACGACCGCAGCCCCTGTAGGATCTCCAGGATTCGTGTGTCCAGGCACACACTTTCAGTGTGGCAGCATTGACCTGTGTTTGCCCGTTTACACACGATGCAACCAGGTGTACGACTGTGTGGGTCACGAGGATGAAGCAGACTGCCAGAAATATACTTGTCCTGGTTTCTACCGGTGTGGTGGATCCAAAATATGCCTGCATGTCTCCCACCTTTGCGACGGGGTGATACAGTGCCCAGATAATGAAGACGAACTGTATTGTAACACCAAGTGTCCAGACGGGTGTATCTGCTGTGGTTCTTCATTTGCGTGTAGCAAAAGCATTTCCCTTGATACCTCCTATAAGCACTTGATTCATTACTTAGACGTCAGAGGCACTGGGATGAATTTGGCTGACATTGCTGATGTTTGTTTGATAACATTTTATAATATAGCTAATTCTAATCTTTTGGATTTGGACGAAGTGTTCCTTCCTAATCTGGCGTTCCTTGATATCAGAAACAACAGCTTGTTGTTTTTTTCCATCAAAATGATGCAACTGCTTCCCAATTTACGGGTGTTCATAATGAGAAGTAATCCATTGGCAATAACGTGTTCTGAAGACTTTGCTCTTACGTATTCAAAGCTTCAAATACTAGATCTGTCTCAAATATCCTTGCGTAACATTGACACTTGCCTGTTGAAATCATTTCCGAAACTGAAAAGTCTCAACATCTCTGGCAATGGTGTAGTGCGTTTACATGATAAAGGATTCCATGCGAACCCAAAGCTACAAATTATAGATTTAAGAAACTGTGCGATAAAATATTTCTCATCTGACATATTTCATGGATTAGCCTCATTGCAATCGGTTTACGTTGAGGATGCCAGACTTTGCTGCACCCAGCTGCTACCAGCAGGCTTCCAGCCCACCAACTGTCATTCATCGGATAATACTCTGGCACTGTGTAATCGTCTGATACCATCAACGATGTTTCGTGCCGCTGTGATGACATCTGCACTCGTCGGCTTTGTCAGTAGTTCCATTTTGTTGTTTTATCATCTTCAGTCTGTCTCAAAAGGAATGAAGCTTGTTCTGTTCGTACTGATGTCACACTTACACATGGCCAGTATTCTCAGTTCTGTGTACCTGCTGATTATTGCCATCGTTGATCATTTTTATCAAGGCCGTTATGTACTGAAGGACACAGACTGGAGGGAGAGTCTGGGCTGCCAACTTGTTGGGATCTGTTTTGTTGTCAGTGATCTTGTGTCGACAACTCTAGTGATAATAATCATAGTGTGCCACATGGGGATTTTGTGTATGTCACCAAAACCTTTTTGCTTTGGAAAGTTGTCGGCAAATGTAGCTTGCTCACTGGGTTGGTGTTTCGGATTTGTATATGCCGTTTTCCCTCTATTTTCAGACAGAACATTTTATGGCCAGTCCGCTCTGTGCATACCTATTGTTAGATCTTGGAATGCAGCCAGTGGGGTGTACACAGCAGTTGCTCCTGTAGTCGTCCTTTCCATGTCATTTCTTGGCGTCACGGGACATGTGATTTTTTCCGCACAAACGAGAGACTTTGCCAGAAAAAGCGGTAACGTTCACAACGCTACCATCGAGCATTTTTCGAACATAAAATGCGTTACAGCGCTACATTTTGTTTGTAGCCTTATGGTCATAGTGACATTTGTTTTTACGACTGAAGACAAAACTCTTACGTCCACCGCCTTGATAATTATTGCGTCCACATCTAAATCAACACTGAGCTCAAGCCTTTACGCGATAAGCCGAAGACTACAAAAGAAACGGTTAGAAAGACATGCCAAAGTAAAAGAGCTGTTCAAAATTCAACAGACGAAACTGCATCCGAAAACAGACACTTCAAAGGAAGATACTGTCTTGACGGAAGATGAAGCATGGAGACTGTTCCAGTTGTGGATCGACAAAGGACTGCTTTCAGTATCTTACATTTCAAGCACTGTTCAGCCGTGAATGTGAGGTGATATGCTACCAAGTTGAATCGTCACAAGTAGGTCGACCGAATGTACAAGCCAAAGGTGTGACGCGCCGTAAAGTAAAAGTGAGGGGACACTTCTTAAAACTGTATCAAACAACAGCAACAACAATGGCTTACAAAATGCCTAGTGATTGTAATATACAGCTGTGAAGGTTTTGTTCGTATTGTTGTTGTTGCTGTTATTGTTGTTGTTTGTCAGCTGAAACGAACTGTCTTGTCGTTCAGGTAATATGTGGGCACTTTTCCTTGAAATTTGTGTTTCACACTTTACATGTTTACGTCACGAGGTAAAGTAGGAAATTGTACAGAGACTTTCAACTTTTACAAACAACAATGTTATGTTGGCCTGGCGATATTTAATACGAAGAAAATAGTTGCTGACGCAATGTTGGCGTGATAACAGTTACTGACGGACATTATCCAACAGTATAAATTGTTATGATGTTGACTGTTCAGCCTGTGTAAGTCATGAAGAATACAACATCAGTGAAAGATTACAGCAGCATAATTTGATTTGCTTACTGTGTCCTTAATAGTTACAGACCATCAACGTAAATGTTTATTATTATTATTATTATCATTATCATTTTCATTATTATTATCATTATTATTATTGTGAATAATGTTAGAGTTTTTCCCCCAAAAGGTCTGCATGTTACAGTTCAGTTCTACGGAACTCTTGTCTCTGGGAATCCAACCTGTAGCTCAATAGTACCGATGCCTGACTGCTGCTGTACTCTATTCATGGAAGGTAACTCTGGCAGCGTTGGAGATTTCTTCTCGAAGGAAGGTGACGATAAGTCATTGAGACATGGTGGAGAGGTAGTAACTCATAATATCCTAACTGTTATCTGAAAACAAAATATTGGCACACTAGAGAGTGGCCCACGCCATGGCAACAGTGATAACATCACCAATTACATTTTTACAAGAGTATTACTCAGTTGCTCACACATAGCGTTATTTTATTGTTTGCAAACAAACATCCTTAGAAACTCCTAAATGTTGAAAGTCGATGGAATCTTGAGCCTTGAGTGATCAACAAAACTGTTACTGGGAGTGCGGTCCTCTCGAACGTTACAGTAATATTAACGTAATATGTTTTTGTAACAGTTTCAACCATGTTTCAGTTATGCAGACCATGTTTCCCTGGCAACAGTTACCTGGGACATATCAATGCAAACTGAAAGTATTGTTGGCCCAAGAGCTGTTACATAGGGAGATTTGATGTTGCATTAACCCGATATGGGCCCAAGGTGTGTGTGTGTGTATGTGTGTGTGTGTGTGTGTGTGTGTGTGTGTGTGTGTGTGTGAGAGAGAGAGAGAGAGAGAGAGAGAGAGAGAGAGAGAGAGAGAGAGAGAGAGACCATTGTGATCTCTACTACAGCCTATAAAAATATTATGGCCTCTCAGTTGCGTAGGCTAAGTACGGACAGGGCAGAGAAAACCCACCCTTATGGGACTGGGATCTACACGTGCTTGTCCCTGCAACTAATGAAGATCCCCATCACCTTCAAATACAAACTGAAAGGCGGGAGCAGGTATGTTGAGTTAAATACCTTGACACTAACATCAACCAAATCCTGAACTGGAGCATCCGTATCGACAGGCAATCACAGAAAACAAACAATGATAAAGTTCCTTTGACGCAGTCTTCCATTTTGCTGGTCAGGCAATGGAAAGCAATACCTGAGACTCTTCGTCCGCCTTCTCCTAAAGCTCAGCTGCTCTGTATTGAGCCCTCACACTGAAGGTCAAATCAGCAAGATCAAAGCGGTCCAAAGGAAGGCAGCTGGGTAGGTAGCAGACGATGCCCCACTTAAGAACTGAAATGTGAAACCCCCGAGTCCAGACGTGTCTGTTCTCAGCCTATCATGCTGAACAAGATCTTCAATGGCCTTGTAGACATTCCTCTTGACCTTCGCCTTCAGCCCCACACTCACAAAAGCCAGATCCGACCAATGGGTCACGTTCCACTAGAACGTTGTAAGAACGATCATATTCGAATTCAGTTTCTTTCTACCTACAACCCCAGTTTTGAATGAAACGAAGTTAGACGTGGTTCAGTTGGAAGACAGAAAGAGGAGAAGGGCTGAAAGGGCTGAGGGAGAAAGATGGACAGATTAGGAAAGACATTTCTGGTAGATGGGAGTGGCTGAAATGCAGATAACATGAGCCCACTCGCACCGACAAACGACAGTCCTCACGTGCAACACACACCTTCACAATACAGTTTGCCGTCCATGAAGGAAATCCTTTCACACCGTCGAGGCAAACTGGAGTCTGTGGTGTTGTGTGATAAAAAAAAAAATTGGGATTTCCCATGGAAAATCTGGAAAGTGGAGGAGAAACTGCAAGAGTCTGCAAAAATTACCTGTACATAAGCAAACAAGCAACCATCCAACACTTCATATATAAAACAGCAAGACAGGCACAGATGTTTGAAACATAAATGAAGAAGGATATCCTTTCTCCAGCATTCCAAATGCCATGAATGCAGACTGCAAACATTCTCAGCCCGAATCCTTTTCCTGCGCCACATACACCCAGCCACACGCTAGGAACACAGCAGCACATGGCACAAGGCGAACATGAAACAAGGAAAGCTGCAATGTGGACCCCCCCCCAAAAAAAAAAAAAAAAAAAATTGAAAATGAAAAGAAAACGCTGCAAAATACAATGGGTAACAGTGAGGAAAACTGCATTGTGAACCAGAAAAAAATCATTGAAAATGTAAAGGAAACACTGCCAAATACAACGCGTAACACTGCAACGGTTTGAAAGAGACGGAATGCCTCACTTGCCGTGACTCCCCTTGTTGTCCAACCCTGTGAAACAACCGACAAAGAAAAGAGTTCTCCAAGTACTCTGTCAACCATTTCTCACACCAAGAGGTTGTGAATAGAGAGGCTTAGCAAAACCTCAGAGGAGGTTGTGAATAGAGAGGCTTAGCAAAACCTCAGACGAGGTTGTGAATAGAGAGGCTTTGCAAAACCTCAGAAGAGGTTGTGAATAGAGAGACTTTGCAAAACCTCAGAGGTGGTTGTGAATAGAGAGACTTTGCAAAACCTCAGAGGAGGTTGTGAATAGAGAGACTTTGCAAAAGTTCAGAAGAGGTTGTAAATAGAGAGGCTTTGCAAAAGTTCAGAAGAGGTTGTGAATAGAGAGGCTTTGCAAAACCTCAGAGGAGGTTGTGAATAGAGAGGCTTTGCAAAAGTTCAGAAGAGGTTGTGAATAGAGGGGCTTTGCAAAACCCCAGAGGAGGTTGTGAATAGAGAGGCTTTGCAAAAGTTCAGAAGAGGTTGTGAATAGAGGGGCTTTGCAAAACCCCAGAGGAGGTTGTGAATAGAGAGGCTTTGCAAAAGTTCAGAAGAGGTTGTGAATAGAGAGGCTTATCAAAACCTCAGAACTCGAATGCAGTTCTAACGACCATCTGCTTCGGACGTAACCCACAGACGCGAATCGGTACAGGAGGCGGGGTACCTGTAAGAAACAGCATTCTGTCTCTCTTTCCAGTCCAACGCCAGCGAAACCAGGAGGAACTGAGACCCTCCTTGATCGACTGGCAGAAGCCAGGTAAAATCAAGCCGAAAGAAAAAGAAGAAAGGAGATCACAAAGATTTGATCCCAAGAGAGCAAAGAGTCAAGTCCACTCCATAATGTTAAAACGGAAACATACCTGTCGCAGATGAAACTCTCTCTCTCTCTCTCTCTCTCTCTCTCTCTCTCTCTCTCTCTCTCTCTCTCTCTCTCTCTCTCTCATGTACAAGTATCTAAGCATTTTAGAAATGCAAGGCAAATCTAGAATTGCCCGGGAATTTTTGGAATTCTAGTTTTGCCCTCCAGTTCTAGAAAAAATCCGGGACTATTCTAGAAACGCTTGACGCCCAAAAATGCTCTATGCATATGCATCGATGTTATCTGCAAACCTAAGGTTTTTTTTTGTTGTTCCTCCAGCGCAGAAACTGCTGATCATCTTCAAGTGCATGAGTCATATTACGTTCCAGGAATATATCAAAAGTTAAGGAGATAAAAAGCAGCCATTACGAACTCCATCTGAAGTATGTAACCATTTCCCACAGCATCGTCTTTGTCTGTTCTGTTTGCTTTGGACTACAGTCAGTAGATGATGTTGATGAGCTTCTGCCCGATATGAATTCTTGTGACCCATAACGTCTCCCGCCAGACTCTTTCGAATACTTCCTTAAAGTCTATGAAGAATTATGGACTGTGGTGTGTCTCTATTTGACACCAAGAGCACAGACACAATCAGCCGTGTCTCCCTGATGAGTCCGATCCAGCGGACGAAAGGCCTAGGAGCAGGCAATACAAATAGATGTGCCTTCGAGAGGGATTGCGATGGTTCCCTCAGGCAGCTAGTGAAGGGTTTCTCATATTTATAATATATTCCCCCCATTTTCTTCATCTTCAATTTTTTTTTTCTTTTCTAAAAGTTCAAATCTTTCTTTGCCAAGTCATTACTATAATGACTGAAGAATTGTTAGCCTGCACTTGTTTTCCCCCACTACTTAATTGTTCAGCATTGTATTGTTTGGTCAATCAGTGGGAGATTGCATCTCTTAGGAGATCCAAGTAAAGGTTGTTCTGTACAATTCTTAGCCGCTTACAATGCTTGGGTTATTGAACAGCAGAGCTGACCACTCAGACTGTTCCACATCTTTTGATCTCCCTTGTATCCTTGAATGGATCCTCAAGCATAGGCTCAAAGATTGTCCCCTACATCTTATACTGTGTGCATAATGCTTTTAGTCTTTCAGCAACTTTTTCCCTCTCCACACTTTCGTTTTGTTCCATTTTGCTACCCTTCGCTGGCTGCTTCGGGGGTGCTGTTGCATTCTCTTTTGAACCCTTGGTGGTGAGAACACCACAGAATTATGGACTGTGGTGTGTCTCTATTTGACACCAAGAGCACAGACACAATCAGCCGTGTCTCCCTGATGAGTCCGATCCAGCGGACGAAAGGCCTAGGAGCAGGCAATACAAATAGATGTGCCTTCGAGAGGGATTGCGATGGTTCCCTCAGGCAGCTAGTGAAGGGTTTCTCATATTTATAATATATTCCCCCCATTTTCTTCATCTTCAATTTTTTTTTTCTTTTCTAAAAGTTCAAATCTTTCTTTGCCAAGTCATTACTATAATGACTGAAGAATTGTTAGCCTGCACTTGTTTTCCCCCACTACTTAATTGTTCAGCAGTCTATGAAGATGTGTTAGAATTCTCTCTGTTGCTAGAGATTGTTTTCGCAAAGCGTACGAAAGTTTAAGATCGGTTCGATGATCTCTCTGCCTTTGCAGAATCCAGCCTGTTCTTCAGCAAACTGATATATACTAGCGGTTGCAAACTACTCGGAATTATATGAAAAATGAGTACTTTGAAGTCCTTTAAAAAAAACAAAACAATAAACACTCAAGCTTTCGGGTCTTAGACCCTTCATCAGGAATTAGTTGCAAAATGAAGCGATTGCAGGCGGAAATCTAAACAAATCTTAAAAAGTTTATGTACTACATCCACCAGCCATGATCAAACAAATTACAAGACAAAACACGACGCGTTTTGACCTCTTAAGTCTTCTTCAGTCGAGATAAGTGATCGCTCGTTCTTCGTTTTCGCTGGCCTGAGTGTTGTTTATCTTGCCTGCAGAAGACCTAAGAGGTCAAAACGCGTCGTGTTTTATCTTGTGATTCGTTTGTTCATGTTTGGCGGATGCAGTACTTAAACTTTTTATGATTTATTCGGAATTATTTTTGGCATGGCTAATCAAGCCTATGATGTGAAAGTTCTGGCAGTGGAGGATAGGGTGATGATTAGTGACTGAGTCCGCGGCATGGACCACTCCCCAATGCGCCAGATGTTGACACGGATGGTAGTTAAGATACCGATTACTGCCTCTAGCCACTTTTCCAAGAGGGTTTTGACGATGCCCACAGGCTACATCGGCGTTTTCACTGCAGCTCAGACTCATTTGATGAATGCTGTGCTGTAGGCACACTCAGATCTCCTGTGCTGCGTTTGTTGTAGAGTTCAGAGCAATACGCTGGCCATCTTTTTACTGATGTCTTCTTCCCGTGTGAGGCTGTTGCCGTCTATGTTCTGAATGATGCTTTCTTTGATTATATTTGAACAAGTCCTTTTCAAGTCCTTGGTCAATTCTGTGCTGTTTTTGTCTGTATTTTTTTTTTTTGGGGGGGGGGGGGGGGGGGGGAGGGGGGTCAATTTCCTCACACTTTGTTTAGTCCAGCTTTCCTTTGCGTTCTTCTTTTCTTGTTTATAGCCCTGCATTTCTCCCCGCAGTCTTCTCGAGTGGGTTGACTGTCCTGCTAGCGTCACACATTTTCAAGATACTGCTTGAGATCCAAGGAACCAATTTCCATTGCTTTTCCCTGGGATCTCTGCCGTTGTTTCAGTGGGTTGAAATTGTTTGTGAGGACTTCAAGGTCTTCATCCAGGAGAGGTATTGAGTCAAATTTCCCTCCTAAGGCCTCTCACGATGTCTTTGGCAGGATCTCTCAGTTTGTCAGGACTGAATTTGAGAGAACTGTTTTTCCCTCTCTTCTTATTCTTCAAAGGTATTTTAAAGCTCATCATGACAAGATTGGGGTCACTGCAAACGTCATTTCCCGCATACGTCCTTGTTTTAGCTCTACTGATGCCAGACCTGCACCTATTCTTCACCGGGTTATAAGTCTATTTGGCTGTGGTATTGGTCACAGCACAATTGTCTTTAAAATTGTATAAAACGTAGTTTTTTCTAGCTTTGAAGATACATAATACGCTATTCAATTACACAGTCTTTTAAATCAGCACAACATTTGAAAATTACTAGGCAAAAATGAAAAAAAGACACGCAAAACAGCAGCTAGCCTCAGATAAGAGGGTGATCATAATTTTGAGTGTCGCATTGCTGGAGTCTACATATGTTCAAGTTAAATGAAAATGGCGAAAGTGCGACGGTATGTGGACTGAGCCATTCAGTGCGTGTCCTCCTCAAAGACACACTCACAACTTTATGTGATGTTAGTTGAAGAACAATTTGCATGCAGTTGTTAGGTCTAGTCATAAGTCCACAGTCAAAATATATTCAATCTGGTTTTTTTTTTTTAATGATTAATAACTAGTGCCCCAAAACTACGCACCGTCGCATTGTCACGTTTACTACTTTAAAACGGCCTTGATTCATCAAATTCCACACAGACAATCCTACATTATCAACGGATCACTGCGGTGTGTCATTGCTGTGAAACGTGTGGTGAACATAAAGAGAACAGACCGAAATCAGCCATTGTGTTGCTGTGTTTCTATAGATCTGCGCTCTTCTCACAACTGGTGTAAAAGAGTACATGGCATTAGAACAAACTGTGGAGGAAGTGACGGGATTGACAAAAATTCTGAGCAGTCCGGAATAAGCTTGCTGTAGATTATGACTGCTACATACGTTTGACAACAGACTTGAAGTACTACCTTATGGTCATGTACTTAGGAGCTCTGTGATGCAAGCGATAAAGAACTTGAGAAATGATTCAGAACTGGCATAAGACAGGGAAATCTCCACAACACAGCAGACAATCAGGCACGCGCAGCGTTCAAACCTCGTCTTGTAAAATGGAAGAAAAGATGAGCGGAAAAAAGACTTCACGAACACACTAAAAAGAAAAGAAAAGAATGTGGCTCAACCTAAATTATAATGAACGCCCTAGCAATCTCTTGGATGAATGAGTTAAATGAAAGCTTTTAGTATGTCGTTATTCCAAAAGGAGCCAAAATCAACAGTCTGCCTCTCTCACTCTCACTTTTCCTCTCTCTCTCTCTCTCTCTCTCTCCTCTCTCTCTCTTGCTTGAATACCAACCCTCTCACTAATGCATGTACAGCTATAGTGAAAGATAAAGTATGTTTCTAAGACAGACACAAGACCGGGGGATATAGTCAGCGTAAAATGGCTCCCCAACCAGAAACTGCCACTGGGGAAAAAAGCATGCAAGGGCAGATGCCAGACTAACGGAGCACCCTGACAGCGCAAACCGAAGTAAACTTTGTCACATGTGTGAAAATGTGCCAGCACCACAGAGAGTTGTTGGGGGTCTCTACACTGACTGCACACAGGAGATCCAGAATGCCTTTGACGCAGCGAGCACTTACCAAAGGGTTGTAGATGCTCGTGCCTCGCTAGCCAGCAGTGTCGAGAGTTGACCTTACTGCTATAACCCTGACCAACTGAATACTTTTCCATTCCTGCTCGCCTTCTTCACAATTAGTGTTATAATTGTATTGTGTGCGCACTCTTGCTGAGAGGCGGCTGAATGGTGCACTCCTGCGCGCGCGCGTGCGTGTGTGTATATGTGCGCGTGCACGCGAGCGTGCTTGCGTATGCGCGCTCGTGTGTGTGTGTGTGTGTGTGGTGTGTGTGTGTGTGTGTGTGTGTGTGTGTGTGTGTGTGTGTGTGTGGTTTTGAGCCTGTGCGAGGTACTTGTTATGGCCAAACAATAGTTGCACATGCAACACGTAGTGCAGCTTCTCCCTGCTCCTTACCTGTTCTTGTCTGTGGACTTGGGGGTGAGAGAGTAGAGTGCCATATACATCTAGGCCACCACAACGGTCGGACCCAGACAAGAAGTCTGACATTTCCACAAGTAGATCTGACCGAGCTTTTTGCCGAGGTCCGTCCCCATACACTTCAGTGGACACACTATAATTTCTTGTCCCCTGGTGTACAGGGAAAGAACCCAAAGAGAAAAGGTCACACACACACACACACACACACACACACACACACACACACACACACACACACACACACACACACACACACAATGAAGCGCGAGCCTGCTTGTGAAACTGTCAAGAATCCCCGTGTTCAGAACATATTGAGGATGTACCTAAGCAATCTCCGGGTTTGATCTCTGGAACGTCAGTACTAAAGCAGCGGGCCCTGATCCTTTGTAAGCATCAGTTCGAAGTAATCCGGCTTACCTGACAAGATCTCTTTCCTTACAGCTTCATCAGGTGAGGTGGGGGGAGCGGGGGCGGGGGGGGGGGGGGGGGGGTAGCGCAGGATAACTGGCAGAACTAGAACTATTGGGGCGCTTTCCTGGAGAATTCACCAGCTGAGCATTGACAGCTCCACAAAGCGCTGTCCACCTGCACTTCATGGCCTGGTGAACGCAAGCCTCACTCCTAGGGGATTGAGGTTTGGAGTGTTACAGACCGGCTGGGGTAAGATTAGAGGTGGGCTTCGCCAGTATGTGACAATGTGTATGGGAGGCGCTTGACTTCACTGGACTGCGCGTTGGTAGCAACCTCTCGTCAACAGCACTTGCTTGTCTTGTGTGTGTGGGTACATGTCTAAGGGCGTGGTACTCTTTTCATTTGCCTGTCTTCTTCTGCCCGTTGCCTTTTTCATGATCACCTCCACAGTCCAGTCCTGCTCATCAAATGTTATAAACTTTGTAGGTTTGGTACTGGAAGGGACGGATAGAAATTTTCGGGGGGAGAATTGATAGGATACCTCTATTCCCACCCATTCTCCGTCTCTGAAGTCATCTGTTCCCCTCTGCCATCGATTTAATTTTTTTCCGGTCAGTCATTAGCTGGCTGGCTGTATTTTTTTTTTTTTAATATATATAATAAGCATATCTAGAAATGTTTTTTCTTTGTATTCTGTTTTCCACATGTTTCTGATGGGAACTTCCGGAGCCCATTTTGTGCCAGTCTGAGATCTCTTGGCGTGACATTTCTGGAGAGTTCTGTGGTAGTCATCTCACTATTGCCTGTCACAGTCCCTAAATGAGACACGGGCCTAGCACCTAGGCTAGGTTGTGTGTTTTTCCTTCTCAGCAGTTTGTTGGGGGGGGGGGGGGGGGGGTTAGGAGGTTGTGTTGGTCCCCGGTTCTGGGAGTTTAACACGAGACAGGGAATCGTGGCACGGCAAATCTCATTCTAACTAATGCAACTGTTGTATTCGTTATTTGAAAGAGAGTGGAAGAGGGTTTTAGTGGCGGCTTTGCACCTTGCTGTCTGAAGGAACAATAATAATTTGTAATAAAGTATACGCCCGACATACGCTAGGAAGGACAAGACTGCAACCCGAGAGCAACGCATTACATATTTTCAAAACTGTTTGGATACAATTAATTGTTATCTGACTTTCATTTTCAGTCTGCAACATCCACTGTCCATTCTGTTTTGTACCTGTGGACATGTAGCCGCCAATTTCATGCACATAGATGATAACTATAATTGCCAGTCACGGAAGGTGTACTGTGGTGCACGTGCATACTCTGCTGTTCCACCTGATCCACCCGACGCCCTTCCTTTAAGCGCACTTACGTCAAAGCATGTAGGAACTCTTCATTTGTTGGCCCCAACGAGTGTTCTTCTGCCATCCAGAAAAAAAGTTCCTAACACTTGGTGCAGGGTCACCACCAGATTTAATTGGACAAAACCAAAGTGCTTGCCACTAAACGACCGATTAGGTGTATGTGAACACCTTTACGGGTGCGACAGATACTGCAGCCAATACTGGACAATTCTCATGATAGCTCATACACATAAAATTCCTCTCCCTATACAGGGGGTGTCCGCAGGAGTATCAGCTGCGTACGCAGAAGAAGAAGAAGAAGCTACAGAGCTTGCAACAGCATCTTCAATTTCCTGTTTTTACCCAAACGTGGATTATGATCAAGATGACCGCCACATTGGCGGGACGTAAGGACAGACAGCCACACACTGCTAAAATGTACACTTAATTAAGCACCTTCTGACACAGATATCATGGCTCTACTCATGCATCTATAACAGGAAGGACAGAAACAGGAACAGAAGGAAGAACATCGGTGGTGAGAGGAGTAATAGGAGGACGAGTGTCATCGCCAGGCACAGGAGAGAAAAAAGGAGAGCCGTCGTCAAGAGGAGAAGCGTGTGAGGAGATGAGCAGCAGCAGGAGCAACACAGACAGTGTGGAGAAATAGGAGCTGACCAATCACTAGACCAGAGACGAGAGGGAGTAAAGTTGTCGACAAGAGGCAGAAGACTGGGAGAAGCGGCTGCTCTAAGTCTTATGCAGGTCGCCAATGGAATTCTCTCTGCAGAAGATGGGTTCCACAGTTTCACCCCTTAACCTTATTACATATTGAAGAATCCGTAGTGAAGAGTTCCTGGGGCTCTTTTTAGGCTGCGAAGTTCCAGCTCACTGATGAGAGTCCTATTTTGTTCTTACAGGCTTCCTAACGGGCGAGGATTGGGCAGGGGACATTCAGTAATAATGTCAACACGCAGCCGCTGCAAGCAAATGGAAACCCTGTTTTCCTTCTCATTGGATATGGGGCACAGTGTTCAGATGAAAGTTAGTTTCAGATGTCCGCTCACCTTCCCAGTGATTTTTTTTTGGCGCACTGACTGCCTGTACGTCCCGTGCCAGAAGCCGTTCCGGGAACAGTTGCTGAACTTGACCAACCAGCTTCAGGATCACACCCTGAAAAACATCTATCACCTCGGTCTGGCACCACCCGAGGGTGCCCCCAGCATTTGTCTGTTTCTCTCTGAACAGTTCGTTTAGCTGCACAAAGTGTAGCCAACTTTCCTGCATCTGACCATTGACGTGGTTTTTATCTGCGGTGGCACGTTGAATCAAGTGTTTACTAAAACTGAGCAGTTACATGCAGAATTTATGCTGTGCTTCTGTTCTCTTCCTATGTGAACATTATAGTCCTGTTGGCTGTCAAACTGAAATCATTTTTTGAATATATGCGTTTATATTTGGCAACAATAATATATATATATATATATATATATTAATATATATATATACATATACATATTATGTATGTGTGTGTGAGTGCATGCGTGCGTGCGTGCTTGTGTGTGCGTGTGTTTGTTTTTAATTATGATATCCCTCTATGACTTTACTAAGAAGCGAAAAAAAAAAAAACGCCCATCCAAAATCCCATTACCTGTAAAACCTCATGGGCAGAAGCAGACCCATCATATCGTGTAAAGTGGTGTGACCTGATCAAGTTACCATCTTCTGACAACTTTTAACCATTGGGTGTTGGTGTCTGCCTTCCTTCTGAGCTACTTTAATAGTGTGATTGTGTTTTTGTATACAAATACAAGTAGCTGAGCTTCGGTCCGTCACAAACATGACCACACAATTTGACTGGTGGATGCTAATACTTATATGCTTTTAAAATGATTCTAAAAAATTTACGTAATTCTGACCTGCAATTAATTTCTTACAATGTTGATAACATATTACTGCTTTTATCATTGTTGTTTTTTCGTGGCAGAAAAAAATGTCTTTAAAACGCCTTAAGGGGGATAATCCAGAGAATTCAAGATCGAGCGTTAAGGCATGTCGTGGTTTGCCTGCTGGTCAATACTGGATGACCTGTTTAACAACTGGCCGAACTGTTCATTCCATCAGTGGACTCTGTCGCTTTGCTCTCCACTGTTAGGAAGGTGCCGCCACTACATAATTTAACATAAATATAATAACACAATTCATGAAAAACATCGTTTATACCATTAATCACAAATTACTGGTCTCATTACTATAGTGGTCACAGAAATTCATCCAGTCAGTCGGGCATCTATACTACACTTGGGGTTTATGTTACAATGAACGATGTGGATGTATTTATTATCAATTTTGTTTATGACCGCTCAGTGGTGGGATAATAATTCTTTAAAGTGGTCATCACTGTAGTCTATTTGGGAGCATGATCATGAATGGTTTTGCACGTAGGCAGATTGCCATGATGCTGCTGGAAAAAGAGCAGTATCCTAGTACAGGTTCCTCATATTCTTATGAACTAAACCCCCACAGTTCAAGTTTGTCGTCGTCTCTATTGAGTACAGGATAAGCCCTTCTCCTGTTTGTCTTTCGTCGTAGTTCGTCCATTAATCTGGGGAGGATTTGATAAAAGTTTCTGTGTATTTCACGTGTTAGTTCTTTCAGATATCCGTCATATGCTGCCACCTGGAACGTGAGGTTCCAGGAGCAAATTTGACTTCATTTCTCCTATGTCCATTCTGTGGTTTCATCCTCCCCCCCCCCTCCACACCCCAGTAGCATAGCTTCCCCGTGCACCTTGGTGGATACCCGATGGATGAAGTGATGGTTAACCTAGGATGCGACCAGTCCAGCATGATCCCTGTATTTTCCTCTTCCATATGGTGTTTCAGGGGCAAATCGAACGTGGCACGATGTATCCATTTTTAGATGGATTTTCTTTTTTAGGCCTATAACCCAGATGCAGCAGGCAGTACTGGGATACATGACTACGAGTGCTGAGCTGCCAACGCAAGGTCCCAATTCCACCCTCAAAGTTTACCCACGTAATGTTGAGTCGACTGGGTAACGCAGGCTATCAGCTTGTGATAAGACTCTGAAATCAGTGTCATTGATTAAAATGGAAGCAAGACTACCTGAGACAGAAATCTTTCCAAAGGCAACCTCAGCCTCCCTTGCCTAGCAGACTATAAAAATTCAGAGGCTACTTAGCTCCCTACAGCACAAATAAACGGATATTCGCAGTCTGCACTTCCAAATGTATTTCAGTCTGTTCGTTCTTGCAGTAAACCAGATCCTGACACTGATTTGTGGTATTCTGTCTTCGTGTTGGAAATTCTAGACTCCAAGCCACACGCTTGTTTTACACGCAAATTTCACACAGGGGACGTAAAATAACTGATTTTTATCGGTCGAATCTCTTACCATCTATGAACCATTTTCGGTCTGATATATTGTTAGTTCTTATCTGTTTTTAAGACAACTGGTAGCATCATTAAATGCAAACCTCATTCACATGTCCGGATAGGTTCGTCCACAGAAAATGTCCTATTACGCAGCTTAGCCTTCACCCTGTGAATACCCATTCTGGCAACTACCAAAATCACACAAAATAGAAAAGAAGTATCGAAGAACTCCAAAGAGGAGGCAGTCTCTGACAGCCCTTTATATGAAACAACTTATACTGATTTGGTGATTTGGTGACTGTGTTAAACATGCACTGGCTTCACAAGAAATCTGTAACTAAGTTCTACTGTTTGCAGATACGATAGGTACATGAGTATCATTGTCTTACATTACGTGCTTTTCATACACTATGTACACTGAATACAGTGGGTTCAGAATAACACATTAACTGTCCTTTATGATAAAAACAAGTAAAGCCTGTGGTTCATTAGAACCAATGATTAGCCAGCAATAAAATCGTTTATCAAGCAATCTTTATTCTATATTGAAATGTCGGGTTTGAATTGTCAACAATTGTCAATGCAGGATGGAATTTTCGTACGAGCCTATATGTGTTGGTTTGGTGTGAAATGTTCCTACTTTGGCATTGCCTTCGCATCCACCCAACTACATTAACCAGAGACTGGTCACAATGACGACTTTGACTCAACTTTACCACAGACCCGAGTGTTAATATGGAATAGAAACTGATATAAATTCGATAGTAGAGCTCGAAGACCATGTAATGTGACACTTCTTTCATTATTTGATTGAATGAAAATCGATGAAAATAAGGGAGATGATGATAAAAATAAGGAATCCCAAACTGGTTTGAAGTTATGTCCTTTTTAATTTATTGTGATGTCCATTGGGTACATGGCAAGTTAGTGAGGCAGTTTAAATGAATTGAATTTTTCAGTCACATCCGTGTATTCAGTCTTCTTTGTCAAACCCAGTAAAGAGGAACTTAAGAGAGACCCTGACAGCATAAGGTCTTCAGACAGGAAGCCTCCCTCAGACACCTGTTTTATCCCTGAGCTCCTCACACTCTAAGAGGGCTGGGCCACATACAGGTCAAGGTTCCTGAATGCTGTGGCCAATGTTTTCCCTGGTGCAGCATGAGGTCCGAACCAGGAACTTCTGAATGGGTGGGCGTCCATAGACTTTATCTTTTTGCATGGATGTCTTACCCACTTGGAAATTTAAACATAATGAAGGTCATTTTTTCTTTCTCCTCGACCAGTTTCAACTGTTTTATGAAATCGTAGGCTGATAAGCCTGCGCACTCCCTCGCTACATCTTCTATGGTGAGGACTTCAGCTTGGAAGCCATTTCCTTCAAGGAAGCCATTTCCTTCAAACCAATCTCCCTGATGGCATCTGGATGGTCTTTCCATTCTGGAAAACTGTTCTAAAACTATTCTTATGTCCAACAGTTGTTTATGGTTTCAAAGATCCACAAAGATCATATACCTATGATAGAGTTCAAGCCTATGAGAATGAATAGTAGCTACGCTGGTTGGTTAGAAAGTCGAACTTATATAACGGTTTGAAAGACATTTTACGACGTAGAATTATTTGAACAGTACAGCAAAAGAATTATTTGTAAGGCCATCTTATGGAACGCAAGTTTATAAACGTTTTATGCAACGACTGTTTAAGAGTGACCCAGTTCAGGTCTTCACGCTTTTTATGTGGTTTGTAAATATGATAGTGCTAATCTCTCTTAAGAACTTGTTACAATAAACGTTAGATGAAATAGTATATCTTTCAACAAGATAGCACATTTTTAAGCTGACTAGAAAGCAAAACATGTTCATAACTGGATATGCTCACGTTTGACAAAAACAGCAATGTACACATCTGCCCTCCGTGTCACTGTTTCCAGTTGCGTTCGATCAGTCGACAAGTATCAAGACAATCGCTGTTGGAGACAGCTATTTCCAGTTCATAAAAAGTGACCTTCGAACCAGAATATCACCATATAAAACATGTCTGCGAAAAGGAAAATTGGCCATCCTCAAAACGGTGACTTTATGGGAAGCGATAGCTGGTAGTAATACACGATCCTGGATGATTGGACTGCGATTGGCGGATTCTTCCTTACCTTGGATGTAAGCCTCTGTCTGTCCGTCTGTCTGTCTGTCTGTCTGTCTGTCTGTCTGTCTCTCTCTCTCTCTCTCTCTCTCTCTCTCTCTCCTCTCTCTCTTTTATCTTGAACTCCAACAAAGCCGTGCAAACGGAGTACTCGGTCTGTTTTCACATTGTTTCCCTCTGATGACGATATTATAAAAAATATGACAAAAACCTTGAGGAATACCCATTTCTAATCATTTAGAATTGGAACAGGTATTTTCTACTCTAACTTGTAAACTTCTATCAGACAGAACTTTTTCACTGTAATCGAAAAATTACCAGATATACCAATCATCTTTAATTCATATAACAAATTAACATGCCATACACTATCAAAAGGCTTTTTTAAACATCAAAGAATGTGGCTAGAACGCTGTTCCGTCTAGCAGATTGATATTTATTTTGTGTTGTTAATTTGATAACATGATCAATGGTTGATCTTCCTTTTCTAAAGCCTGCTTGAGTTTTGGGTATTACATCATTTTTGTCACAAAAATAAGTAAGTCTATTTAACATATTTTCCCCCATAATTCAGCAACGTGAGAGAAGTCAGAGCTACGGGCCGGTAGTTATCAATGTTTGTGGCAGACTTACCATGTTTTACAATCGGAATGATTGTTTCCAGATGACTGGCATAGTATCATCCGTCCAAATGTCTTGGAATAATCCTAATAAAAAGTGGAGCGAAGTCAGCATGTTGAGTCAGTTTCTCTCTATTTGCCTCTTTCGTGGCCATGTCACTGGTGCTGCTACTTCTGGATGAGAAAGTTGTTCAGTTGGACGGGCATGCCCTCTCAGGTTATCACATATGTTAGCTTCCTGTTCGCCATTCAGCGAGGTCGACTCTCTGTCTGTGTGTTGGCTTTGCCTGTGCATGAACCGCCATATGCGTGCATCCAAATTGACAGTCTGACTCGAGCCATTTGCAAAATGTGGCAGACAGACAGCGAACCTGTAAACAAGATTAGTTGCAAAGTGAGGGGACTGCGGCGGAAATCTAAACAAATTCTGAAAAGTGCTTATAATGGCTCTGCCAAACAACGTGGACAAGCAAATCACTGACAAAACACGACGCGTTTCGACCTCTTGGGCCTTCTTCAATGAACGCCCATCTTGCACCGAATTTGATGGAGATCAGTGATTGGTCGTTCATTCTTGTAGTCCCGAGTGTTCTTTATCTTGCCTGAAGAAGACCTAAGAGGTTGAAACGCGTCGTGTTTTGTCTTTTGATTCGTTTGTCCAAGTTGTTTGGCAGAGGCAGAGTCTTTGCAAACACTTTTTTTTTTTAGAATCTGTAAACATGAGACAGAAACAGAGCCAGTCAAACAAACAGGAAGTTGTATATGCCTTCAATATGTTCCACGGAGCTCCAGCTATTAAAAGGCTAAGACAGCGATTTCATTGACTCTTACATGTGTGTTTCTACCAAGTCAAACTGGAGAGCCTGTCATGGCGTATAATCCTGTATGACAACCATGCTCTGTTTCAGGTACAGATCAATGCTAGGGATGGACCGACGGAACAGTAGCATACTATATTCGCACTTTGTCTCGGGCCGTTAATGATGGCTCGAAATCCCTTTGTTTCTCTCTCATTCGGGATTATGTACTTATCCATGCCTGTAATCCTTATTCCAATAAATACAGACCTGTTATCTGCCAGTACAAGCTGAGCACTGAATTCGCCTCAAATCGATCAAGTGTAACACGCATTCATGCTCTGACAGAACACACAGCTGCAAAAGAAGACAACAAACCAAAATCAAAATCAAATGTTCCGGTCCCTTCCCCTCCTCACTGTACACAATTCAGTGCCCGCAGGAACACACCACATTCCAGTTCCTTGCCTGTGACGTGGCTGCCAAGTGCTGGGCTCAAAGACTGACAGCGTGTCCAGTTCCGATGACTCTAACACCTCCCATGTTCACGTGCACGAATGGTGAGCAGCACGTCCCTACACGCTGGTGTGTGACCACCGCTCTGACTGCAGGGACCACAGTGACGAGGACTTCTGCGTCTTTCCTTCTTGTGGTCGGCTTGGCTTTTATGACTGCGGAGGAAAGCAGGTCAGGTAAAAGATATGTGATTCTTCAGCTGAACGTATCTTTTTGCATTATATGGAGTTATGTCTGTACATTCTAAAACGAACGCTGTTTGTTTCTTTTTTTGTTGCATTACTAGTAAACTGGATGATGAGCTGCGATTTTTGCTATCGTTTTAGGTTTTTGTTTTCATTTGTTTGAACTGTTAAAAATCTTCTCAAAGTCTAGTCTACATTTTTCTCATCTGTGGCAGATGAATTTTATTGACGTATCATTTATTACTTTAAGTTCGACCACAGACTTCTTAAATCAGTACAAATTTAGAGAACATTACACATAAAGAATATCACTATGAAATCTGAGCTCTGCTGAACTATATTTTCTCCTAACTGCACACCCAGACTTTTTTATATTTTCGAATGATGTTAAAAGAAAACACTCAACTGCTTATAGGATGCGTACGTGTTTTTTTTTCTCAACATCTAGAAACACATGTATTAAAAATTGTTCTAGGATGAAACAGCATTTGCAAAAAAAATAATTCTCACCATAGTCAGTTAATTTTCTTTTGCAAATTTGAGACCCTAGAGTAACATGAGATAAAAAAATGCAAACAAAGGTTAAAAGAACGTACAAGAAAAGGATAACAAGACTCGAAATTTAAGAACATCTGTACATATATACATGTAAAATTCTACCTGATCACTCTACCTTACATGGCCAGGCATGCTCGATGCATTTGTTCTTCGAGTGCCTTGTAGATGAGAAAAGATTGTGTGTTTATATGTAAGGCTATATGTTGTATGTCCAACGACAGTCACCGTAAATTCGCCGATGTCGGTGATGCCATCAGAATCAAACCAAAGCCAGAGACGTGAAGTAATCAAAACTGAGGTCACCATGAGAACGGTACATGAAGTGCCACAGAATTTGAGATTTTTTTCAAATGTCGATCGATGAGGATGAAGATAATGAAGATGATGCTACGTAATTATTAGGTAAGCTTTTGATTCTTGTCTTTAAGTGCATACCAGAGGAGAAGTTCTGCAATGGAGTTCTCGACTGCATATCAGACATGGAGGAAAGGGCATGTCCAAAAATGTCAAACCCATCCAAGTTTCCACAGATTGTACCATCGCATCACCCAAGTGTAGTGGATTTCGATGGAAATGGAACCATCGTTATTTCCAACCTCACGAACGTATCAACAGATCTTCAGAACATGTCCTGTCCTGACCGTTACTTTCAGTGTCCGTCCTCTCTCCACTACTGCCTGCCTGTCTACGTGCTGTGTAACGGTGTTCCAGACTGCCCTGGTTGGGAAGATGAAGCAGAGTGTGAGGACTTCACCTGTCCTGGGTACTACCGATGTCGTGGCTCCAATGTCTGCCTCCATCCTAGTCACCTGTGTGATGGCTGGCCACAGTGTCCTCAGCGTGAGGACGAACTGGTCTGCTCTTTACCTCCCTGTCCATCATACTGCACGTGCTATGGGCTGGCATGGTACTGCGAAGCCCAGCTGGTAAAACCAGTCAACCCAGAGTTACGGTTTCTGGATGCCCATGGGACTAACACAACTCTTTCAAATGTAGGAAATGCAACAATGCTGATTTTTTTGGATTTATCGGAATGCAGAATCTCAAGTCTGCGTGACATGCTGGTCATGCCTAACTTACGCAGCCTGAGCCTTGCAGATAATGATCTGATTTCAACTGAGTGGCACCTTTTGATGCAGCTTTCCAATTTGGAAGTGATTTCTCTGGCAGGAATCCTCTTGGTATGTTTCCAAACACCTACAGTTTCGGAAACGCATCATTCAGTCTTCGTTCCATTGACTTATCACGAATATCCGTGTCTCATCTCAACACTTCCTCTGTTATTTCTTTCACCAGTGTGCAGGTGCTGAATTTCTCACACAGTCACATCAAAACTATCACACACGGATTTAAACGTTTCAAACAGCTTCGCATTCTTGATATTAGTGGTAACAATGTGCAAGAGTTTCCTCCAGACATATTCAAGAATTTGTCTTTTCTTCACACTGTCTTCAGTGAAAATTTTAAATTGTGTTGTTCTGAAACATTACCCCTGGATTTGATGTAACAAAATGTCATGCTCCGGCTGATGAAATATCCTCTTGTGAAAACTTACTTCGCTCTGATACGTATCGTCTGGTTTTAGCATTATACGCTTCGCTCAGTCTAACTGGTAATCTATGTAGTTTTGCTTATCGAATAATTCATGAACCACCGTACTCAACGCCACGGTTTCAATGTGTTTGTTACACATTTGTGTTTATCTGACTTGCTGATGGGTATATATTTGACCACATTAGGACTTGCAGACAATATTATCGCAATAACTACCTCTGGAAAGACCTAACGTGGAAATCGAGTTTAGCATGTTCCATTGCCGGACTCACTTCGTTGTTGTCAAACGAAGTGTCCGCAATTTTCATTTGTCTGATCACTTTGGACAGGTTTTTGGTTTTACGTTTCCCGTTCACTGATTTTCGATTTAAGGTTTTCTCAGCACATGTGGCGAGCTATGTCGCTTGGTGTGTGGGCCTGTCACTGGCCATCGTTCCTCTTCTGCCTGTCACCTCCCACTGGGGATTCTACAGGCAGACTGGAATCTGCCTGCCTCTGCCTGTCACCAGATGGAGTTTCCAGGACATACGTATTCCTTTCTTGTGATGATTGTCTTTAACTTTGTGCTCTTTCTGCTCATCGCTGTGGGCCAGGCATCCATATACTGGGCAGTCACCGCCAACAAGATGCCAGCAATACACAGCAGTTCTACCACGTCCAACGACATGACCATCGCCCGTCGACTCATCACTGTTGCTGTGTCAGACTTTCTCTGCTGGTTCCCGATTGGTCTGCTGGGTTTATTGTCCAGTGGTGGTACCGCCATTCATGGTGAGGTCAACGTGGCCATGGCCATTCTTATCCTGCCTCTCAACTCTGCCATCAACCCTTTCCTTTACACTCTGAACGTCTTACTGGAGCACAGACGAAAATCCAAAGAACGTCGCTTGCTGAAGGAAATCAAGGCTCAGATGGCATCAGAAATGAAGTCTGAAAATGACTCCATGAAGAAGTCCATGTTGGAGTGCACTGAACAGGAAGCCGCAAGTCTTGTCCAGTGCTGGCTCAGGTCTGGACTGTTGACCCGTCGCAGGATTGTACACTTTCTTCAGAATTTGGAAACGTGATGAAATTCATAAGGATACTGCATATCATTCCTCTGAACGAGTCTTTGGATTGTCGAAACATAATCTCTCTCTCTCTCTCTCTCTCTCTCTCTCTCTCTCTCTCTCTCTCTCTCTCTCCTCTTCTCCTCTCTCTCTCTCTCTCTCTCTCTCTCTCTCTCTCTCTCATGGGATTTTCATGTTAAGAACAGTGAGAGGTTAAATAATAAAACGTTTTGCACAATAGCTGTTGATAAAAATCATTTAATGTTGAACCTTGACAGGCATCTTAAAATTGTAACAAGATCTAGACTTGGCATTTCGGATATTGCTGTACATCAATATCAATACAAACAACACACTCTAGTCGATTTAATTTTTTGTATTTTCTTATTTTTTTATTTTCTTATTCTATTTTGATGTGTGGTGTACGGCCTACAGGGTTGGAACCAACTTAATGTCTCTTTCAAACATACAAGGAGCAAATCGCCCCCATACATTACATGTCTCTTTTAAACAAAGAAGGAGCAAATTGCCCCTACACGATATATGTCTTTCAAGGATACAAGGAGCAAATCGCCCCCACGTCACACGATGCGCCTTCTCCTAAAATGAATCAGTTTTATACAGATAGAATAACAGCCTTGACATTTACGTTGGGGAGGAAAAAAAATCGCCACTTCTACTCCCCCCCCCCCCCCGCCCCCCCACACACACCCAACCTCCCCAATTCTCTTCAGTCTTTCAGGTAGCAACCCATCTGAACACACACACACACACACACACACACACACACACACACACACACACACACACCAATTCAAACACATAAGTGCGCGTGCGCTTACACACACACACACACACACACACACACACACACACACACACACACACACACACACACACACACGCATGTGTAAAGCAAGATGTTCACCCACCCTTCATAAGAGTCCATGGCCTATATATGAATAAGAGAGAGAGAGAGAGAGAGAGAGAGAGAGAGAGAGAGAGAGAGAGAGAGAGAGAGAGAGAGATCTGCCACACATGCGTAACTAACAATCTGCCTCAAAACAAACATGGCAAAGAACTACTACAGCCCCTAGCTCGTCGCATGCATCTAATCGCCTTCATTACTCTGTATAAGTTTCGACATCAAAGACAGCCACTTTCAGAGACCCTCTTGTTGACAGAACTTACGCAGTTACCCAACCACGGATGTGATTGGATTCTAAAACGGTCAAGGATCAAACACCCGACATTATATAACAGCATGTTCACGTGTTTTTATTAATCTATTTATTATTTATCTATTTATTTATTCATCATTTATTGTTTTCTTGTTTATTGATCTATTCATTTATTTATTTATAATTTCATTTATTAATTATTGTTCACTTATTCATTTATTTTGTTTATCTATTTATCTACTTATCTATTTATTATCTATTTATTTATCTATTTCTGCGTGTGTAGGTGTGCGTGTCTTTGTATGTGTGTTTGACTAAACGCATAGGTATGTGTGTGTGTGTGTGTGTGTGTGTGTGTGTGTGTGTGTGTGTGTGTGTGTGTGTGTGCGCGCGCGCGCATACGTGCGCTCATACGAGTATACATGTGTGTGTGTGTGTGTGTGTGTGTGTGTGTGTGTGTGTGTGTGTGTGTGTGTGTGTGATTTTCCTTCTTATGATATGGCCCCCGCGTTTGACCTGGGCGCACGCACCTAGTAATACATTTTTTTTGCACACGTGCTGTTTTGTAACATCTGGTGTGTGGCATTGACCGTTTTTTGGAGTGCTACACTCCTCCGTAGTCGGGTAATTGTGTAATTCTGTCCATGACAGGGTCCTTGAAGTGCCTGTTTTTTTGGAGCAAATTCCGAGTGATGAAAGTGGCCGGTTGCACGTGAGGAGAGCAAGGCTAAAGTATTTCATTGTCTTGTTTGTTTTGAGTTTGAATATAGGTTACACAAATGTGGCACATGACTCTCTCTCTCTCTCTCTCTCCTCTCTTTTCCTCTCTCTCTCTCTCTCTCTCTCTCTCTCTCTCTGTGTGTCCTCAATTCATATATTGGCAATCATCCCTTATGAAAGATGGATGAACATGCTACTTTGCGCTTCAGTACACACACACACACACACACACACACACACACACACACACACACACACACAACACAACACAACACAACACACCACGCACGCACCACACACACACACACACCACGCACACACACACGCACGCCGCGCACACACACACACACACACACACACACACACACACACACACACACACACTATATATATATAATAGATAATATAATAATAATGTATGATGATACTATGCGACCACACATGCCTCAACATACATAAACCTTCGTTAATCGCCAACGCAGGAGGCGAATGGTGTCAACCTCTACCCTACCTCAACCACCCAGCCAAACTGCCCACATGAAATTGGATTTCTGTCTTCCGCTATTTCACTGCCTTGTATCCACGACCTCACAGGCCCTAGATAACTGATAACAGTGGTTAAAAACAGCCATGACATCATTCACATTGCACAATCCGTGTGTGACAGGACAGTGGAACGGGGAAGTACAGATGGTCAATAAGGGAGAGAGAGCGGGGAGAGAGGGGGGGGGGGAGTGTGGTAAAGGGGCGTGAGAGGAGAGCGCGTGGGAATGGGGGGGAGAGGGTGGCGTGAAGAAGGAGTGGACAGGATGAAGGAGTGGGAGGACGGGCGGAGTGGTGCGGTAGGTGTCAGTGTGTGTGGTGTGTGTGTGTGTGTGTGTGTGTGTGTGTGTGTGTGTGTGTGTGTGTGTGTGCGTGCGTGTGTGTGAAATTATTTTTGAACAGACATTTGTATAACCGCTTTTCATTCTCTTCATGCATGACCCCGTCTCTCTGTCTCTGTCTCGTTCTCTCTGTTTGTCTGTGTGTGTGTGTGTATGTCTCCGCGCATGCATGCATAATAAAATAATATATATATATAATATATATATATATAATATATATATACAATAAACTAATAAATTCCAAGGATAAATACCGAGCACCATTCCAGCAACTTACAGAGCAGCTTGGTGTTGCAGTGACTGCAAGAAATATTCAATTATAAACAAAGCTTGCTCTTATGTCTATTTTTTCAATCTAAGACATAAGAGCAAGCTTTGTTTATAATTGAATATATATATATATATATAATATATATATATGTTGTGTGTGTGTGTGTGTGTGTGTGTGTGTGGTGTGTGTGTGTGTGTGTGTGTGTCCGTCTCTCTCTCTGTCTGTCTGTATCTCTGAGAGAGAGAGAGAGAGAGAAGGAGAGAGAAGAGAGAGAGAAGGAGAGAAGAGAGAGAGAGAGAGAGAGAGAGAGGTGCGTGTGTGTGTGTCTCTCTCTTTTTCTCTCACTCCCTTTCTCCCTCCCTTTGTCTTTCTGTCTGTCTGACTGTCTGTCTGTCTCTGTCTCTGTTTCTCTCTCTCTCTCTCTCTCTCTCTCTCTCTCTCTCTCTCTCTCTCTCTTGAATGGGATGTGTCTTTTAAGGAAAGAAACTTTGTATTCCGAATCATTGTGCAGAGCGGAACTGCAAACGGTTATATACGTTAGGCCTACCACGCAGATCATGAGAAGAAAGTGGGGCTGGACACACACACACACACACACACACACACACACACACACACACACACACACACACACACACACACACACATAACGCGCGCATGCACGAAACAGGCACCCACATACACAGGGCACGTTAAACACAGTTTTGAAGCAAACTGAAATTATGTATTTCGGAGCTTAAAGCTTTATATCCAATACTGCTTTTTCTTTTTGACTTACAGATTTTCAGTACCAATATTTTCTTTTTGTTTTGTTTGTCAAAACGATAAGCATTCCATTTTGTTTTAGAACATTTAGCCGTTCTAAAAGTTGACGTTTTCGTAT
>CM065739.1:29336604-29339104 GCA_033310375.1 Conus canariensis
CGCGCGCGCGGGCACATGCACTCACAACGCACACACACACACACACACACACACACACACACACACACACACACACACACACACACATGCACAAGTACTTAACCGCACCGCTTCCGTTCGTAGCTGAGAATTTGAGATACATTTGATAATCAGCCTTGATAGTTACGGAAGAATAAACATTGAGTTTTGAAAGACTGTCAGGCAGAGACCTACTTTTCAGAAAATGTAAAAACTTAGAAGGAAAAGCGTTGTTGAATATTTGCCTAAATACAACATTATGTTATAGGTTATAACTGCATCTTCTAAAAGCCAGTTCAGAGGGAACGCAAAGTGGTTTGGCAACCGCATATTCATGAACAAACATACAATTTGGAGTACCTCACTTTTAGAAACATCTCGCCCTATCTTGAAAAACGCATCATAATCTATTACTCTGTCCAGACCATCACCCCATGACACCTACCCTGTCACTGATAACCAGCCCACCCCCTTCACTCCCTTTCCGTTTGTTTCCCATACATACATCCCCCTTACTGTCGCAAACTAACAATGTTGAGACTACCGATAAGCAGTGTGTGAAATGAGTCTCTGAAAGGAAAGCTACATTTCTTTGGTAAAGCACAGGGATCAAACAAATTAAACGAAACAGATTTAGTGAGTGTTTTCAACCAACTACAGAGCTGAAGCATGTGCCCTTCCTTCTCACTGCTGTACAGATACTAAATGAAAGGGACATCTTACCAACTCATACGGTGTTCCTTACAGATTGTCGAGCCGTCCTTCAAAGCCTCCAGAGAGAGAGAGAGAGAGAGAGAGAGAGAGAGAGAGAGAGAGAGAGAGAGAGAGAGAGAGAGAGAGAGCAGATCCTACAGGAACCCATACAGGAACTGCACACGTTGAGCAGGAAGACAACACCAGTCCTGCACTGGATTCCCTCCCACTGTGGTATTGCAGGAAATGAAGAGGCAGACAGACTCTCCAAGGCGGGCAGCCAACAAGACCAAATAGCCCATGCTGTATCCTACAGAGAAGCCAAGACCATCATCTGCAACCAGTTCAGGACAGCATGGAGAGAAAGACTACAGGTGGAGGTAGAGAAGGATGACATTCACCATCTTGAGCGTGCCCAACAAGTCGCCATCTTCAGACTAAGAACTGGACACTGTCAGTTGCTCTCCCACCTCTATCGCCTGAATATATCGCACACAGATGAGTGCCCATGCGGTACTGGCCCACAAAACCCAGCCCACGTACTTCAGTCCTGTCCCACTTTCGACAGCCTGCGGCGTGAGTTTTGGCCCGGTGCAGTGGAACTCCAAGAAAAGCTGTGGGGAACGACGGACTCACTCCGACGGACCGCTGACTTTGCCCAAGCTACCGGACTTTGTATCTGACCAGCATGACCAGGGAAAGCAGAAGAAGAAGAAGAAGAAAGTGAGTGTTTTAATAACTGACGCACTTTGGTTACAGCAATGTCAAATTGCCAATACGTCTTACTAAATATGCCGTGGTGCTGGATTTAAGAAGCCGTGGTGCTGATACTGAAGTGACTAGTCCACATCGGGTAGCATGTCACCGTTAAGTAGACGTGGTCCTGGCAAAATGTTAAGTAGACTGTCAACATCGAGTAGCATGTCACATTAAAAGTAGCCATTCACACAAAAAAGGGTGCAGTAGCCGGTCACCTTGTTGATAGTCAGTCACACAGTATGTAGCCAGTCACTGTGGGATGGCTACCTAAAACCCGACCAGGTAGCCAAAACAATGGTTAAAAAAAAAAAGGTGCACCACCACCACCACCACCACCATCAGTCCCCACCTCCTCTTCACTCCCCTGTCTCTGTCTCCTCCCCATCCCTCCCCTTCTTCCATCCCCTTTTACTACACTCACTCGCCGTCTCTCCCCCAGCTCCTCGAATTTGATTGGTTGAATTTTAACACGTGCAGGTGCATGACGTAACTGGACCTTAGCCATCCCTTCTCGTCCGCACACTGGCAACTGCTTGAAAACGAAGCTGAACTCGCTGAACTGGGGAACAAAGAAATCCGATTTCATGTGGGGGCGGCCGGCTGGCTGGAGGGGGCGGGGGGTTAGGGAGGGGGTGGGGGGGAGGATGACCTAGTGTTGCCTTCCCCCGTTTGGTGATTAACTCGAAGTTCCCCCGTTCCCCCGTTTGGTGATTAACTCGAAGTTGGCACGTGCGCCCTCATTGTATCTCTGATTGGGTGTGTGTGTGTGTGTGTGTGTGTGTGTGTGTGACCAAACATGCGAGGAATCGATTTATTAGCTCTCTCTCTCTCTCTCGCTCTCTCTCTCTCTCTCTCTCTCTCTCTCTCTCTCTCACACACACACACATACACACGCGCGCGCGCGCGCGCGCACGCACACACACACACACATACACACCACACACCTCCTCTCCTCTGTTTCTCCTCCTAGCCACCTCTCTCATCTTTCCTAATCTTTCTATCTCTTACACACACACACACACACACACAC
>CM065739.1:29349104-29361604 GCA_033310375.1 Conus canariensis
GGTAGTGACTTGTACAGGTGGGTAATGACTTGTACAGGTAGGTAGTGACTTTACAGGTAGATAATGACTTGTACAGGTGGGTAATGACTTGTACAGGTAGGTAGTGACTTGCACAGGTAGGAAATGACTTGAACAGGTGGGTAATGACTTGTGCAGGTAGGTAATGACTTGTACAGGTGGGTAATGACTTGTGCAGGTAGATAATGACTTGTACAGGTAGGTAATGACTTGTACAGGTACATAATGACTTGTACAGGTAGGTAATGATCTGTACAGGCAGATAATGACTTGTACAGGTGGGTAATGACTTGTACAGGTAGGTAGTGACTTTACAGGTAGATAATGACTTGTACAGGTTGGTAATGACTTGTACAGGTAGGTAGTGACTTGTACAGGTGGGTAATGACTTGTACAGATAGGTAGTGACTTTACAGGTAGATAATGACTTGTACAGGCAGATAATGACTTGTACAGGTAGATAATGACTTGTACAGGTAGGTAATGACTTGTGCAGGTACATAATGACTTGTGCCGGTAGATAATGACTTGTACAGGTAGATAATGACTTGTACAGGTAGGTAATACTTGTACAGGTAGGTAATGACTTGTACAGGTAGATAATGACTTGTACAGGTAGGTAATGACTTGTACAGGTAGGTAGTGACTTTACAGGTAGATAATGACTTGTACAGGTAGGTAGTGACTTGTACAGGTAGGTAATGACTTGTACAGGTAGGTAGTGACTTGTACAGGTAGGTAATGACTTGTACAGGTAGGTAATGACTTTACAGGTAGGTAATGACTTTACAGGTAGATAATGACTTGTACAGGTGGGTAATGACTTGTACAGGTAGATAATGACTTGTACAGGTAGATAATGACTTGTACAGGTGGGCAATGACTTGTACAGGTAGGTAATGACTTGTACAGGTAGGTAATGACTTGTACAGGTAGATAATGACTTGTACAGGTAGATAATGACTTGTACAGGTAGGTAATGACTTGTACAGGTGGGTAATGACTTGTACAGGTAGGAATTGACTTGCGCAGGTAGATAATGACTTGTATATGTGGGTAATGACTTTTACTTGTCTCTTTTGTTTAGTTGTTTGTTTTTGTTGATATCTATATTTCAGCAGTTCTTTTTGTAAAATGGATCGAAGTTCTTTTAAAGACCTGCAAGAAACAGTTAAATTTTCTTCATATCTCTTTTTTGTGTGCTTCTTTCTTTCTTTGTTTTTGTTGACTCATAGCTGAGCTTTGAATATGCCCCAGCAAATGTCATTACCGATATTAACATCTCGCAGAATGATGTTATTTTGTTGATAAGACCAAACATGTGATTTTCCCTCTGGTGCTTAATATTACCGAACAGCACAATCCACAATTGTGAATCACTGTCTGCGTTGCGAACCATATACAAACGGTTAAACACCACCGTAGAATGACGGTAAAATACACCATCTATGATAAGCTGGACAACATTGCTATACATACACTGATATGGGCAGTTCGAGGTACACGTGTCGGTAATTTTACAAGCACTTCATCAGCATTCTGCCGGTGTACACGAATTCTTATTGATTCAGGTTAGTAGGCTTAACACAAGTGAACGCAAAGTAAAGGAGAGTAGGCTTTACGATTGTAAGCCGGTTCCCGTTTCTGTGAATTTCATATCAAGCTATGACTTTGAAAAATATGTGAAAAATCTACTGAAACATATTGATATATACACGGATACATCGAGGGAGGTGGGAGAGCCTTGCTGTAGACGGAGGACATATTGACAAGGAAGGAAACACGGAAACGCGTGGACAAAAAGAGAAACACCTTTTAAAGATATACATTTTAACAGGAACTTGATGAACGCAAGATTAAAATCAGAAACTATAAAAAGACAAACAACAACAAAAAGGGAAAACATATTCATAATTTCATATTTCCTGTTGTCGTTTAGTTGTACAGCCAAAGGCGGGCGGGCGTGCACACACACATACGCGCGCGCGCGCCCACACTCACACACGCACACGCGCGCGCGCGCACAGACACACACACACACACACACACACACACACACACACACACACACACACACACACAAATGTGGCAAAAGTTAATTCACCTTAAATGAGAATATGGCAAAAACATTCACTAGATGTAACACTGAAAGAAAAAAAAACAAGACCGTTGTAGAGACATGGACACTTGTTAAGGACGGAGTGCCGGAGGTATAGGGAAGGAGGGGGGTGGGGGGTGGGGGTGGGGGGTTAGTATATTAAGAGATGTCGGACTAGTCGAGCGTTTCTGTCTATCTGCCAACTGAGAAGACTGAAAGAAATGTCGGTATTAAACCTTAGATTGTGATAGAAGACTGGCCCGCGCAGAATGTATTGTCAGACCCGTTGTCATGGTTAATTATATCGAGAAGTTTGAAAATATGGTAACACTCTTTTCCTTCTCAAAAAGACGTCGTAAGCTATTGCTTTTTTTTTCCTTTCAAACTTGCCTAAATGTAACTTATACATTCAAAGCACAGCCAGATATAAAACGTTATACGTGCTCAAAACAAACGAACAAACAAACAATAAAACAAACAATGAAACAAACGATCAAACAAACAAACAAAGAAACAAACGATCAAACAAACAAAGAAACAAACAAGCAAAATAAAATAAAAAAAAATAAAAAGCAGACATTGCTTTAAACGAAGTTAAGCAAGAGCGCAACACAAGCAAAAATTGTTGAAACGTAATGGACAAAAAAAAAAACCAACAAAAAAAACATACACACTGTTCAACTACAAACCAACTGTGGTAACAGCCCCAAACAAACAAAAAAACCTGCATGCAGACGCAAAAGGCGTGTGACGTTATAGCAGTCCTAACAATGGCGTAGGCTATGGGTTCTCATGCGCTCTACTCTGAGTAAAGGAGTACCCAGTAACATCTCCATAAGAAATCTGACACAAGGGGTGATAGATAGAGGAGATAGATCATGTATGATCTGTGGTATTTTCATACTGAACAAACATATACAAGAGAAAACAGATGCAGGCAAACAATTCTTCTGTCATTGAAAAAGACTTTAAAAAAAACTGAAGGAAAGAAAAAAAAGGGGTGGGTGGGGTGGGAGGGGTGTATAGAGGGACCATGGGAATGAACAACAACAAAAAAACCAGCGTTAGGATATAATTATAAAACCCTTCATCAGCAGCGATTAGGGACCATTATAGCCCCTCTTGAACACAGAACCATTTCTATTGCCTCAACAGAAGCGCCTTCCGCCGGATTCATCATCGGGACCCGGATGATCCTATTGGTCCTCTCATGGCACCGAAAGGAGATATAACGCTTATAATTTTATGATGTTTCAGTCACCAAGGGTTAAAAAAAAAGATTCCAACGGCACCCCAGTGCACCCAGTCAATGGTAGAAAAATGAAAATGAGAAGAAAGCATTGTAAGGAACTATGCATGAAAATTGACAGTCTTTGTATTAAGAGTTATTGATGTAGGGCAAACGTATTAAAGCTTACGCTATACCTCTTTTCCAAGCTTTTGCCGAACGCTTCATGACGGATTTTGTGAAGGCTGTTTCCTACTCTAATGATGATAGCCACCACCACTCAATGATTAAGTTACTTGGCGAAACCTGCCTCCCTGACTCACTGGTAAGCGAAGCAGATTCTCATCTGGGAGGTCGTGGTTTCGATTCCACCAGAGCCATTTATACGTTGGAATTTTTTTTTTGCCCCAATTAACTCCTGTCCGGCGCTGCGTTGGCTAGGGGCTCAGGTGGGAAAACTGGCACCACGCAGTCGCGTTTCGTCCACTTACTGGATTCGTTTCTGAAGGTGTTTCTCAAATTTTCTGACCAACACTGCAGGCCTCTGCATCTCTGGGGTCTGATTGATACCGGGATATGTATTATGATAGAAAGCGTAGATTACAGCCAGTGTTGAAGCAAGTAACTCCATGGCATCACCTTTTTCACTCTCATCCTCATCACTCAGCGCTAAACGTCTCAAGGTCTATGTGCCCTTCATGTGCTGCTTTCATGAGGATCTCAGTGCTCATTTCCTCCCCATGCCAATACCCCAGGTGAGCTCGTATTCAGACACAGACAGGCAGATAGATAGATAGATACAGAGATAGATAGATAGATAGATAGATAGATAGATAGATAGATAGATAGATAGATAGATAGATAAATAGATAGATAGATCGATAGATGGATCGATCGATGAATAGATAGATAAATGGAAAGAGAGAAAGACAGGCAGGCAGACAGACAGACAGATAGATGAATGAATAGACAGATAGATAGATAGATAGGTAGAGAGATAGAGAAATAGATAGATAGACAGACAGATAGATAGATAGATAGATAGATAGACAGACAGACAGACAGACAGATAGACAGATAGATAGATAGATAGATAGGTAGATAGACAGACAGACAGACGGAAAGATAGATTGATAGATAGATAGATAGATAAGAAATAAAGTGCCGAGTCAAAGACTGTCCCAAGTATCAGCTGCACTTATTTGTGTTATGGCCCGAGGTAATTGCACCTAGTAATCTGACTCACTGTATGTGCAGCAGCTCTGATTCAGTCTCTCCATGTTTATTTGGTGTGTGTGTGTGTGTGTGTGTGTGTGTGTGTGTGTGTGTGTGTGTGTGTGTGTGTGTAGGTGTGCGTGCGTGCGTGCGTGCGTGCGTGTGTTGTGTGTGTGTGTGTGTGTGTGTGTGTGTGTGTGTGTAAGTGGGTGTTTGTGGGTGGGTAGGTGTTTGTAAATAGTTTACTGATATGAAATGTTTAAACAAATGTTGTTCTTTCTCAGCGCCTAGAACGTTTGCTAAGGCGCTTCAGAAATGCTATGTTATTATTATTCTCATTATTAGTATTATTATTGTTGTTATCATTATTATTGTTATCATCATTATTATTATCATTATTATTATTTTTATATTATCATTATTATTATTATCATATTGTTATCATCATCATCATCATCATCATCATCATTATCATTGTTGTTGTTGTTATTTTACGTGTGGCAACATTACGTGTGGAAATCTGACAGATTCAACCCATCTTTGTTCATTTCTTTTAACATTTCTCAGACTAATTTCGTCCTTTCTTCTGTTCGAAATTGATAAACAAACAAACAAAAAAAAAGTAATGAAATAAACCCAAACAAGTGACCATTACTTGTGCGTTTCTTAAAAGCATTCAAGGCGGAGTAGTATATATATATATATATATATATATCTTGTGTGTGTGTGTGTGTGTGTGTGTGTGTGTGTGTGTGTGTGTGTGATGTCGCACTTTATTATGTAAGATGCCGTATATTATTACGTGTTGCGAAATCGTTGTTATGCCTCTCTCTCTCTCTCTCTCTCTCTCTCTCTCTCTCTCTCTCTCTCTCTCTCTCTCTCTCGTGTTGGTACAAGACTGGAAACCAGCCCAGTTTTTAAACAAAAAAGAATTTGAAAGAAACATTGCGAGAAAGTGTGGCAGGGAAACGATTACGTTTTCTGGCAGTCTAACGCTTTTTTTTCCCGAAGTATGATAAAGCACATGGGATCTCTCCATGGTGTATCAATATGTGTGACCAAAACGTGAAATTGCTATTAAAAAAAACAAAAACAAAAAAACTTTGGAGATAATTAATTAAAGTTCAACGCAGCAGCTCCCCCCTGCGATGCCATTTTCAAAATCAAGTTTTCCACAGTCTTGACTCCTGAAACTTTCAATTGAAATGTTTGGTTCCCATGGGCTAGCTGTTGACTTGTGCTAGCTTTTCATCGTTTTTATATAGAAATACATGTAGAGGTTAAAACTTGCGTAAGCTTTTTGTCACCATTTTTTGTTTCCATTGTCTTCTCATTGCTATGTATCTTTTTTTTCCATCAATATAAAGAATAATTATATTATTGTGCTTTTTCAGTCCTCAACGCAGCCTCTATAAGGGAAAAGACCAAACTAGACGGTACGTTTAGTATGAGAAATATACTAATGCGTGAACCCCTATAACTGTACTGAGAAAATGTCAATGTCGTGATTTCTACATTTCTTTTTCATTCTACTTGCATGCAGTTATGTTTGGGTTCCAGGGTGTTTGTGTATTATGGCAAGAGCATATACCGAACAGAAATCGGCAAATTAAAGACCCGAGCTCGACAGATTTGTGAAAGATGGACCAGATTTCTCCTGGATCTTTCTAATGCTCCATGAATAAATGCGTGACAGCTGAGGCCATGGTCATTGAAGTCTTCAGGGGATTTCTGCTTCGTGTGTGCAAATAGATGTTCTTCTGTGTGTGTGTGTGTGTGTGTGTGTGTGTGTGTGTGTGTGTGTGTGTGTGTGTGTGTGTGTGTGAATGTATGTGTTTGCACTCGAATGTGAGTGTGAGTGGTGTATGTCAGCGAGTGACATGTGTGTGTTGTGTGTGTGGTGTGTGTGTGTGTGTGTGTGTGTGTGTGTGTGTGTGTGTGTGTGTGTGTGTGTGTGTGGTGTGTGTGTGTGTGTGTGTGTGTGTGCGCGCGCGCGTGTTTTTGTGTTGTATGTGTAGTCGCGCGCGCGGGTGCGTGTATATGCGCGCGTGTGTGTGTGTGTGTGCACGCGAGCAGCTGTGTCACTCTCTTAATTCGAGTGACAGATGGATTGTTGAGTCCAGTGACAGGTGGGTGGAGGGATGCGAGTGGGGAGGGGGGGGGGTATCCAGTGAATGTCTGTACAGTGGTTCACATCGTGGTACAACAAACGTGTTTCGTTTCTCTCGGTGTTTGTTATGTCTTGTTCCATTTTTTCCCCTCTTGGTGTGTCAGTCGGGTTCTTGGACATCGCGATTACTCGGTGGTGGTCGTGTGTAGCGACTGGTCGATAGACATTTTTGTTTTGAATCAATTCATTTGGAATTAGCAAGCACACACAGTTTTACACTAAATGTCCAAATTTGCACAGCAACAAGCGGGTGCTTTTAGTGTGTTCAAATGCTTCTAATTTTTTTTTTCGTATGTGGCAAAGGAAATGACAGGAGACTATCAAAGTTGCTAGTCTAAATAAAGGACGCAAACACATGCATACCCACACGAATACATCTATCTATCTATCTATCTATCTACCTATCTATCTATCGATCTATCTATCGATCTATCTATCGTGTGCACACACAGAGTCCACACACACACACCAGTGTGCACACCTACGTACACTGCAGATGCATATATACATACATGTCAACATCTACAAAATCAAGAGAAAAAAAAGTAAGAAAAGATAATAGTAAAGAAAAGAGTAAACACTAAAGACAATAAAATGTATGCGAATCAAAAGAGAGAGAGAGAGAGAGAGAGAGAGAGAGAGAGAGAGAGAGAGAGAGAGAGAGAGAGAGAGAGAGAGTTCTGCTCTAAGATTTCATTGTCGTAGACATTTACAAATATCATTTTTATTGAAAATGAAGTTTTGTGAACTTGCGCTTCAAAAACGTTTCTGATTACTTAATAAAGCGATGAACAGTTTTGAATATAGCTTCATTATCTTCACGTCGGAGGGATTGTTTGCCACGGAGAAGAATACCAACTTCAAATGGATTGGGTGGATAGACATTTTTTTTTATTATTATTTTTTTTTAAAATCCTATTTCTTTCTTTCTTTTTTTTACCGAGCACTAGTGTGCATGGCTTTTTCACAAGCGAGTGGGTGGTGGTAAAAATCTATCTGTGTCAGCGCGCAGGGAACTTGTGCGGGAGAGGATGGGAGGAATGCAGATGTGCACACCTGTAAGTGTGAGCGACTTCTGTTTGCTTGTGTGTTTTACTTCCGCGGAGAGGATGCTGATGCATCCATATTATAATCGTAAGTTTCTAGCGAATCGTCTGTTTCCTAGACTGGAAAGCACATGCTGAATCGATTTTAAAGACACTTGATTGAACGATGGATGAAATAAAGACTGGTCAGAGAAAAGACTCATTAAAGGTGGCACGGATCTGTGACGCAGATCCGTGGTAGGGATCCGTGGTGAGGATCTTTGGTGAAAGGAGGGTGGTCTGCAGTGGGGATCTGTGGTGGGGATCTTTGTATAGGGGGTCTGTAGTAGGGATCTGTGGTGGGGATTTTTTTTTTGGGGGGGGGGGTGAGGGGGGTGTCTGTAGTGGGGATTTGTGGTGGGGATGTGTGGGTCGGATCCGCTGAGGGGTCAATGGAGTTGATCTGTAGGGCCAATCTGTGGTGCAGGTCTGTGGAGTGGATCTTTGCTTTAAATCTGTGTGCGGATCTGTGATGAGGAGATGCAGGGCGGATCTGTATTTTGCTTCTCGCTTTGTTTTCTTTTTTCCCTTTCTTTCTTTTTCATTTTTTTTCATTTTCGTTTTCTCTTTTGTTTTATGTTATTTTTTTGTTGTTGTGAGTCATCACGTTTCAGCTGTCTTTTCCCAGAGTCATATTCATACACTTAAGTGTCCTCATACGTACATGTGTACGTGTACGTTTACACGACAATTCGTATGCATGCTTGTGTATTATGCACACACACACACACACACACACAACGCGCGCGCGCCTACAGTAATGACGCAGACCGTTGAATTTGGCACTCAAGGTCTGATCAACGCGTTGGTTTAATGCATAAATGAGACGTCTAGGCATCCACTAAGTCTGTCACAAGAGCCCTCTTTCCATGTCTTTGCTGGGTTATTCAGTCATTCATTTCTAGATCTGATGGCAGCCTTACACAACGTGGCTGTGTGGCTAGTTATCCCTTTATGGATACGGTTAAGGGTATGGCATAAATCCCGCAAGAAGAAATGAAGAGGGCGTGGTTTCCTACGTCCGGACGACTACGTTTATGGACACATTTTTTTTTTTCTTGACCGGAGCTTGTAGCGATCAATGCCGTACCGGACAGGATGAGAGACGGGCGTGCCTTTCGTTCTCATCATTGCTCGTGACTTTTCGTGCCATTTTGGACGATGGAAAGTCACACTGGGACTAGGTGAAGAAGCCCACCTTAGGTGAATAAGCTTGCAACATTCCCGAAGTTGGAGTATGGCTGCCTTAATGGCAGGATAAAAAAAACGGTCACACACACAAAACTCCACTCCCTTTGTAGGGTAGATGGGATAAATCTTTGCCTGTCTATACAGGGAGTGTCTGCAGGAATATCAGCCTGCGTAGGCAGAAAAAAAACAAACCACCCCGGTCATCCACACAAAACTCCACTCCCTTTGTAGGGTAGATAGGATTAATCTTTGCGTGTCTATACAGGGAGTGTCCGGAGGAGTATCAGCCTGCGTACGCAGGGGAAAAGAGAGAGAGAGAGAGAGAAAAAGCTCGCAACAGCCGAGACAGAGAAACTTATAGAACTAGTGACAGAACATGTGTCTTAATATGACCACAGCTTGCAGGACTGCTTCCAAGTTACTCAGAATCATACTGAATGTACGGAACAGCATATCTGCTAAAAGGAAACGGTTTGAGTGCAGCGTGTGCCATGACTGACGGGTAAAGGGAGGATACTGAGCCTCTCTCTGTGTTGGAACGCTTGCTATTTTTTTTCTTTTTTACATACATATTATCTAACACAGCGTCAAAAGCAGAGGAAACAAAATGAACGGCCGTAAAACGTATTGTGCACCCATACAGAGCAACCAACAAAGCATAGATCGTTGTGTGTGTGTGTGTGTGTGTGTGTGTGTGTGTGTGTGTGTGTGCGTGTGTGTGTATGTAGTATATATATATATATATAATATATATATATATATATATGTGTGTGTGTGTGTGTGTGTGTGTGTGTGTGTGTGTGTGTGTGTGGACTCTGTGTGTGTGTGTGTGTGTGTGGACTCTGTGTGTGTGTGTGTGTGTGTGTGTGTGTGTGTGAGAGAGAGAGAGAGAGAGAGAGAGAGAGAGAGAGAGAGAGACTGTGATTCATCATTGTGTATACATCAAGTATTTCTGTTTTATATATCATGATGCCTTTTCGACACACAATTATTTATATATCATTCTGTTCCCATCAAGTATATTTGTGGCATTCCCAAAGTATCAAGGTGTTTTGACATACCTGTGTTGACAGTCACAATACAGATAACGTTGATGTACATGAAAAAAGGTGTTACATATGTCTTGTAAAGTAAGTTAGGTTGGCTTTTATGCATCGTGTCTCATGTTTGATGGTGTTGTGCACTCATTAATATCTTCAATATGAATTACAAACCATACCTACCTGGATGTTTTCTGCTCTCAACTCTACTGCTGCGGACGGAGCAGCCGAACGGCAAGGTATGTTCATCTTGATCGCTGAGAGTCATTCTTTTCTAATGTGGACGAATGTATGTATGAATGAGTGCACAAGATCGTCTCGACTTGTTGCGTTCGGGTGCCTAGGTCTTTAGTTAAGTCCATGTTTCGTTGTTCCACAGAACCACGTGACATTCGAGACGCGCACGTGCAATTACGTCATGTCCGTGCGTCTGGGAGAAAAAGACGTTCTGAGACACCCACATGTATTTTCGGAACTGTTTCCATTTTTTTTTAAACGATAAACTACTGTCACGAATCAGACTCTACTCTTTATTCTCACATATTTGTTATCAGAACAAACTGAATAGAATTTTGTGTTTTTCGTGGTCGAGAACTGACACTTTCCAAAGCCGGTTGCAAAATGGCGGACAATTCGTTTTCGAAAAAATACTGAACGCATCGTCACCAGAAGAAAACCGATGACGCGTCCAAAAACAAGACACTGACAGCACAGACCCGAGTATATCGAGACTCTGCTGCATCATGGGAGCTGTTCAAAGCACAAAATCAAACAACGCTGAGGTAGCTTTCCATGACATTTAAAAAAAAAAAAGTACAAATCTTTAAAACAAAAAGTATTTTTGATCCGCCAGACAAAGGGAACAGACAAATTACAAGACAATACACGACACGTTTTGACCTCTTCGGTCTTCTTCAGGTAAAATAGACAACATTCAGGACAATGAAAACAAAGAACGATGAATCACTTATCTTCTCGTATTCGGCACAAGATGGCCGTTGAATGAAAAGGAAGCCGCTGGGAAGGAGACAATGGGAGTTAAAAAAAAATGATAATGATAAAAATGACGGCAATAATAATAGCAATAACAATCACCTCACTTTGCAAAAATAACTGAATAAATACAATTAAATGGAATCCCGCAACGACCCGGTTTCAGTATTGGAAGGCGCTATCGCCGAATCTGATGACGAAGCTCAAACTCTGCTATGACAACACAAATTTGTACCAAATAACGCAGGTTCAAAGAACACCCAACCAGTGGACTGCCACATTCCCAAACTACTGGAGAAGACGCAAACTCATGCCTGCAGCTCACAAGACTCCTGTGAAAATGGGATAGGATTTAAATCGATCCTGTTCATCTTTGCTGTTGCGGAAGAGACAGGTACCCAGATCAAAACGACCTGTTGAAACCCTTTGAAACATGACACAAGAACCCATGACAGAGGAAACGACTATGAGCAAAGCGTTAAGTCACAGAAGACAAAAAAGCACCGGCTGCTATGCCTAGACGTGAAGAACCAGTGAAAGTAATTTTACAAACAATGAGATGATAAAAAAAAAAATCAAACATTCTACGTTAGATATGTGAAAATGACAAGAATGAACATGCACTTGTGAAGAGCTGAATTCGTAAAAATGTGGCAAACCAGTAGAGAAGAAACAAAAGAAAGCGTGAACATAACAGTACTTTGCTGAGAAAGTACATTTTCTTCTTTAATCAACTGAAAAGAGCAGCAAATTCTTATTAAAAAAAAAAAGAGGCCACGTCCATTATGGGATGGAAAGAACTCATGAAACAAAGGCTTCTTTGTTGTTTATTGACAATACCATGATTGTTTTAGCTTTTATGACCTGTACTCCTTTCATTCTACAATGCTAAAAACGTTGTTTGCTAAAACACGTAGATATGTGCTTTGTGATTTAAGTGAGTTGCTCTGGTCCAGTTAGACCAACTGATTTTTCAAACTGATTTGATTGTTTAAGAACAACAGCATAGTGGACAAGCTCCGAAAGTCATTCACTACCTTTTAGGGTAAGTTTAAATGCATGTTCATAGATGTTAATGTATTCATCACAAAATACATTTCGAACAAATGTCTTTAAAGTCTGGCATGCCACATAGTTCCGTGGAGCTACAAGAAATGGAACTAGAATCATGGCTTTGAAAAATCGAATTTGTTGATTATTTAATACGGCGCGCGTGCGCGCACACACACACACACACACACACACACACACACACACACACACACACACACACACACACACACAGAGAGAGAGAGAGAGAGAGAGAGGAAGAGAGAGAGAGAGAGAGAGAGAGAGAGGATGGTGTTGGGGGTGTAAATAAATTATTGCATGACTTATCCTGCATATTATGCAGAATAAGTGTTCTCTTTACTTGTATTTTTGTTGATGTCAGCGCTTTGGACTCATTCAAGACTGAGTGCCT
>CM065739.1:29366604-29386604 GCA_033310375.1 Conus canariensis
ACTTACGACAAAGCTAAAACTTGGGGGTGGGTGGGTGGGGGGGGGGTGAGGGGGCGAGCCCGTAAATGAATTTGAGAATACGTTTAGAAAGAATACATGTGTGTGAATAGTTTATCAGATTATCAAACAAATGAGAAAATAAAAAGAATCTAATCATAAGCAATAATTCTGTATGTTATCATGACGTTTCTATATGCTAGTGCTTATTTATCATTTTGTTCACATAACGTGCTCCTTATCATAGACAAGGTGTCTTTGCATTTGACATATCTGTGTTGTCACTTGCTCAAATAAAAGACAAACTCAGTACGTATAAAAGAATGTGTTGCATATGTCTTAACGGCAAATGTTTTTAATTAATTCACGGTGTCTCATAACTTACAATGTTTTGCATTCATTAAAAATTTCAGATGTAAATCACTAACAGTATGTTTCTGGATGTTTTCAGCTCCCAACTCTACTGCAGGGAACGGATCAACCGACGCACAGGGTATGTTTATCTTGATCACTAACAGCCGTTCTATGCTGACGTGGACGAATGGATAATATGGCTGCTCGTTGATTGTATAGGATTGTAGTGTTTTGATGTGATGGTGTGTACGTAATTTACATGGTTTATCTTCCATCTTGTTCATACATCTAGATGTTTACATCTTGTTTTTTCATATCTTGTCATTATGTATCATAATATCCGCACATACTCAAAGTGTTTACGTGTAATCTGATCCACTCTGTGTTCTGAACGTATCATTATGTCAACATTTGATGATCATGGCACGTTAAGCTGTTCACGTATTTTATTTTGACCTGACATATTTTTCTGTAATTTATTGTTTGCATACGCTGTTTACTATATCATACTGATAACATGTTATGTTGATAGCATATGGTATTTTCACATTGTGGGTATCTTAGTTTCCGTTTTTTTTTTACATGCTGTGGGTTTCCATGTGTGTTTATTACATATCATGGCATTAACATGTCCAGAGGTTAATTCTTGTGTTGTTTATGTTTCGTGGTGTTGACATGCCTGTGTTGAGCAACATGAAACTGACGATCAGAGCCAGTCTCAAGGCTGTAAAACTAAACCCTCATGTCAGTATGTTCTATGAGAGACTGAACAGTTACACCATGTATTGAGACATAGAGACAGGGACACATTGAAAGAGATGGGGCATACTGACAGGTACATGGACATAAAAAAGCGATGTCCATACCTCAGTAAAGACCGTGATCTATTCATAAAGGCTGGACACATTAGCGGGGTTTAACAGAACCGACGTGAGAAGGGAAATCCGAGTACAGGCAGTGACACGGACAGTGAGTCTGTTTAAGTGTTGGAAAATGAGTTATGACCGGCAAAATATTAAAAAAAAAAGAAAGATATAGATAAGTATGAAAATACAGTTGAAAAACACTAAACATACAAAGAATCTATAAATGAAAAGAAATCGCTGTGTTTACTTTACCTTAACGTTTCTATCTAGTGTTGCTTATATATCATTTTGTTATCATAAAATGTTTCTATATCGTAAACAGGATTTGTGTGTGTGTGTGTGTGTGTGTGTGTGTGTGTGTGTGTGTGTGTGTGTGTGTGTGTGTGTGTGTTTTGCTATACCTCTCACAATGCACACTCACAATGTCACTGCATCTGTATACGAAAGCGTTGAAAATGTCCTGTAGTGCTATTTATGTTTAATTTATTCTCCGTGTCTCATAGCTGACGATGTCTTCCATTCATTAATCTATTCAAATGTAAATTATAAACAATGTTTTCCTGAACGTTTTCAGCTTCCAACTCTTCTGCAGGAAATGGAACAAGCGAAACACAGGGTATGTTAATCTTGACATCCAGCGGCCATTCTGTACTGATGTGGACAATTGAATGTTGTACTGCACAGAGATAGTATCGAATTGTGATGTTCAGGTATCATAGTGTGTACATAGCTGTGGGGTTTACATGTCTACTTGTTTTATATATATATATATATATATATATATATATATATATATATATGAATAATAAGATATCATATATGTCCATTGCGTTGCTGTTTAGCTAATACAGTTTCTGAATATCAAGTTGTTCACACATCACATGACTTATATCTGCATTACGTCATAAACATTTTAGGATGTTTTATTCTAATGATGCTGACACTTTCAGGTGTTTATACATCTTGTGTACTTCTCATGATACTTTTTCTGTATTTCATGGTTTACAGGTGCTGTTCATGTTATCATACTGATGGCATAATATTATAATGTTCAAATCATATGTTGTTTCAGCATTGTGGTATTTCAACGTACGGCTTTTTACAAGTTGTGGCTTTTCCGTGTCTGTGTCTTTATACCATGGTATTCACATATCATTGTGTTGATTGTTCTCTTGTTTGTATATCGGGGTGTTTACATAATCAAGTTCATCAACATAGCAACCAACCATCAGGCCACGTGTTTTGAAGCAACTTGTGTATTTCTTTCATGGCTTTAGGCATTTTACATGTTTTTGAAAGTGTTGATGCCAGATCATTTCAAACGCTGTCGTAAATGCATGTGTAGAAAAGTGTTCAATGAATCTTGTCACATGTGGATGGCGTTTGATAGGTATGAGTTCCTTCGCATATAAAAAACACCTTTTCAAACTTTTTTTTCCAGGTGTGGGTTCCGTTAACAGTACCGAAAGTGCAGCAGGTATGTACAAATGCAAAGATGGGCAGTTAGTCTGTTCTAATCGTGGAAAATGAACTTATGATTGGTCTAATATTGAAACAAAAAATATATCAACAAGCATGAGAGTACTATTAAAAAGAAAGAAACCTACACATATTTCATAAATGAAAAGAATATGACAATAATACGTAGTCGTTGTGTTTACATTATCTTCACGTTTCCAAATGCTCTTATTCATGAATTATTTTGTTTTCACGAAGTGTTTCAATATCATAAACAAACTATTTCTAAACAAATATTTAAAAGTTTTTTTTTTTTTTTTTTTTTTTTTTTTTTAAAGTACTGCATCCGCAAAACATGAACAAACGAATCACAAGACCAAAAACGACGCGTTTCCACCACTTAGGTCTTCTTCAGGCAAGATAAAACAACACTCAGGACAACGAAAATGAAGAACGAGCAATCACTTATCTCATCAAATTCGGCGCAAGATGGGCGTTGAATCTTAAATAGGAGAGTTTTTTTTGTTTTTTTTTACATAGATGTTCTGTGACGCTAGTCATGTTGAATTAATGCTACGTGTCGTATAGCTGACGATGATTTCCATTATTGTGTTCACATTTGAATTATAAATGATATTTTCCTGCCTGTTTTCAGCCTCCAACGCTACAACAGACAAAGAAGTAAACGAAATGCAGGGTGTCTTTGTCTTGATAACCCACGCTCTTTCTATGCTGATGTGGACGAATAAGCAAAAGATTGCTCAGAAATCAAATCAAAATGTGGTGTTGAAATATTAGTGTAGCTGTGGGATTTACTTGTCTTCTTGTTTGTATATCTGATTAGTAACATATCGTGTACGTTCTTTATTGTCTCAGTTAACCACTATAGTTTCTGGGTATCCATTTGTTTTCACATAACCTTATACACATTACGTCGTGTCTTTATCATATTTAAATCTATTCAAATGTTTCTCTCTCTCTCTCTCTCTCTCTCTCTCTCTCTCTCTCTCTCTCTCTGTTATTGATAGGCCAGCCGACTGTCAGTGTCAGTCTGAACATGTGGGCAATGGATGTAGATTGTAATATCAGTAAATGTCGTAATTTTCAATATTTTCCATGCTTCCGCTTATGTAGATTAAATCTGCCCTTGGGTTGACGTCGACGGGATATCTGCCCAGAAGTTGATGTCGAAGGGATAAATGTAAAATCATCATTCAAAGGAAGTCTTCAACAGCATGCGTTTTGAAGCAGCTTGTTATTTCCTTACAAGACCTTTTGTCATGATTGAAAGTGCTGATGCCTGATCATTTAAAGAAGGCATTGTAAATGCAGGTGTAGAAACGTTTTTAATAACACTCATTACTGCACGTGTGTTCAATGCGCACGACGTCTTACATTCACAAGGTCCCTCACATGTCTCTCGACAGCACCTTTGCCAACATTTTCCAGCACGAAAACGCAGTTAAAAGAAATTGATATGTAAACAATTCATAAATCAAAGAATATAAGTATGAGGAATCTTAGTGTTTACATTATCGTAGCGTTTCCACATGCTGTTTATATACGTTACTTGCTTACAAAACTAGTTTCTATATCATATATACGGTATTATTGAGTTATAGCATACCTGTCTTAACATTTACTCATAATGTCACGGTAAATGTAGGAAACTGTTGTCTCCATCCTGTAATGCTAATTATGTTGAATTAATGCTCTGTGTCTAACTGCTGATAATAGTTTCCATCCAGTAATGTATTCAAATATGAATTGTGAACGATATTCTCCTGGATGGTTTCAGCTCCCAACTCTACCACAGACAACGGAACAACCGGAACACAGGGTATGTAATTCTTGATAACCTAAAGTCAGTCTATGCTGATGTGGACGAATGAACGTAATACTGCATAGAGATAGTATTGAATTGTGTTGTTCAGGTATTGTAGTGCTTATCAAATTGTGGGGTTTACTTGTTTTTGTATCTGGATAATAAGATATTATGTACGTTCATGATTTAGCTGTTATGATTTCTGCACCTATACACAAATCGTCTTTTTCTTAGTTGTTTCTTACATGAAGAAACTCTTATGTTTTAGTTTACAAATCTTACTTTCATTCCGTTTTGATTCTGTTGAGAATCGTCTCACATCTAAAGCTACATATGGAAAATGTTGCTGAAACACGTTCTGATGCGACCAAGTACGTTCACGCTACATGTACCAAATGTACAACATTGCTTTCCGTTCTCATCTAAAGCAACCGGCAATTCATGCAATTGCCATGGTGACCTACTGTGGTGCTTAAACGTCATGATAATGGTGTGCATTTGTCGTGAGATTTACTTAATACGTTAGTCACACATCGTTCTTTATCGAGAGGTCAGTCGACTGTCAGCGTCACTGTGGATAATGATACGATGACACATGAAGACCAAGACATGGAATTAACCATGGACAGGGAATAATTATACAAATGAGTAAACAGGGAAAGTGAGTCACAAAACGAAAGTTCTTGCCTCGTTAGAGAAACATGCATTAAAGTTAAACTACAGTTTGTCAGATCAGGTTGAAATCTCATTGTTTCATAATCATAAACAGAAAGTGAGCGGAGATCAAGCACAGCAAATGCACTTGTATTGTCATATAAGTGTTTTCTCAAAACGACTGTTGAAAGACATTTCTTATTCATGATCAGATGGATTCATTTCACATTGCGTTTAAGGACTGCTAAAGTCAACTACGTAATTTTAATACCAATAATCTAATCTTTCAATGGAGGAAGTTGAACGGTGTTCCTCATTTACCTTATTGTCAGAAACTGAACAAAGGTTTTCACGTGAAATATCACTGTATCAACACACACTGTCATTACTTTGCGGCACGCCATATCAAATCCATCTTCTGAATTGTGACAATTTTACCAAGACCCACTACTCATGATCCAGTGCACTAAAGATTGTGTATTTCATGGTCATTTCTGACATTAAAATGGAATTAAATCAACAAATATATATATATATATATATATATATATATATATTTGTTGATTTAATTCCATTTTAATTCTGAACCGGCTCAAAGCCGGGAAAATATATATAAAACCTGGTGCGGGCTAGTACATCCCAACTACACGTATCACATGCCCAACAATGTTTTCTGTTCTCATCTAGAGCAACAGGCAATGTATGCAATTGTCATGATATCCTGTTAAGGTGCCTAAACTTCATTATAATGGATGTTGTGAGATTTACTTACCAGACTGGTCACACGTCGTTTCTTTACCACAAGGCCAACCAACTGTTAGTGTCAGCCTAAACCTGCGGTATTATGGATGTTGTTGTAATACCAGCAACAGCCTATGATTTCCTCTCTTCTCCATGCTTGGAACGGACGTGGATTAAGTCCGTCCAGAAGTTGTTGTGGGGACAAATGTGAATTTATCATTAACGAGAAGTCTTCTACAACATGTGCGTTTTGGCCTGATTTCACATGTTTGAAAGTTCTGATGCCTTATGATTAAAAAAAAAGAAACATTGTAAACGCGGGCGTAGAAACGTGTTTAATGAATCTTGTTATTACACATATGTTCAGTGTGCATGGTGTCTTCAATTCACGAGTTGTTCACATGTTATCCGACACCACCTTTGCAAACATTTTTCAGTTGTGGGCCTAATGCGCAGTACCAACACTGCAGAAGATAATATCTTCTGTATGGCCACGTTCAAACACGTTAAAATGTACTAATGTTGGACAATGAGTTATGACTGGTGCAAAACTGAAAAGAGATGTCAATGGATATGAAAACGTAGCCAAAAAGAAGTAAATGTATAGGTAATTTATAAATGAAAATAACATAAGTACAAGCAATCAGTGTGTTTACATTATCATGTTTCCATATGCTGTTGTTTTTACCTTATTTTGTTTACCAAAAAAAGTGTTTCTGTATTACAAACAAGGTATTCTTCTTTGTTTACATATACCTCAAACACAACGATACTGCATATCATTATTTGAAAGAGCTCCATATATCCTGTGACGCTAATTATTTTAAATCAATACTACGTGTCTCGTAGCTGACGATATTTTCCTTTCATAAATGTATCCAGATGTAAGTAAACCAGATGTTTTCCTGCGTGTTTTCACCTCCCAACTCGACCGCAGAGAAAGAAGCAACAGAAACACAGGGTATATTAATCAGGATTTCCCTACAGCCATTCTACACTGATGTTAATCGTGATTCCCTACAGCCATTCTACACTGATGTGAACGAATGAACGTAAGACTGCACAGAGACCGTTTCAAATCGTGGTGTTCACGTTTTGCAATGTTTACGTAACTGTGGGATTTACATTTCCTCTCGTTTGCATGTCTAATCAAAGAATACCATGCACAGCCATTGTCTTGTTACTTTGATCGATAAGCCAGTTGACAGTGTCAGTCTGAACATGCAGTACAAGAGATGTAGTTAGTAATACCAGTACAAGTGTGTAGTTCTCACTCTCCCTTATGTGTAACACGTACGTAAATGACATCTGTCCATTACATGATGTTGTATGGATCAATCTAAACTCATTATTCACAAGACTCTTTCCAAAGCATGTGTTTTGAAGCGACTTATTCCTTTCAAGGCTTATTTACATATATCTGAATATACTGCTGCCTGATCACTTGAAGAAGCCTTTGTAAACGCGGGTGTACAAACGTGTTTCATGAATCTTGTTGCTACATTCTTGTTCAATGTGCTTGACGTCTTACGAGTTATTTCACAGATTATTCGACAACACTTTCGCAAATTGTTTTTTTAGTTCTGGGCCTAGTGAGCGGTATACTGACAGTCCAGAAGATAGGTCCGAGTTCATACATGTTGGAATAAACTAACGCTGGAAAATAAGTTTATGACTTGCTTGAAACTGGGACCATCAATGTAGGCTAAATGAATAGCGTAATGCAGTGTATGAAGCTTTGTGTATGCCCTATAAACTGATTTTGTTGAATGAACGCTCCGTGTCTGATAGCTAGCCATGTTTCCTATTTATCAATGTATTCAAATGTGAAGTGTAAACGATTTTCTCATGGATGTTTTCAGCTCCCAACACTACCACAGAGAACGAAGCAGCTGAAATACAGGGTATGTTAATCCTGACCACTTACAGCAATTCTATCTGATGTGGATGAATGAACATAGTAATGCACAGAGAAGGTATCCAATTGTAGTGTTCGGGTATCATAGCTTTTACGTACTGTGCATGTGGGGTTTACGTGTCTTCTTCTGCATATCTCTGGATGATGAGATAGCGTTTATTGGTCATTGTCGTGTTATTTAGCTGTTATACATTCTGACATCCAAGTGTTGTGACTGGTCTGGGACTGGAAAAAATAACAATGAATATGAACATGGATGTAAAAATAACATTACATAAATACATTATAGATGAAAGAATACAAATGCGATGCATTATTGTGGTGACCTTATCAGAACGTTTCCATATGCACTTTAAATACATTATTTGCTGACCAAACGATATCATACGCAAGGTGTTATTGAGTTCCGGCATATCTGTCTTAACAATTACTAACAATGTTACTGTATATGTAGTAAAGTGATGATTATATACTCTGTAATGCTAATTGTGTTGAGTTAATGCTCCGTGTCTCATCGCTGACAATGTTTTCCATTTATTAATATATTCAGATGTACATTGTAAACGATATTCTCTTGGTTGTTTTCAGCTCCCAACTCTACCACAGACAACGAAGCAAGTGGAACACAGGGTATGTTGAACTTGATTACCTACAGTCATTCTATACTGATGCGGACGAATGGATGTACCATTGCACTGATATAGTATCGAATTGTGGTGTTCAAGTATTGAAGTGTTTACTTAATTGTGGGATTTGCATGTCGTCCTTTTTGAATATCTGGATAATGCAATAGTATGTGCGTTCATCATTTAGCTTTTATCATTTCTGCAAATCCAGTTGTTTAGAGCGTTTAGATACACTCTTGTCCATATTACGTCTTTAAACATATGAGGATGTTTAAATCTCACAATGCTTGCATCTTCAGGTGTTTATACGTCTTCTCGTTTTACAACTTTTTTTCTACATATTATGGTTTACATATGCCATTTTATATTATCATATTCAAACATAAATTGTAAATACCTTTGCAAACATTTTTCAGTCCTGGATCTGGTGAGAAAAAGACATGTCTAATTTCACATATGTTGAAATGCACTAATGAGTTTATGAACAGTATAAAGTTAGGGGAACGGATGTAAATGATCAGGAAAACGCATTTAAAGGGAAATAAATATATGCATATTCTTAAATGAAAGAATATGAATATAAGCAATCACTGTGTTTACATTTTCATGTTTCCACGTGCTGTTGTTTACGTATTATTTTTTTTTCTCCAAAAAGTGTTTCTATATCATAAACAAGGTATTTTTAAGTTTTGACATACCTGGCTTATACATACAGACAACGCTACTGTACATACATATCAAAAGTGTGGAATGCGTCCTGTATCGCTCATTATATTGAAGTAATGCTCCTTGTCTCATTGTAGATTATATTTTCCAGGCATGAATGTATTGAAATGTATATTGTCAACAATGTTCTTTTGGTTGCTTTCAGCTCCCAACACTACCACGGGCAATGAAGCAACTACGACACAGGGTATGATAATCTTTATTACCAACAATCATCCATACTGATTTGGACGAATGAACGTACTAATAACTGCACAGAAATTATATCGAATGGTATGATGTTCTCGTATTACCACCGTGTTAACGTATTTGTGGGTTCACGATAACAAAGATATCACGTATGTGCATTGTCTTGTTATCTAGCTGTTTTAATATCTGCATGTCCAAGTGTTTACATAGCCTACAATCTTATCCCCTTGTGTCGTGCACATAACATGTTTTTTTTTTTTTAAATTAACAGTATAAACATGTTCAGGTGATTATAATCTTGTCTCCGTAACATGCTGTTTTTTTTTTTCTCTCTATATTTCATGGTTGAGACGTGCTATTTATATCATTATACTGATAACATAATTATATGTTGATATTACATGTTGTTTCAACATTGCTGTTTTTTTCAGTAGATGGCGTATTACAAACTGTAGCTTTCCGTGTCTGTGTTTGTATACCCTAATATTTACGTATCACTGCATGGTTGTTCTATTGTTTATCTATCGTGGTGTTTACGTAACTATGTTTATCAACACGGCAGCTGATCATCAGAGCCAGTGTGAAGGCTGTGCTTATTTTGCATTACAGAGTAAAACGTAACACATAGTAGCATGGGGATATTCATAAAACGCGAAAATAGTGAATAGATATGGGGCACATGGACACTAGTCATGTACCTGTCGCGAGATTTATTTACAATATTGATCACATATCATTGCTTTATCAACAGACCAGCAAGCAGTCAGCGTCAGTCTAAACACTGAGTAAAACAGATGTAGTTAGTAATATTAGTACAGGCATGTAATTTCCACCTTTCTCCACGAATGTGAAATTAGTCTGTCCAGAACGTTTTGTCGTAGTGGTACATGTAGATTCATCATTTACAAGAACTCTTTTACGGCGTGAGTTTTGAAGTGACTGGTTCTATTCCTTTCAACACGTTGGGTCTTTTTCATGCATTTGAACGTACCGATGCCTGATCGCTTAAAAAAGCTGTTGTAAACACGCGTAGAAACATGCTTAATGAAGCATGTTAGTACACGTGTGCTGTGTGGATGTCGTCCGATATTAACCCTTTGAGCGCCACACCCTTTTCAGGCTCAGGTGTAACCATTTGCCAAGGGGTTACTGGTCGTGGAGCGTAATAATGATAAAATTCTAGCATCCTAACAACTGAAAGAAAGTACATATAAGGCATACTTTTCCGAAAGGAAAATAAATACGCTATCCAATTATGACATTTTCACATGAATTCAATTTTTTTGCTGGCAATGTATCAGAAATGAAACTGAATATACAGATTTTCAAAAAATATGTTATGGTAAATATCTACAAACATAAAATTCATACACAAGATTTTGAAAGAAACTTATAAACTAAAAAGAAAAATGCATCTTCTTAATATATATGTCCATAAGTATATGAAGACGTCTTCAAACGTGTGATGCTGATCAGGTAACTGGCCACATTTTCACACAGGTTTTGGTTCCCTTTGACACAGAACCTTATCTTCACACAGTCTTTTCTTGGTCTCTTTGTTCAAAGTTCTGGGTTCTTTGTAAACACACCACACTAGAAATACACATACACACACTAAATATCTACAAAAGCAGGCAGCTCTCATTATCTAATAGTGTTGGTTGTGTAGTACACCTGGAAACAAGCTGATGTACACAGAGCTGGCTTTCAGGGACACTGTCCACACAGGTAGACTGCTCTCATCTCTTTTGCCCTGCTTGGAACACACTTTGCACCTCCTGCCTGAGGACTGCTTTTCTGCAGCCTCTGAGACGCTGACAGGGTGGGACACTGCTAGAACCTGCTCTGCATAAAGATCAGCTTCAGTTATGAAGTGGTCAGTTAGTTCGTCAGTCTACAAAAGCCGGTTATAATCTATAGGCCTTTCCCCTTCAACTGGTGTCCTGAGGCCAGGTTCTGTGAAGGTTGGTATGTCTGGCTGGGTCATGTTTGGTTGTACAAGAGGATGATACAGCACCACACCTCTGCATCATCCCCGCAGAACTCCTCTTCCTGGGCCTCTTCCTCTGCTCACACCTGTTGAGATAATTATTGTAAGATATTTGCTTCTTTCACACACACACACACACACGCACACATTGTTCACACACACACACACACACACACACACACACACATTGTTCACACACACACATTGTTCACACACACAATCATGCACTCTCTCTCAGACACACACATACACACAAGCTAATACACTGTTCACACACACACACACACACACACACACACACACACGCACACACCCCTTGCCACGCCCACTATCTTCAGTCCACTCTCTTCCGGGCCCCTGCAAAAGTAACAGCGTAAACACCGTTCAAAAGACAGTACAATGACCGTCAGTCTCCCACCTCAACCCTCTTGGCCGCGTGCCTGGTCTGCCGCACACAACAGGCTCACACGTGGGCCCAGTCTGTGCTTAGCATTCGACAAACGCTGTAGCACGTCTCTTTCACCTTTCACCTTTTTGTGGTCGAACCACTTGACCGGTCAGCGCCTCGCTCAAAAGCTGGGTCAGCCACACTTTGATGTTTTGCCTCCAGCTTGCTGTCTCCTCCCTGCTGACGTCAAAACGACTAACATGGACAAACATGGACAGTGTCCAAGGCCTGCATCACCTCAGTTCTCAGCAACTCAGTTTCGTCATGTTCTTCTTCATCAAACGAATCGTCTGACATATTAGGGTCACAAAAAAAAATCTATCTTCACCCTCAGTCAGTTGTAGAACTTCACCGACGTTCGTGGTCACACAATCATGTAACTCCTTTCATTTAGCCTGTCTTTTTTTGTTTTTTTACTCGGCTGGGCCTAGATTGAGGTTCGTCGTCAGCCATGTTGAACTCGACTTCTCACAAGCGTGTCAAACAAGAGGGGGGGGGGGGGGGGGGGGGGGTGTGATACAAAGGTGAAGAACAGACCATTACACGACATGATTGGAGCTCACAGCTTATGAATAATTTAAGCAGACATATCAAGCTTTCTGATTGGTGTATGCTGGGATTCCCTGGTCTCAAAGTGGGACTAGGATCATTCTAGCAATGACTGTGACGAAGATGTTCGTCACGGGCCGCTATTTTAATGACTTCCTTCATATATCTTAGTCTAAAAACGCCTTTTTCAAACTTTTTTCTTCCATTTCGAGACCTTGAGAGCGATATCAACAGAATAGAAGATATGCTGACTTTCAAACATGGACCATAATGATGGAAATAAGCTTATGACTGGTCTTATTGGGAAAAAATGATATAAATGGATATGAAAAAACAGTGGAAAAAAACATATAAATAATTTATTAGGGAAAAATGTAAAACAAAAAAGAAAAAAAAAGCAATAACGTTTCCACATGCCGTTGTTTACATATCATTTTTATCATAAAAAGTATTTCTTTATCATAAACAAGGCATTTTTGTGTTTCGACATAGGCCTACTTGTCTCAGCTTTTACTCACAATGTTACAGCTTAGACATAGGAAAGGGCAGAAAATGTCCTGTAATCCTAGTTATTTAAGTTATGCTCCGTGCCTCAAAGCTGACAATCTCTGCCATTCAGTAAAGTACTCAAATGTGAAGTATCAACATTCTTTTTCTAAATGTTTTCAGCTCCCAACTCGACAGCAGGCAACGGAGCCACTGAAACACCGAGTTTATCTTGACTACAAACCGTCATTTTGTAGGCCTGCTAATGTAGGCGAATGAACATAATACTGCACAGAGATTGTATCGAATTGTAATGTTCAGGTATCATAGTGTTACGTGATTGTGAGGTTTATATGTCTTCTTGTTTATGTATCTGGATAATAAGATACCAATAATCTGTTATTTAGCAAGCATAGTTTCTGCATAATTATCCAATGTGTGTGTATATATAATCTAAGTCACATGATATCTTGGAAATATCAACATGTTTAAATCTAATGACATTGTCATGTTCAAGTGTGTATACATCTTGCTGTTTACCTAGCATGTTTTCTTGTCTGTTTCTTAGGGTTTTCTAGAAAATGTTGTCGTAGGGATAAATATCATTCCATCAGTTACCAGACGCTTTTTAAACCAGGTGTTAAAAACTGCATTCCTTCAATGGCGTTGCCCTCTTTCATATGTTTGAGGCCGATGCCTGATCAGTTGAAAGACGCCAGTGTAACGGCAGATGAAGTGGCGGATTTCATGAATCGTTTTGCTTCATATGAGTCCAATGTGGATGATCTTTGACACTCGTGAGTTTTTTTTCCACCTGTTCTTTAAAACCACCTGTTTTAAACTGTTCCAGCTCCAGCCCCTGTCAACAGTACCAACAGTCCAACAGGTATGTGCAACTGAAAACACGAATATTCAGTCTGTATTTATGTTTAAAAATGAGTTATCAATGTTTAAAAGTAATACAAAAAAGGGCAAAAAAATATTAAATGCATTTAAGAAAGTAATAATAATTGTGTAATGAGATTATCAAATTTTCAATTATGTCAACAGACAAAAAAACATACAAGTTGCAATTATTTTATCCATATTACTGCAAAGTTTTCATACGCCGTTGCTTATATATTATTGAGTTTACATGAAGTGTTTCTTCATCACAACAAGCTATCTGGGAGTTTTTAAGCATGACACTTGCATGTAAAAAGAAATGGATTTGTTACAACACATATAAAGCATGTTAGAAATGATTTATAACACCGGTTATGCTCAACTAATGCATCGTGTTGTGTATATAACGATCTTACCCATTCTTCGTTATCTTCAAATGTAAATTGCAAACATGTGCACGAATGTTTTCAGCTCCTAGCACGACTGCAGAGAACGAAGCAAACGCAACACAGGGTATGTTTATCTTGACCATCAACAGTCATTCTGCACTGACGTGGACGTATGAAAGTAAAACTGCACACAGATTATGTCGAATTGTTGGTTTTAGGTATCGCAGTGTTTACATAACTGTGGGATTTATATATCTGGATTATTAAACATCAGTAATGATCATTATCTGATTTTTGACCGCCGATCTTCTATGAACAATACAAACTGTCTTCGAGGATGCTCAGATCTGAAAATAGAAAAAAATAAATAAATAAAAATAAACCAGAGCAAAATTCTTCAACGTTCTGATGGACTCAACTCCCACTTCTGACTTTTTTTTTTTAATAGATTGAATCATTCCAGCTGTTTGCACTCGCTTTTCTTTCCCCCAGCCTCTCCTCCATCTCTTTCTCTCTACACCCCCTCCCCCAATTTGCCCCTCCCACCATCTTTACATTCACACCCCATGTACATATACAGCATATTTATAACATAACATGTAGACATGATACATACACCCCAAACACCATCTCCACCATCCAGGTATGCATACTCGTAGACACATGCACATGTGGACAATCCATATGTACCTACTATCTTCTTTTTTTTTTTTATAGGAGTTTCCACCCAACCCCCCCCCCCCCCCCCCCCCCCCCCCCATCCCCACAACACTCCCCTCATTCCCGCGTTGGTTTTTTTTCATACACACCTTCAAGCGCCCCTTTCCAGGCACAAGACTCCTCCTCCACCTCCCTTCGCTTTTCTCCTCTCTATTTCTGCTTGCTTTTCCCTCTACCTGCCTCTCTTTTTCCTTTTCTCCATTACACACACGCGCGCGCGCGCACGCACGTACACTACACACACAACACACACACACACACACACACACACACACACACACCAACACACACACACGCTCGAGCGCGCGCAGACATGCAAGCACCACGCAGGCGCTCCACACACACACACACACACACACACACACACACACACACACACACACACCACACACACACACCTTTTTAACACGTATTCGTCCGTTTACGTATATGTTTTCATACGTCATTGCCTCTACTTATTTATTTGTCTTTCGTTTTATGTCACAAGTCCTGAAGACGGTCTATGACCGAAACGTTGAAGATTTTTGTTCAGATTTTTTTTTCTCTATTTTCATATTTCTTGTTCATTATCTGGTTATTTAACTATTTCAACTTCGGCGTATTGAAGTGTTTACATGTGATCTTACCTACATTATGTCGTGAACATATGATATTAACACTAATGACTCTGGCACGTTCAGGTGTTTATGCATCTTGTTGCTTACGTTACTTGGTTTTTTTTTTTCCTGTATCTTATGCTCTCTCTATATATGCTTTTTAGATTATCATACTGATAGCATATTATTGATGATCTGGATGAAGACGGCAAACATCCGTGTAGTGTTGTGCCGCGTTCCTTTCTGAGTGATTCAATGAAGCAACTGCCGATCAGAGTAGATTGTGCTGTTGATGAATATAAATCCTTCAGTTAAAGTACATCTTTACCGACAAGGCATCAATCTTTCGTTGGCTCTGTCAGGTTCATATATACGTAAATGTTCTGATAACCAGTGACATAAAGTAACTATTGTGACTGTATACGTTAGGTCGTGTTTTCCGTTTTCTCACTTCATATGTGTTGAATGTGGGTGGTATTTTGTACGGAAAGATGCAAACAAAGGTGAATTAAAACAACATATTTCTTTCATTTTTCAGACTCTTCCATGGTGAACAGTACCGTCAATGCGACAGGTATTAATTTTCTAGACCAGAAACAGTTAATGTGTACTGATGTTGAAAAATGTGCGCAAGACGCTGTTTAGTTTTCGTAAAATACACAGTCGTGAAAATGAGAGCACACACACACACGCGAACACACACACACACACACACACACACACACACACACACACACACACACACACACACACACACTTTTTGTGCACATTCTGTTGCATTTGATATGTCATGGATCTACATGTCATGTTCCCATATCGTATACCAATTGACTTGGTGTTTGGGTATATAAGAAAAACAGCCGTCATCACAGGAGTGAAAAAAAAGCTTTTAAAAAATCTTGCTACGGCTCGTGCGTTAAATTAATACACCATCTCTAAATGCTGACGATGTTTCGTATTTCAGAATTCCTTAAAAGGTAAAATTCAGTTTTAAAAATATTAACTTCTTGTTAAAAAAAATATTAACCTTATGAACACCGACAATCATTCCACACCGAAGTGGACGAGTGATCGCATCACTTCCTGGAGTACGTAATAAACTACAGCGTTTATACACCATGCATTGATTCATTGAGATTGATTCCCATTTCATGATGATTATGCGCCTTGGTGGTTATGTATTATGTTGTTACGCCGATGTGGACGAGTGATCTCATGACTTCCTGGAGTACGTCATAAACTGCAGCGTTTATGTACCATGATGCATTGTTCATTAAGACTGGTTCCCATTTGATGATGATTATGCACCTTGGTGGTTATGTATTATGTTGTTTCATGCAGTATTGTTGAGAATTGATAATTACGTATAGTATTTTTCAACATTTGTTTACATATACTGATGCGTGCATTTCACGTCGTCTATGTATTATGACGTTTTCCAAATAATAGCCAGTGATACAAGTCAACTGAAGGACTGTATATTATGTTAATATTATAGTAAAATTACGGTCACTCTTCTATGCCCAGGAATGTAAATAGATATAGCTTTGACACCGCAGCTTTCTACTCTTGATTTTTTTTTTTTTAAATTTTTTTTTTTTTTACAGATCCATTAGTTTATACTGAGCGGTTTACGGCAAATAATGAAAAATTGAGTCCCAGCTTGCTTCTTCTTTTCCAAATCCTCAGATGATTTTACGTGTGTGAATGTGATTATGTCTGCCTACATAAAGAAGCTATCGTGATGTAAGTGTGTGACAGAGTATTTAACGTGTTTTGTAACTATATAGGCGTGTTCAGTGAATGCTTCAAAGGTGAAATTATACAACTTTTCACACATTGTTTTTTGTTTCAGTTTCTTCCACGGATAACAGTACCATCAATTCAACAGGTGAGCTCATCGTGAATAGAGCGAGTCACTATATGTGGGCAGAAAGGGATGTATTTATGTTTGCACAAAGAACACGACAAATTCAGTTGTAGGTTTTTACTCATACCTTAGCGTTTAGAAATGCTATTGATCTGACGTGCTAAAGAGTTTACAAGTCTTAGTGTATGCATTTAGTGTTTACCGCATAGGTTTTCCTATATTTTCTTTGTATGTCGATATGTGTGTACATAATGTTTATAATGTATCAATTAAATTACACGGCAAGGTATTTTGTGTGTGTGTGTGTGTGTGTGTGTGTGTGTGTGTGTGTGTGTGTGTAATACATATGTACACACACACACACACACACACACACACACACACACACACACATATATATATATTATATATATATATATATATATATATATATATGTACACACACACACACACACACACACACACATATATATATATATACATACATACATATATACATATATATGTGTGTGTGTGTGTGTGTGTGTGTGTGTGTGTGTGTGTGTGTGTACACACTAGCAAATGTGAATTGAAGACAGCATCTATTTTCCAGACTCTCCCGTAGTGAACAGTACAGCCAATGCAACAGGTATGTTCATCTTGAACACGTACAGGTATTGTCTACTGATGTTAAAAACGAGTGTAAAACACTGGTTTCCAGTTTAAGTGAAAAATGTACGACACTCCATGAAGATGAAAATATGTTGAAATGAATGAATAAAACAAAACATACGCACATACGAATAGAGATAGAAATCAATATACATGGTGTGTAATACACTTAAAGCCTTTCAAATTCTCTCTCTCTCTCTCTCTCTCTCTCTCTCTCTCTCTCTCTCTCTCTCTCTCTCTCTCTCTCATTCTGTGTGTGTGTGTGTGTGTGTGTGTGTGTGTGTGTGTGTGTGGATGTGGTACATACATACGATACATCAGGTGACTTCTTGTTTTGGCATATGTAACTGCGTTGATCCTTGTTGAGAAAAAAGCCGTTTTATGTCACATGTTGAAAAGCTTTATGCAAGCCTTGCTACATATTGTGTGCCAGTTACAACAGTAACTCGCTCTTGATCTTTGGAATATACTAATGAATCACCATCATGCCACGTTTGGAGAAGTTATGAAGATATGATGTGAGATGTTTCCTCAGAAAGCAAATATACCCACATGAACACAGGCAGACAGATGTTACACACACACACACACACCACACACACACACACACACACACACACACACACACACACACACACACACACACACACACACACACACACACACACACCTTTAAACACGTATTCGTCTGTTTACGTATATGTTTTCTTATGGCATTGCCTACTTATTAATTTGTCTTTCGTTTTATGTCACAAGTCCTGAAGACGGTCTATGACCGAAACGTTGAAGATTTTTGTTCGTTTTTTTTTCTGTCTATTTTCATATCTTCTGTTCATTATCTGGTTGTTTATCTATTTCAACTTCTGCGTATTGGAGTGTTTACATGTGATCTTATCTACATTATGTCGTGAACATATCATGATATCCAAACTAATGACTTTGGCACGTTCAGGTGTTTATGTATCTTGTTGCTTACGTTACATGCTTTTTCCTATATCTTATGCTCTCTAGATATGTGCTTTTTAGATGATCATACTGATAGCATATTATTGATGATCTGGATGAAGACGGCAAACATCCGTGTAGTGTTGTGCCGCGTTCCTTTCTGAGTGATTCAATGAAGCAAGTGCCGATCAGAATAAGATTGCGCTGTTGATAAACATAAATCCTTCAGTTAAAGTACGTCTTTACCGACAAGGCCTCAATCTTTCGTTGGCTCTGTCAGGTTCATATATGCGTAAATGTTCTGATAACCAGTGACATAAAGTAACTATTGTGACTGTATACGTTAGATCGTGTTTTTCCGTTTTCTCACTTCATATGTGTTGAATGTGGGTGGTATTTTGTACGGAAAGATGCAAACAAAGGTGGATTAAAACAACACCATATTTCTTTCATTTTTCAGACTCTTCCATGGCGAACAGTACCGTCAATGCGACAGGTATTAATTTTCTAGACCAGAAACAGTTAATGTGTACTGATATTGAAAAATGTGCGCAAGACGCTGTTAGTTTTCGTAAAATACACAGTCTGTGAAAATGAGAGCACACACACACACACCACACACACACACACACACACACACACACACACACACACACACACACACACGCACAGACTTTTTGTGCACATTCTGTTGCATTTGATATGTCATGGATCTGCATGTCAAGTTCCCATATCATAATTTATACCAGTTGACTTGGTGTTTGGGTATATAAGAAAAACAGCCGTCATTACAGAAGAAGTAAAAAAGCTTTATAAAAATCTTGCTACGGCTCGTGTGTTAAGTTAATACACCATCTCTAAATGCTGACGATGTTTCGTATTTCAGAATTCCTTAAAAGGTAAAATTCAGTAAAAAAAAAAAAAAAATTAACTTCGTGTTAAAAAAGTATTAACTTTATGAACACTGACAGTCATTCCACACCGAAGTGGACGAGTGATCTCATGACTTCCTGGAGTAGCCTACGTAATAAACTACAGCGCTTGTACACCATGCATTGATTCATTGAGATTGATTCCCATTTTATGGTGATTATGCGCCTAGGTGGTTATGTATTAT
>CM065739.1:29391604-29416604 GCA_033310375.1 Conus canariensis
TGTGTATTTTCATATGATACATCAGGTGACTTCTTGTTTTGGCATATGTAAATGCGTTGATACTTGTCGAGGAAAAAAAGCCGTTTTATATGTCACATGTTGAAAAGCTTTATGCAAGCCTTGCTACATACCGTGTGCCAGTTAGAACAGTAACTCGCTCTTGATCTTTGAAGTATGCTAATGAATCAACATCATGCTACGTTTGGAGAAAATATGAAGATATGATGTGAGATTTTTTTCTCAGAAAGCAAATATATACACATGTACACAGGCAGACAGATGTTACACACACACACACACACACACACACACACACACACACACACACACACACACACACACACACACACACACACCTTTAAACCGTATTCGTCCGTTTACGTATATGTTTTCTTATGGCATTGCCTACTTATTAATTTGTCTTTCGTTTTATGTCACAAGTCCTGAAGACGGTCTATGACCGAAACGTTGAAGATTTTTGTTCGTTTTTTTTTTCTGTCTATTTTCATATCTTCTGTTCATTATCTGGTTTTTTTTTCTATTTCAACTTCTGCGTATTGGAGTGTTTACATGTGATCTTACCTACATTATGTCGTGAACATATCATGATATTCAAACTAATGACTTTGGCACGTTCAGGCATTTATACATCTAGCTGCTTACGTTACATGGTTTTTCCTATATCTTATGCTCTCTAGATATGTGCTTTTTAGATGATCATACTGATAGCATATTATTGATGATCTGGATGAAGACGGCAAACATCCGTGTAGTGTTGTGCCGCGTTCCTTTCTGAGTGATTCAATGAAGCAACTGTCGATCAAAATAAGATTGTGTTGTTGATAAACATAAATCCTTCAGTTAAAGTACGCCTTTACCGACAAGGCCTCAATCTTTCGTTGGCTCTGTCAGGTTCATATATACGTAAATGTTCTGATAACCAATGACATAAAGTAACTATTGTGACTGTATACGTTAGGTCGTGTTTTCCGTTTTCTCACTTCATATGTGTTGAATGTGGGTGGTATTTTGTACGGAAAGATGCAAACAAAGGTGGATTAAAACAACTCATTTCTTTTATTTTTCAGACTCTTCCACGGTGAACAGTACCGTCAATGCAACAGGTATTAATTTTCTAGACCAACAACAGTTCTTGTGTACTGATGTTGAAAAATGTGCACAAGACGCTGTTTACATTTCGTAAAATACACAGTCTGTGAAAATGAGAACACACACACACACACACACACACACACACACACACACACACACACACACACACATACACACACACGCGCGCGCGCACGCGCGCGCCGCACGCACCACACACCAACAACACACCACACACACACACACACACACACACACACACACACACATATGAATGAATACGAAAATTAAAAACGGTGTGTGTAAATGTTGTGCACATTCTGTTGTATTTGATATGTCATGGATCTACATGTCATGTTCCATATCATATACAAGTAGACGTGGTGTTTGGGTATATAACAAAAGCAGCCGTCATTACAGAAGAAGTAAAAAAAGCTTTTAAAAAATCTTGCTACGGCTCGTGTGTTAAATTAATACACTATGTCTGATTGCTGACGATGTTTTGTATTTCAGAATTCCTTTAAAAGTAGAATTCAATTACAAAGATATTAACTTCATGTTTTTTTTAAAAAGTATGAACTTTATGAACACCGCCAATCATTCCACAACGATGTGGACGAGTGATCTCATCACTTCCTGAAGTACGTAATAAACTACAGCGTTTATACACCATGCATTGATTCATTGAGATTGATTCCCATTTCATGATGATTATGCGCCTTGGTGGTTATGTATTATGTTGTTACGCCGATGTGGTCGAGTGATCTCATGACTTCCTGGAGTACGTCATAAACTGCAGCATTTATGTACCATGCATTGTTCATTAAGACTGGTTCCCATTTCATGATGATTATGCGCCTTGGTGGCTATGCATTATGTTGTTTTGTGCAGTATTGTTGAAAATTGATATTTACGTATGGTATTCTTTAACATTTGTTTACATATACTGATGCGTGCATTTCACGTCGTCTGTGTATTATGACGTTTTCCAAATAATAGCCAATGATACATGTCAACTTTAGGATTGTATACTATATCAATAATATTGTAAAATTACCGTCACTCTTCTATGCCCTGGAATATAAATAAATAATCCTTTGACACTGCAACTTTCTACTCTTGATTCTTTTTTTCATTTTTTTTTTTACAGATCCATTAGTTTATACTGAGCGTTTTACGGCAAATAATTAAGAATTGAGTCACAGCTTGCTTCTTCTTTTCCTAATCCTCAGATGATTTTACGTGTGTGAAAATGATTATGTCTGCCTACATAAAGAAGCTATCGTGATGTGAGTGTGTGACATAGTATTTAACGTGTTTTGTAACTATATAGGTGTGTTCAATGAATGCTTCAAAGGTGAAATTATACAACTTTTCACACATTTTTTTTGTTTCAGTTTCTTCCACGGATAACAGTACCATCAATTCAACAGGTGAGCTCATCGTGAATAGAGCGAGTCACTATACGTGGCCAGAAAGGGATGTATTCATGTTTGCACAAAGAAGACGACAAATTCAGTTGTAGGTTTTTACTCATACCTTAGCGTTTAGAAATGCTATTGATCTGACGTGCTAAAGAGTTTACAAGTCTTAGTGTATGCATTTAGTGTTTACCACATACGATTTCCCATATTTTCTTTGTATGTCGATATGTGTGTACATAATGTTTATAATGTATCAATTAAATTGCACGGCAAGGTAGTGTGTGTGTGTGTGTGTGTGTGTGTGTGTGTGTGTGTGTGTGTGTGTGTGTGTGTGTGTGTGTGCGTGCGTGCGTGCGTGCGTACGTGCGTGCGTGCGTGTGTGTGTGTGTGTTTGTGTACATATTGAAGACAGAATCTTTTTTTCCAGACTCCCCCGTAGTGAACAGTACAGCCAATGCAACAGGTATGTTCATCTTGAACACGTACAGGTATTGTCTACTGATGTTAAAAACGAGTGTAAAACACTGGTTTCCAGTCTAAGTGAAAAATGTACGACGCTCCATGAAGATGAAAATGTGTTGAAATGAATGAATAAAGCGAAACATACGCACACACGAGTGGAGATAGAAATCAATATACATGGTGTGAGTAATACACTTAAAGCGTTTTAAATTCTCTCTCTCTCTCTCTCTCTCTCTCTCTCTCTCTCTCTCTCTCCTCTCTCTCTCTCTCTCTCTGTTTGTGTGTGTGTGTGTGTGTGTGTGTGTGTGTGTGTGTGTGTGTGTGTGTGTGTGAGTGATATGTGATGTGTTATTTTCATATGATAGATCAGGTGACTTCTTGTTTTGGCATATGTAAATGCGTTGATCCTTAAATAAATGTTAGGAAACCGCCCAGAGAACGTGGACAAACGAGTCACAAGACGAAACACAACGCGTTTCGACCTCTTAGGTCTTCATCGGTTCGTCTTGTGACTCGTTTGTCCACGTTCTCTGGGCTGTTCGCTAACATTTATTTAAGATTTGTTTAGATTTCCGCCTGCAGTCGTCTCGCTTTGCAACTAGATCTGCGTTGATCCTTGTTGAGAAAAAAAAAGCCGTTTTATGTCACATGTTGAAAAGCTTTACGCACGCCTTGCTACATATTGTGTGCTAGTTACAACAGTAACTCGCTCTTGATCTTTGGAATATGCTAATGAATCACCATCATGCCACGTTTATATATATATATATATAATATATATATATATATGAGTGTGTGTGTGTGTGTGTGTGTGTGTGTGTGTGTGTGTGTGTGTGTGTGTGTGTGTACTAGAGTATACAGGCGAACTGAGAATAGATGAATCAAGATCACCAATGTGGAGGCAAGGCAGGCGAATCGGCAATGGGCGAAATAAGCATTTATTGTCATTTTGTTTGAATATACTAAACATATCATTTTGCTGATCAGTATACATGCCAATCAGCGGGGTCAAACCAAAGATTTGATGACCTATATGAAGACAGCAATCATCCGCGTAGTATTGTGCTGCGTTCCTTTCTGAGTGATTCAATGAATAAACTGCTGATCAGGATAAGATTGTGCTGTATATACATCCTTTAGTTTACAAACATGTTTATGTAGCTCATTTCCAACACTGCATCTTTCTTCCATTGCTTCAGCCAGTTTCATACATATGTAAATGTTCTGATAACTCGTGACATAAAGCAGTCATTCGGACTGCAGACGTTAGAGCGTGTTTTCTGTTTTTTTCACTTCGTATGTGTTGAACGTGGATGGCATTTTATACGGATACATGCAAACAAGGGCGAATAAAACAACACTTTTTTTTCTTCCTTTCAGACTCCTCCATGGTGAACAGCACCGTCAATGGAACAGGTATTAATTTTCTAGATCAGAGACAGTCTTGGTGTATTGAGAAATATGCGTAAGATACTGTTTAGATTGTCGAAAAATACACTATGAAGATAAGGATACATTAAAATGAACACACACACACACACACACACACACACACACACACACACACACACACACACACACACACACACACAAAATCTCTCTCTCTCTCCCTCCTTCTCTCTCTCTCTCTCTCTCTCACACACACACACACACACACACACACACACACACATACACACACACACACACACACACACACACACACACACACACACACACACACACACACACACACTCGAATGAATATGGAAATTAAAAAAACCGGTGTCTTCAGCACATTCTGTTGTATTTGATATGTCAAGATTGTACATGTGCTGTTTTATCATAACAGACCAGGTGATGTGATGTTTTGGTATGTAAGAAAAAAACAGCCGTCATTACAGAACAAATAGCAAAGCTTTAAGCCAGTCTTGCTACGGCTCGTATGCTAAAAAAACAACAACAACAACAACAAAAAACACCATCTCTGAATGTTGATGATTTGTATTCCAGAATTCCTTCAAAGGTGAAAATTATTAGAGAACGAAAATTCGTTCAAATTGTTTGTCCTAAATGCAATGTTCATAAAGAGAACAACCAAAGCACACTCCATATTTATTATGTACACCGACAATCATTTCACACCGATATGGACGAGTGAACTCATGACTTCCCGGAGTACGTATAAAACTGTAGTGTTCATGTACTATGTGTTTGATACAGTGAGATTGTGTTCCCATTTCATGATGATTACACGCCTTGGTGGTTATGTGTATCATGTTGTTTGGCGCAGTACTGTTGAGAAGATTGATATCAATGTATGGTATTTTCTAATATTAGTTCACATATACTGGCGCGTGCATATCATGTCGTCTATGTATTATGGCGATCACAAAAAAAAACAACAAAAAAAAACCCCCTAACCTGTCATGAAAGTTGACTTTAGGACTGTATGTTATGGTAGTAGCATTGTAAAAGTACTGTCACTCTTCTATGTCCGGGATGTAAGTAATTAAACCTTTGACCCCACAAGTTTCTACTCTTGATATTTTGTACAGATCCGTTAGTTTATACTGAGCGTTTTACGGCATATAATTTTAAAAAGAAAACCTTATAGCTTGCTTCTTCTTTTCCAAAACCTTGGGCGGTTTTCCATGTGTGACGGAGGTTATGCCCTGGCAAAATTGATGTAGATTGAAGACAGCCGCCTGGTATTTCTGACCAAGCCACAAAAATTGTCACTTGCTGTTATCGTGTGCCATCGTGTACCGGTGGAAATGGAGGACATATATAAACATCGCATGCATCCTATATGAGAAACTGGAGGAATAAATGAGATAAATGAAAATGAGTGACTGATATTTGAATCGTACGGGAAACGACTGAATGAGCGCCGGTAGGCTGCTCTTCGGCCGGCTCTACCTGGGTAGGCAGCCCGTTGAGTGAGTGAGGTAGTGTGTTTATTGTAAAGCGCTTAGAGCTTGGTCTGTGACCGAGGATAGGCGCTATATAAATACCCAGTATAATAATAATAATAATAATATGTCTGCCCACAGGAAGAAGTTATCGTGATGGGAGCGTGTGGCAGAGTTTTTAACGTGTCTTGTAACTTTATAGGTGTTTAAGTATGAACGATTCGTCGTAATCATGAATGCTTCGAAGATGAAATCATGCAACCTATTCATACGTTTCTTGTTTCAGTTTCTTCCACGGATAACAGTACCAATAATTCTACAGGTGAATTTATCGTGAATAGAGCAAGACACTATAGATGGGCAGAAAGGGATGCATCACGTTTGCACAAAAAACCCCACGACAAATCCATTCGTAGCTTTTTACTCATGTCTCGGCTTTTAGAAATGTTATTTACTAACATTGATTTACGTTCCTAAGTGGTTACAGGTCAAAGTGTACACATTGAGGATTTTCGTATAGGTATTCCTATATTTTCTTTGTAGGTAAAAATGCGTGTACTTCATGTTTATTATGTATCAATTAAATTACACGGCAGGGTGTTCTGCGTAGGTAGATACTAACAAATGTGACCTGAAGACAGCATCTGTTTTTTCCAGACTCTCCCATGAAGAACGGGACCGCCAATGCAGCAGGTATGTTCATCTTGAAAACAGACAGGTACTGTCTACTGATATTGAAAACGACTGTAAACACTGGTCCTTATTCCAGTGAAAAATGCACAACACTCCATGAAGATGAAAATGAATAGATAAAAAGAACATACGTACACACGAATAGCTACAGAAATCAATGTACATGGTGTGTATAAGATATTTAAAGCCTTTTCAAGGCCTGTGTTTTTTATGTGTTATTCTCTGATGACAGACCAAGTGACTTCGTGTTTTGAAACATGTGAATGCATTGAACCTTGTTCAGAAAAAAAGCTATTTTATGTCACGTGTCCAAGAGTGCCAAATGAGCATTTCGTCCCTGAAAGTTGACTATGTTTTGTTTTCTTAAAGTCTTAAAAGAAGTTAGGAGTAAAGACCAATTGCCTTCATTAGTGTTCAATGCTACGTCCGTTTGCAGTGTAACCAAATCCCACTATATGTACATTATGAACACCAACAACTATTCAGTACTGGCGTGGACGAATAAACACACGATGAACCCGAGCGAGTGTATCTGATATTGTGGCTTTTCCATGTCATGTGTTGATTCAGAAAGATTGTGTGCCCATATCACGATGATTACACATCGTAGAAATGATGTGTCATGTTGTTTCATGTGATGTTGTTGATATTTTGGTGTTATATATTATGGTATTTTCCTATCAATGGTTTAGATATAACGGTGTGTATGTTTTATCTAATGTATACATGAATAGGAATATGATCAAGAGGCAACTTGAGGATGTGAGGTTTGTCAATACTGCTGTAAAATTACCACCCCTTCTCTATGTCCGAGGAAGTAATCGTCAGTATTTCTGTTGAATTACCGCCCCTTCGAGTATGTAAATAAATAAACATCTGTCCACTGGAAGATCCCACTGTTGATTTTTACAAATCCATCAGCTGACACAAAGCGGTTTCTGGCAGATTCTCATAAAACCCAGGCTCACTTTGTTTCTACTTTTTCCAAACCTTGAGTTGATTTCACATTTCTGAATGAAAAGCATCCACAACCCACGTTAACCTATAAGTCTTCTTCAGGAAGACTAACAACACAGAAGCTAACACATATGTTAGACGAACATGCCTATGTCTGAACAGAAAATGTGGTGAACCGTGTGTTTCCCATTTTTTTTCGTTTATATGGAATTTACAATTCATTACCTTTTATTGCAACTCTCTCTGTTTCGATGAAATTGGAATTCAAAACGATTTCTTTTCGGTGCGAAGAAAATCATCTAAATCTGAATGTTTTAAAAACAAAAAAATTGTGAGCGGACTTCCACGAAAATCCACGACCCATATCAAAAGTTATTCTTGATAATAAAGACTTTAAGAGTGTGGGAGAATACAAAAATCTGGGCATGGTTTTAGGCGAAAAATTGTTAGTGACCAACACACTTACAACATACATGAAAAATATGAATGCAGACTCTTGTGCCTGCAGAAATCTAGATATGCTTATGTCCATTCAACCATTTTACAAACGTACTGTCACTGTTGTTTGGAAGCCTGATCAGCATTTCATTGATATTCTGGTATGGAGATCTTGGTATGCGAAGCAAGCGAACTCCGAATGATTAGAAGATTGTGAGCAGTAAAGTCGTGATTACAAAGCAAGTTGATATGCAAGAAGTGTATGAGAAGCGAGTTGTTCGAAAGGCAAAGCAAACTGCGAGTGACGGTAGCCATGTTATAGTCAATCATAATAGATAATAACAATAATGAGGACAATTTCTATAGCGCCCATCCTCAGAACGTAGGCCACAGGGCGCATTACAAGTTTTAACAATTCAACATCTATTATATATATATATATATATATATATATATAAGCAGACACACACACACACACACACTTCTGCGTTCATGAGTCATAAACATACACACACACTCTCTCTCTCTCACACACACACACACGCATGCTTCACTCAGCACATTTGCGCGCGCGCGCGCGCACACACACACACACACACACACACACACACACACACATGGAACATAATGTTGCATACATAAACACACTATATAACACGGTGAACAGCTCATTTGTACACGAGCAAAGTGTGCAAGTGACATGTAGTAATTTAGTAATATTTCAGGTGGTGTCCTGCAACTGGCGTTTGAACAGATACGTTTTAAGTGCAGGCTTGAAAGTCGGGAAGGAGGGGGCATGACGTAGATGGAAAGGTAGTGAATTCCAGAGTATTGCCGCAGAAAATAAGAATGCTCTAGAACCGTGCTGCTTTCGGTTATATGAGGAAATTCGAAAAATTCGGTCATCAGAGGAAGAACGGAGGGGACATGTAGGAAAATATATTTCGAAGCGATCAGAGAGATAGGTCGGCATCATTGACCTTCAACATCAGCCTGTCCATTTAGGACACTGCAGGTTAGATCGAGGTCATAGAAATCTTTCATCCCTATATCATATAATTTTTTTATGCCAATTTATCCTGTACATTTGATGCGTATGTGAATGTGTGAGTGATCGTGAAGTGGTTAGTATGTCACTGTATGTGTGTGTAGGAGGGGTGGAGGAGTGGTTTGGGTTTGGATGGGTGTGTGGGTGTGCGCGGGAATGTGTGGGAGCGAAGGGGAGTGGGGGGAGTGGGGGGGGGGGTAGATCCTGTATACAATTAATCGCTTGGTTGCGTTTTAATCTTTAATTCAGACTCTGTCTTTAAAGGTTGTAATCTTAAAATGTGTAAAATTCCTAGGTACAATGAGAACACGGTGTGTGTATAACTGAAAAACCTTACGTGTGTGGTCAGTATCCTACCAATATATTTATTATTATGTTCAATGTTCTGTCAAATTTTGCTGTTATGTCTGCTGTTCTTTTTTTCCTTTTGAGATTACAAGATTTATCTCATCTTATGTGTGCAGATGAAGATGATGATGTTGATTATGGTGAGTTTTGGGATGATTTGATCAATGATCAAGGTAATGATTGAATTTTATTTTAAATAGATATACGTGACTTCTTGCAAACTTTACATTTAATGTATGTTTGGTGTTTTTCTTTCCTTTAAAACAATCATGTAACAGTTATGCAGAAATAGCGTTGAAATATATGCACACATAAATATGATAGAGTTAATATCAATATATCTGGATGTTTACCACAGTAAAGCAAAAATGACCACAGATAAATAAACAAAGTAATAAAGAAACGAATGAATAAATAAATAAACAAATAAATGATAAATAAATAAATAGATAGATAAATTTGAGACGCAAGACCAGACCATGAACACCAGTAAGACACATTCAAAGGTAAAATTAGAAAGAAAAAAAATTATCGGCATTATTAATCTCCAATACTTTCTCCGTGCACAGCAGATTGCATGAAAACCTTGTTCAGAGATGTTCTACCTGACGCGATCTTTGAATTCTTGAAAGAGATTAACATTTTTCATCGGATCTGAGATTCTATAGTGGAAAGATTCTTGACAAAATTTCGGATGGGTTTTTGGAAGATATATTTTAAAGAATTGTGTAAATGAAATACTTGTGAGTTGATTTTAACGTGTTGACAGCCCTGATGTGGCCCGTTGCGGTCGGCTGGGCTGTAAGCAACATTACCTTACCTTACCTTACCTTACCTTACCTTACCTTACCTTACCTTACCTTACCGTGCACAGGACAACCAAAGCACATTCTGTTTGCATTATGAACACCGGTAATCCTTCCACAACGATGTGGACGTGGAAACTCATGACTTTCCGGATATGTATACCACTGGGCGTTTATGTACCATATATTGATTAATTAAGATCGGTTCCCATTTCATTATGATTACACGCCTTGGTGCTTATTATCATGTTTTTTTTTTCACTTTGTATTATTGGCAACTAGTGTTTGCATATGGTATCTTATAACTTTTGTTTTCATGTAATGATACATACATTTCACGACGAATGTGCAATAGGATGTTCGTCCATCAACAGCGAATCATCAGGGTCAACTTAGGGTTGTGGATTATGTTCGTATCTCTGTGAAACTACCGCCCCTCCTCTATGTCCGGGGATGTGAAAAAAAATGATATTTGACTCTACAAGATTCCACTGTCCGTTTTTGTTTTTGTTTGTTTTTCTTTTAGTTTTGTAAATCATTAGTTTGTACTAAGCGCTTTGTGGCAGCTGATCACAAAATTGAGTCACTACTTTTTTGTTGTTGTTGTTCCTTCTAAGCTGTGGTCGGTTTTACATGTCTGAAAGTGATGATGTCTGCCCACATAAAGAAGCTGTTGTGACTGTATGACAGCATTTACCCTGTCACGTTCCTTTAAGATGTGGTCAGTGTGGATAGTGTGTCAATATCATGAATGCTTCAAAGGTGAATATTTTTTTCAGACTATCTTTTGGCGGGTTTCCTCACGGATAACAGTACCATCAATTCCACAGGTAGGTTTATCTTAAATTGGGCCAGTCACTGTACATGGACATAAAGGGATATGTTCATATTTGCACAAATAATATACAAATCCAGTATCGTGGTGTTTTTACTCGCTATCTACAGCCAATGGGTCTACGTAATAAAGAGATTACATGTCATGGTGTTTGCCTACAGAGTTGATATATACTCGCATTCCCGTCTTTAGTTCATATTTCTAAATGAGTGTGCATTGCGTTCATTAACTCTCAGTTAGATTGCACAGCCTGATATGTTTGCACAAAGAATACAACAAATCCAGTTGTTGGCTTTGTCACACGTAGCATGGTGTTTTTACATGTTTTTTTTACAGTCATCGAGTTTACATACCAACGAGCTTACATGTCATTATGTTTGCATACAGTGTTGGCATATACTAGTATTCCCGTATTTTGTTCATGTTTCAAGATGAGTGCAGATTATGTTGATTAGGTATCAATTAGATTACGCGGCATAGTCTGCCAATAAATGTGAATTGAAGACAGCACCTGTTTTTTCCCAGACTCTCCCGTGGTGAACAGTACTGTCAACGCAACAGGTACGTTTATTTTGAGCGCAGACCAGACAGTTATTATCTACTGATGGTTGAGAACAAGTGAAAGACTGGCTTTATTCTGGTGAAAAATACACGACAATCCATGAAGATGAAAATATGGTATAAATGGGTGAATAAAAAATACTTATACATGAATAGATTCAGAAATCAATATGCATGATGCGTAATGTAACTAAAGCCCTTGCAAGTCCTGTTCTTTTGATGTGCTAAGTTTTACATAATAATGTTGGTGTTGTGTGACAGACCAGGTGACTTGGTGTTTGGTAAATGCGTTGACCCTTATTGAGAGAAAAAAAGGCCATTTCACAGCAGAGGGAGAAGAGCTTAAAACAACTCTTGCTACGTCTCGTGCGCTAATTCAACAAACCGTCTCTGAATGGTGCCCGTGTTTTGCGTTCTGAATGCCGTTAAAGGTCAAATTTGAAATGAAAGAATAATGAACTGGCTTCATAAGCGTTCATCGCTATCTATGTGGGTGAAACGACCAAAGTACATGTGTGTCTATCATGAAAGCCGACTGTCGTTCTGCATTGATTGGGGCAAATGGACAGTGACTTTCCAGCTGCACAAGAAATTGTAACATTTACGTGTGTCGTAATTGTTTTCCCATATCAAACTGATTGCACAACGTGGTGATTATGTGTCGAGTGGTTTCAAGTTATGTTGTTGACGAGTTGGTGTTTACATATCATGGTATTTTCCTCTCATTTGTTTAGATACAACGATGTGTATTTTTCATCATATGCACACATGGATAGAAAGCCGATCTACAGTCAACATGAGGGCTGTGGATTTCTTCAGTATTTCTCTAAAACTGCCATCCCTTACTGTATGTCCGAGGATATAAAGAAATAAACATCTGGCTCTCAGAAGACAACGGTTGATGTTCACAAATCCATTGGTTTAATACAAAGTGGTTTATGACATATGTTCATAACACTCAGTCACGATTTTTCCCCCCAAACTTTGGTTTCATTTTACATTTCTGACTGGGATGGTGTCTACTTTCATAAATGAGCCATTGTAAATGTATGTATTAGAGAGTGTTTAACGTGTCTTGTTATTTTACGATATGTTAATGTCGACGTTATGTTGAAATCATGAATGCTTCCAAGGTCAAAATATAGTTGTTTTCAACTTTTTTCTCCAACCTCTTCCACAACAAACTGCACGGTCAATTCAACAGGTAAGCTTATCACGAATATGGCCCGTTACTGTTGATGGACAGTTTATGTTTGCACGGAGAACACAATAAACTAAGTTGCTGGATTTCATACACACCGGTGTGTTAGGCAAACTATTTGCAGTCATTGAAAGAGGTGGCATGTCATGGTGTTTGCATATAGTGTTTAAATACATTCGCATTCCCATATTTTGTACATCTTTCAAAACGTGTGTACATCATGTTAATGAAGTATTTCATGGCATGGTGTTTTGTATTTTGCATAGACAGATTGCAACAAACACGAGTTGAACACAGCATCTTCTTTTCTTTCCAGACTCTTCCATGGGGAACAGTACCGTCAACACGACAGGTATGTTCGTCTTGAGTACAGACAGGCATTGTCTACTGACGTTGAAAACGATTATATGACTGGTTTTGTTCTGTTAGGAAATACACGACAATCCATGAAGATGGAAGGGAAATTCCACTGGTAAGTTTATCTTGACTATGGCCGGTCATGGTTGATGGACAGAGACATATACAGCGTTGTGTTAGGCATGCTATCAACAGTCATTGACTTTACGTAGGAAAGAGGTGACATGTCATGGTGTTTGCATATAGTGTTTTAATACACTGGTATTCCCTCTGTTTTGTTCGTCTTTCAAAACGTGTGTATACCATGTTATTTGAGCATCAATTAGATTACACGGTATGATATTTTGCATTTTGCGTAGATAGACTCCAAAAAACGTAAACTGAAGACATCATCTTCTGTTTTTTCAGACTCTTCCGTGGTGAACAGCACTGTCAATGCAACAGGTATGTTCATCTTGAACGCGGACAGGTGTTGTCTGCTGATGTTGAAAACGAGTGTATGACTGGTTTTATTCTATTAGAAATACACGACAATCCATGAACAATTGAATGCATGAAAAGAACATATTCATGCATGAATAGATACAGAAATCAATATTCATGGTGTGTGTAACAGCCTTTGCAATTCCTGTTCTTTTGATGTGCTATGGTTTTACATGTGTTGTTCATATATGATGGACCAGGTGACTTTCGATGTTTTGGTATGTGTAAATGCATGGATTTTTGCTGCGAAAAAAGCCATCTTATGGCATATGTAGTAAAGCTTTAAACAAGTTTTGATACATTTCGAGTGCTAAACTAACACACCGTCTCTGAATGTTGACTATGTTTTGTAGTCTGAATGCCTTTAAAGGTGAAATTAAGAATTAAACATATGATTAAGTGGCTTCATTATTGCTCAACGCTACATATGTAAACGAAAAGATTAAAGTACACCGTGTGTCCATCATGAACGCCAACTGTCATTCTACAGTGATGTGGACGAATGAACTATGACTTTCCAGGCTGCACGAGAAATTTGTGGCATTTACGTGTCATGTGGTGATTCAGTAAGATTTATTCCCATATCATGATGAATGCATATCGTGATGTTTACGTGTCTTGTTGTTTCATGTTTTCTTGTTGACAAATTGGTGTTGACATATTATGGTATTCTCCTATCACTTTGTTAGATATAACGGTGTGCATGTTTCAGTTTATGTACATGACAAACAGAGTCAACTTGAGCACTATAGATATCGTCAGCATTGCTGTAAAATTACCGTCCCCTTCTCTATGTCTGAGGATGTAAACAGATAAATATCGGACTCACAAAAGATTCTACTGTTGATTTTTACAGATCTGTTAGACAACATAAAGCGGTTTGTGACAGATGGACACAACACTCCGTCACAATTTATTTCTCTTCTGTCCAGACCTTGAGTTGATTTACATTTCTGAATGGGATGGTGATTGAGCTTATGAATAAGCCGTTGTAACTGTATGTATATTAAAAGTGTTTAACATTTTTTTAAATATTACAGTGTGCTCAATGTAAACAGTATGTTCAAACCATGATTACTTCTAACGTGGAAATGTAGAACTGTTCCATACTTCTTATTTTTCCAGTTTCTCCCACGACAGATAGTGCCGTCAATTCAACAGGTAAGTTTATCTTTAATGTGGCCGGGTGTGGTGTCGATGGACTGAGAGGAATACGTTTATGCTTGCACGGAGAACATAACAAATCCAGTTTTTGGTTTTCACATACATCATTGTATTTGGACATGCTATCTATCGATTACAAAGAGTAATGTGGTATATGTATATGTATATGTATCATGGTATTCGTCGCTTCAGATCACTTCACAGGGTTCAGCGCAAGGAAGAAGGCGTTGAACGCCTTCTTGAACGCCTTCTTCCTTGCGCTGAACCCTGTGAAGTGATCTGAAGCGATCAAAGCTAAGTGAATTTTCGTTGTTTTATTCGTTTATGTCTCACCCGATGAAGACCTAAGAGGTCGAAACGCGTTGTGTTTCGTCTTGTGACTCGTTTGTCCACGTTCTCTGGGCGGTTCACTAACATTTATTTAAGATTTACATCTGAATATGTTAGAAAAGTAGTTAGACTCAGAATCAAAAACTTACTTGGAGAATATTTCGACAGGGTCGCCCTGTCTTCTTCAGCTCACTGTTGCTGTTGTGGCAGCGAGGCCTGGTGGGGTGACTGTCGTGTGGGGTGAACAGTTGTCAGGATCTGATTGTAGATAGGGGGTAGTTCAAAGCCTTGATCTCTGTTCAGGCTGGGGCGTCTGGTCTTGATTTCTTGATGGCTTCTTTAACTTTTCTTTTTGTGAGGAAGGGCTCTGTAGATAAGATCTTGGTTTCTTGGAGGCTGAAACTGTGGCCTGTGGCTTGTAGGTGTTCATGTATGGCAGAAGTAGATCGGTTTTGGTGTTCCTGTAGACGGGTGGTGAGTGGTCTTGCTGTCTCGCCAATGTAGGTATTGGCACAGTCTTCACACCCTACCTGGTACACTACACCACACTGCTTGAGGGGGTCCGTTTTGTCTTTGACATGGGTCAGTTGCTGGCGTAGGGAGTTGATCAAGGTTTTGAACTTCCCCGCATCTACAATCAGATCCTGACAACTGTTCACCCCACACAAAAGTCGCCCCACCAGGTCTCGCTGCCACAACAGCAACAGTGAGCTGAAGAAGACAGGGCGACCCTGACGGAATATTCTCAAAGTAAGTTTTTGATTCTGAGTCTAACTACTTTTCTAATGTCGAATCCAGAATCCAGAAACCTATATTCTTATCTGAATATGTTGGTCCGTGCTCAGAACTAGCCACAGGTAGAAACACTTTACACAAGTCTTGGCTGGCCTGCGTCTCGTGTGCTTAATTGAAAAACTATTTCCGAATGTTAACCAATTTGTGCATACATGAGTGCTGCCGTGCGTAAAATTAAAAACAACAGTTCATGTGATTTTTTTTTTCCTGTCGTCAATGCATACATCTGTGAAAGGAAAGATCAAATATATTTTGGATACCAATAATTTTACGATAATAATCTGGACGAATGATATGAGTTCATCTGGTGCAGATTAAGTTGTGGTTTTTATGTATAATTGTTTTAGATATATGATCATATTCCCTTATCGTATTTGTTGCACATCATGATGCTTATCAAACATGTTTCTTGTAATACTGTTCACAAACCATAGTGTTTACATATCACGATATTTTCCTATCACCTATTTTACATATCGTGAGGCGTGATTTCATGTTGCTTGTAAGCTTTGTACATCATTATGTTAGCTGATTGTTCTAGGCTGTTGCTCTGTCGTGTTACTTCATGTTTCATCGCTTATAAGTCAGTGTTTTCATACCATGGTATTGTCTCACACTTTCAAACATAATGGCGTTTTTACATTTAATACTCTTTACACCTTGTGCCGTTCTCAATATGTGAGCCGACCACCAGGGCCACCTTGCTGACTGCAGATGTAACCACTTAGCCAGTAATACTGTAAACTAAATTTGTGTCACTATTCTGTGCCACGGAATGTAAGTACATCAATAAGCACCTGACTTCCTACACGTGCGGTTTTATGTCCATATAATCAGTTAGCTTATACTGAGTGGTTTGGAAGAGATGCTCATAAAACTGAGCCACCACGTGTTTTTTTCCTCCAACACCTTGGGCATGTTTTTATGTTTGAAAGGACTGGTGTCTGCTAGTCTAAAGAAACCACTGCCACTGTACATGAGGAAAAGGGGTCAGTGTGTCATGTAACTTCACACGTTCTTTAAGTGGACGGTATATTGTTGCCATGAACACTTCCAATAGGAAAATATCAACATGTTCATATGCTTTGTTTTCCAGTCCTTCCCCTGGTGAACAGTACCATCAACTCAACAGGTATGATCATTTTGAATAGTGCCGGCCACTCTGTAAGGGATAGGGGAGAGCATGTGCACGTCTGAACAGAGAATACAAGAAAAAAAATTCCACTATATTTTTGCTTTTGTTTTGTAGAAGAAACAAAGGTTCTCGGATATCATGGTACAGATAGGTAGGTAGGTAGGTAGAGAGAGAGAGAGAGAGAGAGGAGAGAGAGAGAGAGAGAGAGAGAGAGAGAGGAGCGAGAGCGAGAGAGAGAGAGAGAGAAGAGGTAGTTAGTTAGGAAGTTATATAAACAGATAATTAGGCAGACAGACAGACAGATAGATAGATAGATAATTAGATAGATGGACAGATAGATAGATAGATTGAGTGTGTGTGTTAGTGTTAGTGTGTGTGTATGTGTGCGTGCGTGCGTGCGTACGTGCGTGCGTGCGCGTGTGTGTGTGTGTGTGTGTGCGCGCGCGCGCGTCTGTGTGTGTGTGCGTGTGTGTGTGTGTGTGTGTGTGTGTGTGTGTGTGTGTGTGTGTGGTTTAGTTTACGTATGCGAATAGTTGCATCTTATAGGAGTTTTTTCCAAGATGAATAACCATGTTGATTAGATATGAATTCAAGTGTCCACCATGGCATTTACTTAACATATTGTCCACACAGAAATATTACGAATATCTATATATCTATCTCTCTGTCTGCCTATCATCCATCCATCCATCCATCCATCCATCCCTCCATCTATCTATCAATCTATCTATTGATCTTTCGATCGATGTTTCTATCCATGCATCCAAGTACTGCCGATGATGAATGTATTGGTGGTCATTGTACTTACATAATCATAAACTTCGTTCTGTTTGTCTTGTTGAGCAGTGATGCATGTCGATCTTTTGGGATCTTTGAGCAGTTAATACTGTGGACGAAAAAATAACACAGCCATTACAGTTATGCAATGAATCATCTCTCTTCTCGATGAATATATCTTGAAGATTGTACTTTAAAAAGGGTATACAAGATCTTTAATCCACAAAGAAGTGTTTTACGACAGATGAATTTCTATCTTTCAGCACCTTGTTCGTTTTACAAAAGGTGATCTGAGTGCTCAGTTACTTCTCGTGTTCACGTTCGATATCTGACAATGATGATGATTGATTGTGAAGGCACATGTTGGAGAGTGTTCTCAGTCTCTTGATGTGTCAGTTGCATTGTTTTGTATTAACTCTTTTGTTCTTCTTCATTTCCAGAGTCCTCCGTGGTGAACTGCACGGTCAGTTCTACAGGTAAGCCCATCTGGCACACCAACAGTCATAGCATGGTGACACTGAAAACTGAGTCTGGGACATTGGCTGAAAATCGAAGAGGAATTCAAAATAATCAATGGAGATGTTCATATGTTAAAATTAATCTCTCTCTCTCTCTCTCTCTCTCTCTCTCTCTCTCTCTCTCTCTCTCTCACACACACACACACACACACACACACACACACACACACACACACCGCATACACACACACACACACACACACACTTTCTCTCTCTCTCTCTCTCTCACACTCTCTCTCTCCCTCTGTCTCTCATTCTCTCTCTCCACACACACACACACACACACACACACACACACACACACACACACACACACACACACACACAGCTAGAGAGAAATCTGAATGGGGCGAGGAAAAAACGAATGAAGTGTGTCGTGAAAACAGAACCGTTGGTTTCATTTGTTCAGAGTTGATTTTGATTTTCTCAGTAACACTCGTCAGTGCTTGTTGTCGTTCATTGTTGTCATCGATTGGAGCTTACTACCACTTGTAGTTCTCTGGTTTTCCCATATCCGTAGGAAGACAAACAACATAACGGCGTCGAAAATGTGGTCACTTAAGAGCTGCTAGCATGAGGACATTTGCAGAAAGTGCTAGCATAAAATAAGTTTTGAAAAAAAAAAAGTAACGAATAATTTATATTAACCTTTGCTTGAGGATCTAAGAATAGATGCAAGGGAAGTCATCACGTTCTTACAATCGGAGCGGTCAAGACAACTGTTCCGTATCCCATGTATACTCAGTTCCATCAGCGTTGTCAGCAGCTATGACCTGTACAAAGTAACCTGAATTGGTTGTTATAAGAGATGTAATTTCTCTCTGGCCGACCAAAGAAGAACGTGCTGAACAAACAGAAAGTATGGCTACATAAGTTATTTTACTTTTAAGTCGTTTTCAGCATGTTTGAAACGAGCTCTTTTCTTTTATTTCTTTTTCACCACACACACACACACACACACACACACACACACACACACACACACACACACACAGATATATATGTATATATATATATATATATATATATATATATATATATATATATATAGAGAGAGAGAGAGAGAGAGAGAGAGAGAGAGAGAGAGGCATATATACATACATAGTACTACATAGACTGATAAAGAGATTGAAGCGGTTACGACAATTTATGTTTCTCCGTGGTCAATTCAATTCAGTTCAAATTGTTTATAACCCCTACAGTTCAGAGGATGTAGGGGTGGAGCAGAGAGGAGATGTATCGGAGCTGACACATTGTCAAAATGGTTTCAATGTATGTTGATAATAGAAAAAAAAATGACATCAATAAATATTTTTATTTCAAATACACTCGAAACGCCTCAAAACTGGATCGATTTCCCTACACAGTCGTATATCAGCTGTTTTTTTTTCTTTCTCTCTTTTAGAAGCTAAAAAATGACATTCGATGGAAAGTCCGTCCACCCCTTGTTGTTTCACTCGTGATCAGTGTGAGCGAGGATTCGTATTAATCTTTTTCTATTTGATTTTCAGAGTTTTCCCCGGTGAACGTTACCGCTAATTCTACAGGTATGTTCATCTGGAACCCGAACAGTCGTTGCTTATTGACATTGACAACTGAGTCTTGAGATATTGGCTTAACACTGTCGAAGAATTCTAGATAAATGATAAAGATGCTAATATGTTAATCACACACACACACACACACACACACACACACACACACACACACACACACACACACACACACACGTATATATATATATATATATATACGTTTGTGTGTGTGTGTGTGTGTGTGTGTGTGTGTGTGTGTGTGTGTGTGTGTGTGTGAAAGCAGTTACATTTCATGTCTGTGGTGAATTCAATTCAATTCATGTTGTTAATAACCCACTCGACTGCAGGGGGTGAAAGGGAATGGGGGAAGATAAATATCGGAGCTGTCACATGGTCGAAATTATTTCCATATTTGTTTGTGATAAAAGAAAAATTTGACATCAATAAACACATTTATTTCAAATATACTCAAACGCCTCAAAACTAGATCGATTTCCCACTAACTCGTATAACAGTGTTTTTTTCTCCTCTCTTTTAGAAACTAAAGAATTACATGCAGTGGAAAATTCGTCCGTCCCTTACTATTTAAATTGTATTCAGCGTGAACGAGATTTTGTACTAACTTTTTTTTCGTTTGATTTTCAGAGTCTTCCACAGTGAACACGACCGTCAGTTCAACAGGTATGTTCATCTCGAATACGAACAGTCATTGCACATTGACATTTAAATTTGAGTCTGAGACATTGGCTTAACACCGACGAAGACTACACAGAAGATCAATGAAGATGCCAAATGTTAATCACATACACGCACACACAAACGCGTGTGCACGCATGCACCCACACACACACACACACACACACACACACCACACACACACACACACACACACACACACACACACAGACGCACCTGCACTGCACACACGCACGCATGAACACACACACACACACACACACACACACACACACACACACACACACACACCACGCACGCACACACAAGCACGCATGTATGTACACAAGCGTGCGCGCGCGCGCACACACACACACACATGCATGCACATACACACACATGCGCGCGCGCGCGCGCACACACACACACACACACACACACACACACACACACACACATACACACACACATATCTGGAGTCTTCTGTCGAGCGTTTGTGGTGAATGACATGTAAATGCAAACACTCCATGAGCACCTTTCATCGTGAGTAGCTTACCATGTGGTATTTACCATGGAGCTTCCCCACCAGTCACAAGATTCGAATGTTTGTACAAAAAGTACCTTAAGTGTAATCAGCACAAACCTATTTCTTTGCGGCCACAAGTGGCATACGATAGAAGCTCTTTCTGGTTTGGATAGATCGGGGAAAAAAGTATCATTTTTTTGTGTTTCTGCCCTCTTTCAAGAGGTGTTTGACCTAATTATGAATTTTGGGTTACAGGTCCTCTTTCCAGAAGTGTTTGACTTAATTATGAATTTTGGGTTACAGGTCCTCTTTCCAGAAGTGTTTAACCTAATCATGAATTTGGGGTTACAGATCTATGCAGGATTAGATGATCCGGACATTTTTTAAAGCGTTTATTTGTGGCATTCCTTGCAAGACGAAAAGCCACCTCATCACCTCGGATGTCAGCATGACAGAGGGCCCAAGTTAGAACGATGTTAAAACCACCAGCGAACTGTAAAGTGAAATAAATTTCAGAGTCGAAAGTTGTTAAGGTTACGGCCAGCTATAACCCCCCAAACGAAAAGGTACTTAAAGCAAATGTGAAAAACCGTGCGCTGGACGGACAGACATTTTGAGTGTCAGGACCTGAGCATAGAAACATAGGAGTCACAGGTCACAGAATCATTACAGGTCTGAAGAGCTGATTAAAACTCACTGAGACAAGAATGCGACTCGGTCTAAGCTACTGTCGGTGGCAGGGTTGTAGGTGTTTTTTTTCCCCTGCGTTTTCGAAAGAGACCAGGAATTTTGAAGATAACTATGATAAGAGATGCTGCGAATTTTGAAGTGTTGGATAGAGGTCTTGTGATCTTTTCCCTTTTAATCTACCTGATCATTTTCCATATTTCTATATTTAGGCGTTTTTGTTTTGGCTTAGGGCGGAAATTGCTCAAAAAGTGACACAAATAATTATGGTTAGCTAAGGAGGGGGCAGATTTTAGCTGTTAGTGGACTGCTGGAGACGCGATTTAAACCCGTTAAAAAAAAACAAAAAAACAACAACAAAAAAACAATAAGAAGAAAAAGCCTTTCATTTGTTGGCAGTCCGCGACAAATTAGGCTGTTTATGACGTGTGAGGTCTGCTGTGTCATTCATTCCACATGGTGAGTGGTCTGGAGGTATCAAGGCCGACAGGGGAGTGGCGGAGTTGATTTCGCAGGCTTTAACGCAGCAGGAGTTTGGGTCTGCTGGGTATTCTGGGAGTGTCAGGTCTGACGTCTCCGCCAGAGGCCTTCAGCTTTCTCTGAGAGATGGAGGCGACAATTTGGCTCCTCCTCCTTGAATCAATTTCATATTCTTGCAACGTCTTTGGAGAAAATGACAGGTCTGTCTGACAACAGACAGATTGGCGTTTTTTTTTTTTTTTCAAGGCTGCTGAAAAAGACATAGCACTTGAGGGCTGACTGCCTGCAGTTAATCACCCTTTCCTCAGAAACGCCTTTTCTCTGATCTAAACTTTGGATTGGACTCTTCTTACTGTCACACCTGGCAGTCACGTGACGATGAGGGGTGGTCACGCCCTCAGCTGCACGATGGACCAGACTTTTCTCGGCTCATCGTCCACCGCCTTGCAGCAGATTCCAGCAGCCTCATCCCCGGAGCACTGCTCCTGAACATGGCAAACCTCTGGCATTTGAAGCACTGTGTCGGTAATAGGACACAGAACTCCACTCTAACATTGAAATATCACCCTTTATGGTCTGTAGCAACTAAAGAGTACCGAAAGTCAAAAAGAAGGTTTTTATATGCATTCTGTATTGTCTCCGACCCCTCTCGGATTGTTTGTCGATGAACGTCAACAATTCTCTGTGAGAAAAAAATTCAGATGATTTTCCAGGACTCCCTTCAGATCTAGACATCTGAGGGCACTTTTGGGGAATTCAACTGTTCTCAGTTGCATTTGACAAGAAAGGACTTATTAATCAAATGCTTATTTGCCTTGGGGTTGCTGCCGAACCTTGGAAGCCTTTTTAATCACGATGGAGCTGAGAACAGGCTGATGTCTGTCGTGTTATCTCTTCCACTACCAGCCACGAAGCTTGAACAAATTCGTCTCTGCATGCAGAGCCCGAGTCGGATGTATTTTGTCATTGTCCATGGGCATTTCAACCCATCTCCGGTTTTGTGAAGTTGGAATCTTTTCACAATGTTTTAATTGTTTATCATTAATCCACCCTTTAGACACCCACCATGGATAGAATACAACTAAGGGGTTGTGGGTCAGGAAATCTCGGTCTTACCTCCTTCCAAAAGCCGGGAGGGATACACAACAGAGTTCAACTCAGCCCCATTCTCACGTGATCATGCCCAGAAGAACAGAAGAAAGCGGAACACTTAAGGGGTTACCTGGCGGGCTGCGAACCTACCTGTCCTGGCCTTACCTCATGTAGCGAAAGCCGTTTGCTACGCGCGGGGGCCAGTGTGTATCTGTAGTCTAGAACAAATTCCAGCCAAAGGCATGTGTTTTGAGACCCACTGCCCCCACAGTTTCCGGATTCCGTTCGCCTCCATTAAAGGTGGCAATGCACAGCAAACGTTGCGGGTTAGAAGAAGATGACAAAGTAATGAAAGATGTCAGAAACAAGACCATTGGGAGCTGAAGACTGAAAAGATCCGGAAAGGGGGGTGGGGGTGGGGGGTGGTAGCAGCGGGAAGGAGAGTTGGGGAGGGGAGCAGAGAAGAGAGAACAGAACAGAATTTTTATCGTTTGTCTAGAATCTGACCATTGGCTTGTCTGACATAGGTAAGTCTACTATGGGCATCAGATCCATGTTTTGCTAAGGCCAATCAGCATCTGGCTATCCAGGCCTACAAGAAATTAAGAAAACTAGCATTCCATCAAAAGTAAGGATGTGCCTGTGTGTATGTGTGTGTGTGTGTGTGTGTGTGTGTGTGTGTGTGTGTGTGTGTGTGTGTGTGTGCGTGCGTGCGTGCGTGCGTGTTTGCGTGCCCTCTATTTGATTTTGCCCAGTCTCTTTCCTGGTGAACAATACCGCAAATTCAACAAGTAGGTTTTCCTTTTCTTGATCACTGACAGTCACGAAGCATTGACATGGACAAATATAATAAATATGATTGCACAACACAACAAACTGCGTGTTTGACATACCATTGGGTTTACTTATAACTGAGTTTGCATGTTACGAAATTTTTAAACAAGGTAACATATCATCATTACTGTAATATTATGTTCACATCACCATGTGAAGAGAGAAGAGAGAAGAGAGAGAGAGAGAGAGAGAGAGAGAGAGAGAGAGAGAGAGAGAGAGAATGAATGAGTGAATGAATGAATGCTAGTTTATTCATGTAGGCCTCATCCCCTCATGAAGGGGTAAATGTACAATATATAACGCTTCATCATACTAATTCAAAACAAGGACGTCAACAACGACTATGCCAATCATATCATGCAGCACTATGAAGTAGCTATTTCTCTATATTTAAAACCCTTATACACAGAGAGAGAGAGAGAGAGAGAGAGAGAGAGAGAGAGAGAGAGAGAGAGAACACCATAGAAGATATCAGTATATTGAAAAAGATACACATTATCAAGTTCCTTGCGGCAGATCGTCCTAATGCTCAGTCTCAACGTACATCGTCAAAGTTTCCCTGTGATGGATAGCACTCTAGGATTTACCCTATATATTTCTCCATACTGGCACATTGAGATGCAGGCATACTCATAGAATTGAAGAAACTTTCACTAAATGACTGCACATTCATGATGAGAGAGAGACATCGATAAGCTGGAGGCACGTGTTGGTAAGAATGCTAGAGGTAGGACCAAGCAACTCGGGACGCGGGTGACTGAGCATTTGGGGGGTGAAATGAGTGATGTAGTAGTAATGACACAGGAGGACATGGGGCGTGAAGCGAATAACTGTA
>CM065739.1:29419104-29424104 GCA_033310375.1 Conus canariensis
GAGGGGGAGAAGGTCAATCAAGTGCTGGTTCTTGTGACAAACGGACCCTTGAAAGAGTCCGGAGCCATCGAGGATGCCGTTCAGAGCTTGAAGAATGGCAGCGTTAAAATAATTGTCATTGGTAAGGCGGTGTTACTGTTGTTGTGGTTGCTCTTTCTGGTAATGTTTGTCTTTGTTATTGTTGTGATTGCTTTTTGTTTTTGTTGTTTTTTGTTTTTTGTTTTTTTACTTTTGTAATATTTGTTTTTGTTGTTGCTGCTGCTCATGTTTTGCTTATTGTTGGTGCTGGTCCTGATTTCTGTTGTCGTTTCCGTAATTATTGTGCATCTTTTTGTACTCTAGAGTATTTTCGCTAAAAAAAAAAAACACACACACACAACTAATTCAGCAATAAAAAGGAAGCATAGCAAGTAAATGAAAAGAAGAAAACATCGCTACAAATAGTATCAAAGTTGTCAGAGAAAAAAGCTGCATTGCTGTGGATATTGTGGCTGAAAAGATTAAATGGATATACAACAAAGCGTGTGTATAAACCTAGTCGGTTGTTTTCAAATTTTAACTGTCATCCAGAATACTAATGTCTTGTTCAAGAAATATCTGATGAATTGTTGTTGGTATAAATCAAAATATCCCTTTCACAACATATCTCTTTGCTCGTAATGTTCCTATGTCGTTTGTTTGAATCAAAAGATAAAGTTTAAGAATTATTGCATCTTTTCTAATTTTAACGTGCGTTGATACAACTAAAATATCGTGTTCAAAATATCTTTGATTTTAAATAGCTGTCGAATAAACTAAAATTTGCTGTTCAAAATCTCTCTCTCTCTCTTCTTTTGTGGGCACATATGTTGCTTGTATAACATGAAATATCATGTTTCAAGTTTATTTCTTTCTTTGGGATTTTTAAACGCCGTTTATATACATTCAGATATCATCTCTAAGATCTTTCCGTTCATTTGCAACGGTAAGAATTAAAATACGATATATCAGATGGATTTCTTTGAAATTTCGAACAGGTGTTTTATTTGATTACATTGATGCATTGTATGTGGTTGTGACTGCTGTCGTTGACTTTGTTCTTCTTGTTATTACTGCTATTGTTTTATTACAAGCAGTGGTGATAGTGGGCTAGTAGCTCAAACAAGGTATTTGTGTGTGCGTGTGTTTACCAAAGTAGCGTCGCCTTCATTTTGTGCAGGATAGCTCAAACTTGTGAGTGACTGCCGATATGATTTTGAAGGCCATTCAAGGCACTTTTACACCTAAACCTGCATAAGACAAGGGAGACAAGAAGCAGTCTCATGTTCAGTGCGTCATCGTGTTTTTTGTTTCTTGTTTGTTTGTTTGTTTGTTGTTTTTTAACACCTCTCTCTCTCTCTCTCTCTCTCTCTCTCTCTCTCTCTCTCTCTCTCTCTCTCTCTCTCTCTTCTCTCTCTTTGTGTGTGTGTGGTTGAAGAGTGTGTGCGTTCGTGAGTGCGTACGGACATGCGTGCATACACCTATGCGCGCACGTGCGCACGCGCATACTGACATCGTGTTGTTCTCTCTCTGTGGATCGTGGCACAGATGTTGGAGATGTCACGTCGTGGAAGGAGCTACAGAACATTGCTGGGAATCCGTTCGCTCTCCAGCTTCACGTCGGCTTTGTCGATGTTGGCGCTCTCACCTCTGCCAGGGACAAAGTGGTCAAGCTCGTGTGCGAAGGTGAGAAGTACTTGATGGTCTGTTGTGCTTCACCGCCAGTAGCATGTCGGTGTGTTAATTAAGGTTCTGTGCTTGGGAATGCCATGGAACAGCTTTTTAGGTCGTCCTTTGTTCTCTCTCTCTCTCTCTCTCTCTCTCTCTCTCTCTCTCTCTCTCTCTCTCTGTCTCTCTCTCTCTTCACTCTCTCTCTGTTTGTCTGTCTCTCCCCCCTCTCTCTCTTTCTTCTCTCTCTCTCTCTCTCTCTCTCTCTCTCTCTCTCTCTCTCTCTCTCTCACCATGCTTATTTAAGTTAATTATGCTAATGACATCAAGGAATGAAACACTTGTAAAGCAGTTCGCATTATATTTGAGAAAAAAACATTTAAGATTCGGAGGTTTGTTGCAGCGTAGGGTTAATTTTTCATCAGTGTATTCTTGATTGTTATTTCAGTAGAGTAGCATTTGCAAATAGCAAACTATGTGCAGTGAAATTAATTAATGTTTCGAAGGCTTAAACCGTTAAAAGATTATTTTTGTGGATAGGCTTCATTTTGTTTGCTTCTTTTGCTTTGGTTACAGAATATTGTTCTATCTTTGTACCCCCTCCTTCTGAGGGGCTATGGCCTAACAGAATATAGATCTGAATCTGAGTCTCTGTCTCCCTCTCTGTCTGTCTGTCTGTCTTGTCTGTCTGTCTGTCTCTCTATGCCTGCGTGCCTTCTTTCTTCCATTGTTCCTTCCATCTGCCTGTCTTCTCGTGCTTCTTTTCTTTTTATCTTTCTTTCTTCTTCCCTTACTTTTTTCTCCTTCATTCCTCTTTTTTTCGTCCGTTCTTTTCCAAACGTTCGTAACTGAAAACGGTCGTACACAAAACGGTTTAAGCTTTGAGAAGGAAAAGCCTTTCTTATCAATACTGAAAGGAATATATTCGCTTCCTTCTACATTGAAAGGAAAATAGAATGCATCGCAAGGCTGTCATTTCTTCTGGTTGTCTCTCTCTCTCTCTCTCTCTCTCTCTCTCTCTCTCTCTCTCTCTCTCTCTCTCTCTCTCTCAACTATATTAACAGTAAATTAGTTGTATCACATGTTACACAGTTCTTGAAACTCAAAGCGAAAGATTGCTCATGATATCTTCATTCTAAAGATTTTAGTTCTCTGGCCTGTCAACATGTGTTATTTCATCTTGGTTTTCTCAAAAAGTATAAATCTGGTATCAAATAAGGGATCGCGCATCTCCTACTAGGGAAGCTAACGATCCCAGGTTGCATTGTTGTAATTATCCCTCATTTTTAGAGAAGCCCTGTGCGAGACCCGATCCACAAACCCGATAGTGTGGTCCTCTCCTAAATACGTTAATGTTTGTTCCGCTGGGCCATCCGTTTCCTCCATTCTTCCAACGCTCTATCCACTCCACACCACTCCCTAACTGCTAATTGTTTTGGCACGTTTTGTCTCTGCAGCCTACGTCTATCAAATAGCATTCAAACTGCAGAAAGCTGTGCCCTTTCTCTAAATCTTTACTATCTTTGATGTTAGTCATTTATAAGAAAGCTTTCGTGTTTGTGTTCATCTTATCATCTTTGTGTTTACCAGGTTTGTTGGAGGAGAATGGGCTCCACGAGATTACCAATGAGACTATCCCCTTCTGGAATGCAAGTAAGGGTAGTATTCATTACGAATTGATAACCACCCCAATAAACTACCCCACAAAAAAAAGATAATGTGCGTTGTAGTTTTATTCCATGATAAACATAGATTCAGGCTTTAAACCCGTTAGGATATGTATCACACAGTGGAATACACAGTAAACGCAGTGATTGACATGATTTCGCGATACGTTACCTGTAGAAAGAAGGCTAAGGGAGCGCTGAACGGCAGAAGATCGTGAGAGAAGAGATCCCCCTCATGCCGTATTTCGGCCTATGACCCAGTACACTCTTCTCACAGGACAAGCCGCATTTAGCTCACGAGTCCTACTTTCCTGTCAGCTTTTGTTTTCATTTAGACGGCAGGGGGCGATGGGGGAGGAGGTGGCGGAAAAAGCGCCACCTGGATTCTCTCCTGCACCGTTAGATGGTCGGGCCTCTCCTGGCCAAGTCGATTTGTGACGAATGTATTAACCGCAGAACTCTCGGGCCCCTGGGGAAATTCATGAAGTTTACTTTTGCTCCTTCTCAACTACGTCCATTTGGAGTTCTTCTAAACTGCTGCTGCCACTTCGTTTGAGGCTCTGGTCCTCTTCGTCCCAGAAATCGAGAGCTGGATCCGTGGAGTTTGCTATAACGTGTTCATATCTGACATCTTGTAATTCCCAGCTGTCTATAAGAACATGTTTTCACAGTGAGTGATACACCACATGGAATGCACCTAAGAGCTTCTTCACTCTCTAAAAGATGCGAATGGGGGCGAAGCGCGCAATACTGTTTCTCCTTCATGGCCACCAGTGTCGCATGTTAAAACCTCTTTAAGCTTTGAACGGATTTGACTCTGTGATCGTTTCATGTTCCAGTCCTCTCGCCAAGGATTCCCAACATAAGTCTACGCTTATGATTCCAGATTTGCTGGATGAATAAATCTGTTCAACTCTTTATTTGTAGAATTTTTGGCAAGTAGACCAACCACATGATCACCGACATAACCGGGAACCCAAGCAGAAACTATGTTGTAACCATCAGATTTCAGAGAGTGTCCGGCTCAGACAAATTCAGAAGTTGGGTGGGCTTAAAGGTTAAGGTCTTGGCCAGCAATGGCATTCTAAGAAGAAAGAGAGTCACAGAAAATAATGAAGTCTATACATTCTGATTTAGAGACTATCTGAAGTGCTAAGAACCAACGCTGCCAACTTAGCAGTGTGGACAGAGCGATCTGATGAAATGCGTTTAGCATGTTTCTGGAAGAGAGCTGTTGAACAATGCCAGCAGAAGAAACTCCCTCGTCGGGTCTGGAAGCATCAGAAAAGATTCGGTGACAGGATGGAATTTCAGACTGGAGATCGGCGAAAAATGACTTGTATGCATGAGAGCTGGTTAAGTCTGCGATGAGGAGTCTGATCACAGTAGATCTCTGGGTTACAAGTGAGAGCGGAGACCTACACAAGTCCTCAGTGGGACCATGAATCTCACTCTCTTTTAGTTTGGTTTATTTCATAGAGCATTGCAGTTGTCCCTAATGTTCGTCCTTTGAACCTTCCCACCTACTGTTACTCCTTTTCTTCTTCTTCTCCTTCTCCTCCCTCCTCCTCCTCTCCTCCTCCTTCTTCTTCTTCTTCTTCTTCTTTGTTCTTGTGCTTGTTCTTCTTGTTCTTGTTGTTCTTCTTC
>CM065739.1:29434104-29444104 GCA_033310375.1 Conus canariensis
GATAAAAGTATATTTAACACTGATAAAGATGTAGTCTTGGTTGCTTGCTATGTGGTCCCAGGAGGCCCGATATACAATGATAAATTGATCAAAGATGGTGTCCTAATAATGGAAGATGCCTTACTTCAAGAGTTTGAAAAAGAAATGGATACACTTTATTTTATGGTTATGGGAGATTTGAATGCCAGAACAGGTGACAAACAAGCTGAAAATGAAATTATGACAAACTATGTGAACTGTATGGAGAATGTGAGTGTGGATGACGACAACTGCACACGTTGCTCTAAAGATTCAGTTATAAATAATTTTGGTAAATCATTGTTGGATTTCTGTATCATGTTCGACTTGAGCATTTTAAATGGTTTTTGTGATGGTGATAGTGAAGGTGAATATACTTTTGTGTCTCCAAACGGATGTAGTGTGATCGATTACGTACTGGTTCACAATGGCTTGTAGTCAAACTTTGATTTACATATTGGTGATTGCATTTATTCATGGCACTTACCAGTTGAAGGAATATGGAAAGTAATTGTTGTAAACTGGAGAAGAGGTATTCAGCCGAACAATGTGAAGAAAAAATTGTCTGGGCTGATGAATATGCTGGTATATTCAAAAATGAACTTGAAGGTGAGGAATTTCTAGACAGCATGCAAAAAGCGCGTCAGTTATTACAAATTAACGTGAATGAGAGTCTAGATAAATTTGTCAGTGCTTTGTGCGGAGCCGCAGCTTGTATGGTTCGAGTTATTTGTAGAGGCAGCAGAACATACAATGACTGGTTTGATAATGAGTGCGAACGAAAGAAACAGGAAGTTAAAAGGTTATTAAAAAGATTTCAGAGATGCAAAACAGCCAAGGATAAAAGTATGAAAGAGAAGAATACGCTGTATCACGTAAAGAGTATGTTACGCTAAGGAAAACAAAGGAACTGGAGTTTAAAGAAAGTAGGTTAAAGAAACTAAAAAATTCAGTCAATGATTCTAAAATGTTCTGGTCAGTGATAAGATCTATAAACAAAAAGAGTTTTGTGTATAACGAAATCTCAGTTCAACAGTGGCAAGACCATTTTTGGAGCGTTTTTCATAGTTTTGATAGTAAAAGTAAGGAAGAAGAAACTAGTATGGTAGAAGAAAATGAAATTGAGCCATTATTTAATCAACCTATTTCCAGTGAAGAAGTCGTTGCTGGTATTAAACATTTAAAATTAGGAAAGAGTGCAGGACCAGATAGAATCATAGCAGAAATGTTGAAGAATGCAAACTTAACTGTAATCAATTTTCTTGTTCATTTATTCACCCAACTTTTTGATAATGGTATCTTTCCATCAGAATGGGCTAAATCTATAATTGTACCAATTTACAAAAACAAAGGAGACGTGAACAATCCCGACAACTATCGTGGAGTATCACTTACCAGCATTTTAAGTAAAATCTACACTTACATACTAAATGCAAGATTAACTGAATGGGCTGAAACTGAAGAAAAAATAGTGGAAGAACAAACAGGTTTTAGAACCAGTTACAGCACCATAGACCATATATTTACACTATATTCTTTGATTCAGAAACATCTACTCTGCAAATCGAAGCTCTACATTGCATTTGTAGATTTCAAGAAGGCCTTTGACTCGGTGAATCGGAATGCTCTGTGGAATGTACTCCGTAAAAGTGGTGTTAATAGTAAATTGTACATGGCTATTAGAGGGGTATACAACTCAGTGCTTGTATGTGTGCGTGTGAAGAGTGAGTATTCAGATTATTTTGATTGTCCAAATGGAGTAAAACAAGGATGCTTGTTGAGTCCACAATTGTTTTCTTTTTTCATAAACGAACTGGCGATGGAATTGTCCCGCAAAGGAAGACATGGTATCCAGATGATACCTGGAGCAGTTGAATTAGTTTTACTACTGTATGCTGATGATGTTGTTCTTCTGTCCGGGACAGTTGTCGGTTTGCAAAACCAACTAAATGTATTGAAAGAAGAAGCAGACCGCTTAGGTTTATCAGTTAACTTGGATAAGACGAATATAGTGGTCTTTAGAATGGGTGGCCACCTATCAGTGTATGAAAAATGGTCGTATGGAAATGCAGATGTTCAAGTAGTTAATTCATATAAATATCTTGGAATGATATTTTCAACAAAATTAACTTTCCGTTACGCATGGGAAGAAATCTCTGAGAAAAGGGAAAAAAAGGTACTATTGAAATTCTGAAATCCCTGAGAAAACTGAACTGTACAGACTGTGGTATATTTTGGAAAATGTTTGATACACAGATAAAACCTCTTCTTACTTATGCAGCTGAAATTTGGGGCTTACATGAAAATTCGCAGATGGAAAAAGTACATACGTATGCTATGAAGCGTTTCCTTCAAGTACCTATTCATTCATCCAACACCGTCTTATATGGAGAAATGGGCAGATACCCTTTGTATATAAGTACATTTGTGAAATGTATTAAATATTGGTTGTAGATCTTGAAGCTACCCCAGTCCCGTTTGAGCAGGCAAGCCTATGATATGATGCTTCTAGAAATGGAAAAAGGTAAAGAAAACTGGGCTTATAAAGTAAAGAAAGTCCTTTCAGAACAGGGTTTTGGGATAGTGTGGATGACTCAGGAAGTAGGAAATGAGCAACAGTTCATTGCGGAATTTAAAGACAGGCTTATTTGTTCTTTTAAACAGAATTGGCGCTCGGATATGGAAAGTAAAGAAAAATGTCGCTGGTTTTTCTCATTTAAGAATGTTTTTCATTCTGAAAAGTTTCTCAATGTCATAACAGATAAATGGCACAGAATAAATTACGCAAGATTTAGATTGAGGACTTTTAGGTTTTAATGCGAACAAAAGATGGTTTGAATGTGAAACATCCACAGAATCTCCTTGTCCTGCATGTAGACATATTATTGATGACGAAGAACACTTTCTGTTCCACTGTACTGCTTATAATGAAATGCGGACAAACTGTTCATTTTTCCAGTTAGATATAGCGAAAAGACAAAATGTCGCTGATTTGTTATCATCAGATGATGAAATTGTAATAAAATCAGTTGCGAAATTCATCGCAGAAGCATTGAAAATTAGACGGATGAAGGATAGTGAAATTGAAGATAATACATTATAAGAGATATCTGAATAAATGTTATCATTCATCGCATGTTGAAGAGATCAGTAAGATACAATGTCATCATTTGATTGAGTGGATGGTCGAGTCAGTCTTTTTTTTTTTTTTCATGTTGAAGACATCAGTAAAATACAATGTCATCATTTGATTCAGCGGATGGTCGAGTCAGTCTTAAGGTGCTTTTTTTAATTTTTTTTTTTAACCTTACTGCATTACTCCTGTGCGTGAGGTGAAGACATAACGAAATGTTACGAATTTATTTGTTTTTGTTAATTTTGGATTTGATACACACTAGGAATGAAAGTGTACTATTTGTTTGCAGGAAAGGAAGAGGGAAATGTTTTTGTTCTGTTACCTCTCCCCCCTTGTCAAAAGACTTCTTTGGTAATGTCAATAAAATATCAAAGTGTCAAAGTGTCAAGTCTCTCTCTTCTCTCTCTTCTCTCTCTCTCTCTCTCTGTGTGTGTGTGTGTGTGTGTGTGTGTGTGTGTGTGTGTGTTGTGTGTGTATGTGTGTGTGTGCCTACATGTGCGCGTGAGTGTGCGTGTGTGCGTGCATTCGCGCGTGTGTGTGTGTGCGTGTGAGCGTGTGTGTGTGTGTGTGTGTGTGTGTGTGTGTGTGTGTGTGTGTGTGTGTGAATTCTCGATGTTTTTCTTCTCTTCCTTTTTTTTTTTGGGGGGGGGGGGGGGGACGGTGGGGTGGGGGGTCCCTCTCCCCTCCCCCCCCCCCCCCCCCCCTCGCCCTGCAAAAGTCGCTTCCCTTCACTTGTCTATTTTCTCTCTTATTTTATTCGCGTTCATTTTCTTCGTTTGTCATTTTGTTGTTTCCTACGAATAAGATTAATTTAAAACCAAGAAAAGCTGAGAGACTATTGTGGTCGTCAAGGAGAATATATACTACTATAAATCGTCAAAGAGTATCTTGAATCTCAGGAAATTCCCAATACAAATTCGTAAAACGAAGAAACATTTCAACAAGGAAAACTAACTACAGAGACACGTGAGACCATTATGCTTTGTGTACATCATTCTTCTGTTTGCTGGTCAGCTGGCTGCTACGACTACGGACAATATCCAGGAAAGTTACAGACTGTCTAAACATTTCCAAATCAATTTCAAGAACCAGCCATGACAGCGACGACAGTGGTGAAACATGGCGCACGTGCAACGGATGCCCTTTGTGAACACTGTTCATCCTACGTTCAACAAGATGCCGCATAAAACAGCCAGTGACAAGGGGTGAAGCAGACTTGCCTCTAAAAAAAAAAGAAGATAATTACAACGCTTTGTTTAGGTGGTTCCTGATTCTTTGGAACGGTAGCATAGATGGTAGGCTTGCTGCATTCAGCTTACTAGCGACAATATCGACAATTCTTGGAAAAGGAAGAAACATCCGAGATGAAATTCATGAGACACCAGAAGAGCTTCCGTGTGCTGCAAGAACAAATGACAGGTCACTGTGACATTTTGAACCTGCAGGAAGATCCTGAAGGGTAAGATCACAGTGGGTTTCAAAGAGGACAGGTCCGTGGCCTGGAACGTTAGGCAGACTAAGCAGAAATATTTGGATTGTCAACCAATGTATTAACCAACGTTCAGCAGAATGAGCAGAAATATTTAGATTGTCAACCAGTGTATTAACCAACGTTCAGCAGACTGAGCAGAAATATTTAGACTGTCAACCAGTGTATTAACCAACGTTCAGCAGAATGAGCAGAAATATTTAGACTGTCAACCAGTGTATTAACCAACGTTCAGCAGAATGAGCAGAAATATTTAGATTGTCAACCAGTGTATTAACCAACGTTCAGCAGAATGAGCAGAAATATTTAGATTGTCAACCAGTGTATTAACCAACGTTCAGCAGAATGAGCAGAAATATTTGGATTGTCAACCAGTGTATTAGTGTACAAGAAAGGATGAAAGAAACCAGGCTGAAGAAGCTATCAAGATACAGCCTGGGGCTTCAGCTGTTGAGGTAATAACAGTCAATTCCTCGCCAAACTAACAGTCATGGTTTGAAGGTGGGCTGATCATTGAAAAAAAATAACAACAGTAAAATCTAAACTAAGCTGGACACCAGTATAATGGACTATGCCATCACTATCAACAACGAATCTGTGGACACACCAAATCCACAGGCAGAAGTAGAGGAATAGGTCCGCACGTTAAAAGGAAACACATCAACTGGAGGAGATGATGTCCCAGCAGAATGCGGAACCTCAGAAGACCAGAAGACTTCGAGTCCTCCTTTTTTCACACGTAATGGGAAAGAAAACTGTGACTAAAAATGAATGGACACATTCCCTGTGCATACCTCTACTCAAGAAAAAAAAGGTCTCTGATATTGTCGAAAGAAGAGGACGATCGATCTAATCAGAGAGTAATATCATGAGCGCACTGACGATCTGCTGATGCAAAGTTGTCAGAATCTCAGTCTTCTACAAGGTCAGCCCAATCCAAGTCCAAAACAATCAGCTTGTCAATAACGACAAAATTCTTCCAGTCACCAAGGATATGTTTCCATCTCTACGTGTAAGAGCAGCGCTGAACACTCACTGCCTGACGAGCGATAATAACGGATTTCGAACGGCTAAAAGAAATGTGACATAGACGAATTCTCCCCATTCCAGACAAAGACCAGACTACTGAAGATTACATCTGGCAGAACGTCAGCACACATGTTGGTGGACAAGACCTTGCTCTCGCAGCCTGGCCTTGTGGGCCCTCCTGGTATTGGCACGTCAGCCTTGCTATGACTGCCTGTCAGACATCATTGGATGAGGTGTGTGCCGGGGATAGGGGAGGGGGTAGGGTGGGTAGACGTCCGAGAGGGAGACGAAAGGAGTGCTGGGCGGGCACTAGATAGACTATTTCATTATCTCTACTCTGTTGCGCAATGGGCAGTGGGCAAGTCCTTCGGACTTGTACGGGAAGCTGGACGTTCCCGCCCCCACAGTCTCCACTATCTTGCGAGCATACTGCAAGCATAGCTGGTAAGTTGACGGGTCACCGACCATCAACTCTAGGGCTTGTCTACCTTGTATGCGAAGCTGAATTCGGCGGACTGCGCGGAAGAAACCACCTTGTTCAACGGGCAGAAAGGCGATTCCCAGCAACGAGTTGTGGAGCGCACAGGGCGTGTCAAAGACACAAAAGACGTCACGGTCATCCACTGCACCCCAATCTATCTCCAGCCGTCTCGACTTCATCTTGCCACTGGACACAGAGAGACTGGGGTGAGAGAGTGAGGCTGACGACGCACAACTCTCCCTCACTATAATCCAAGTCAAGCGCAAGTCATGACTTCAAACCTCACAGCGCAGCCTCAAGTCCTGTGGCGATGGACAAGTGGCGAAGGCAGGAGATGTGGACACACTGGGAGCTGTCAGTCACGAGCCCGCACACAGGCGGCCCAGGGCATGTGGTCGCTCTCTACTGGACGAAGCAGAAGTGGAGTTCGGCAGCCACCTGGGTGTCTGAGCAGCCCTTTCTAGGACCGCACTGCTCACCTCCATAGCAAGAGGAATGGACTAGAAAAGGTGCCCTAAACATTGCCTGCTTCACCTTACCCTGGCCAGCAAACAGCGGCCGGCGGGGCGTCCCTCCCAGCGGTTGAACTACGAAAACAAACAAACAAACAAACAAACACAAGTGCTCAACCTCTGCACGTGGAACGTGCGAACTCTGCTGGACAATGCCAAGGCAGACAGACCAGAACGAAGAACTGCACTGGTCGCCAAAGAACTTGCTCACTACTACGTCGACATAGCAGCACTCAGCGAAACACGCCTAGCGGACAAAGGCCAACTTACAGAATATGGTGGAGGATATACATTCTTCTGGAGCGGACGCAGCAGCACTGAACGGCGAGAGGCAGGCGTGGGATTTGCCATCAGCTTTTATCTCCAATCATATTGTTGGTTTTGACCAATCATTTGAGACTTTCATAAAACAGATCCTGTCCTTATGTTGCAATATAGCAGAGCCAGAAACGGTTTGCTACGATGAAAACAAGGGCTATCGGGAGAGCGCAAACTCCCACAATGGTTGCTCTTGGACTCATCTTTTCATTCTATTTCCCCCACCCTCATGCTCCTCTCCCTCTCCCAATGCCCCCCCCCCCCCCTCTCAAAATAAAGTATGTTTGCTGTACTTCAGGGTTGACATGTGTAAAGTGAGCGTGTCAGTTCATGTAGAACATCAGTATTATTTTCTGTCCAGGGGAAGCAAGAGCAGGTACGGACCAAAAGAGTTGTCTCCCATTTACTTCTTTTTAATGACAGGAAAAGAAGAGCGAAAGGTCAAAATACTTACATCACTGCAAAGTTTTTAACATTCCATGAAAAGATACTGTTTCACTGACAGCTGTTAAACCATGAACAGCAACACCACAGTAGTGAACTTCAGTGGAAATTCTGAGATAGTCTTGCTGAGCAAATTATGTATCCGCAATCTTTATACAGAGCGAAATCACGAATCTTCGCAAAAATTGTAATGGATCCGTATGTGGGCCACATTCTATCTTTCTACCGACATTTTTGGTTTAGCAGTTTTGCGTAATTCAGCGAACAGACGGGCAAACAAACAAACTAGCGGACGCAGGCAAACCGTAACCTCCTTTCCTGAGGTAACAAATCTGCTAGGATGTAAGCTCCCTCCTGATTTTCAATCAGAGCCATAGAAACAGCATCAAAACACTTCCTGATGTCACTGTCGCCCCCTAAAGTGCTCATGGAATTTATTAGGATTACACAGGACATTTTCGGGCTTAGTTTACTGTAAATATTATTGTTATTAAACACAAATGCACACACCCACATTTATTGTAAGTATTATTGTTACTAAGCGCGCGCACACACACACACACACACACACACACACACATCCAGAGAGAGAGAGAGAGAGAGAGAGAGAGAGAGGGAAAAAAATGAGAAAGGCAGTGGAAAAGGTCAAAACTACACCGAATCTAGAACCGTGTTTCCTTCCGGTCCCATTTCATGCCAGTTTAAGCACATTTTATGGCGACACAGGAACACTCACGATGGCATTTGGACCTGAATCAGGCATTGGGTTGACCTCCTTTCTAGGACACGAGGGTGATGCCAGACACGTGCAAAACGTGACACGAGCCTTTCGTTTGTTCCCAGTAGGCTGGAAGAAAACAAAAGAAAAAGGGGAAAGAAAAGGAAAACTCTCTCTCTCTCTCTCTCTCTCTCTCCTCTCTCTCTCTCTCTCTCTCGCTGTGTGTGTGTGTGGTGTGTGTGTGTGTGTGTGTGTGTGTGTGTGTGTGAGTCTGTCTCTGTCAGTCTCTCTCTCTCTCTCTGTCTCTCTCTCTCTCCTCTCTCTCTCTCTCTCTCTCTCTCTCTCTCTCTCGTTTTTCTCTGCTTTCTTGCAGCACGGTAAGTCTGTCAAAAGTCTAAGAAATAGATGACTGCCTGTTCTCGATACCCCTAACGACTTAATTTCGGGTGATGCGCAATCCTCCAGACACCTGTTCCTAGCGTTTCAGAAGGAACTCTTTCTCTTCTTAATTAATCCTCGGGTCCACAGGCCATCCTCTGCCGTGCTCTTGCGAGGTTAGTGGCACTCTACGATTTCCCTGGTTAGTATGCATGAACAAACCAATTTGACATGAGTATTATCAGTAATCAATCATAAATTAGTTGTGACAACTTTTATTTTTCGTCCAGTGCTCTAAGAGAACCGTTAGTAGGATCAGAGAAGTCATATCTTCTTACCTTGTATCTCCGGCAGACACTTCATCTGTATCTCCACGGGGGACAAGCATGTTGGGCAAAAATTGTGGTTTTTATGATTCACTCCCTTTGAAAACTGGCTAATTTGGTGAACGAATGTCTGTTATAACAAGAGAAGCAAGCAAACTGACAAACACACAGACCCGTCTTTTCAATAAGCGATCCACCTAACCCCAGTGAACAGCTAGTCGTTCTGTTTCATAACGTGACGTCACGCCAGAGCAACTGCGCAACGCTTATACTGTTATAAACCACACACACACACACACACACACACACACGCACGCACGCGCGCGCACGCACGCACGCACGCACGCACACACACACACACACACACACACACACACACACACACACACACACACACACACAAATCGCGAAAAACAACACTAAGGCGTAAAACAAAGGGGGACAATTTGAACTCCAGGAGAGTTGTGTGACGTTAATTTCACCTTGGCTGGAAGATAACTGAAATGGGCTTATTTTTCTCAGCTGATTACCTTCTCTTAGTTGCTACAATTCAAGTTTTCGGCACTGGTCTAGTATTTAGCCACTAAAAACCTGTAACAGACCTGTTCCCAAACAAATCAAGAATATAGGAAGATCACATCGGTTTGTTGTTGTTTTTTGTTTTTGCTTTTTTGATTTATTTTATTTTTTGCATTCTATATAGAGGTACCTTTTCTCAGTGCATGGGTCGACCTAACAGATCTAGCGAGTCGAATATCTGACTTGGTGTACACGCCAGGATAACGATTGGAATGTTGACTGTCTGCTGTTTACTGGCGCAACGTCCCACACCAATGCTTTGGCATTTTCTCTCCCTCGTTGAACTGGTGACCTGACTGATGAGGCAGAACTGACTTGGGCGTGCCCACAAGCAGCATCTGTCCCATGAAAACGGCGGGATCATTCTCGCTGAACGCGAGTTCCAACACAGATTACTCTCCCCAGTGGCGTATAGAGTACCCTGTAAAGCAGTCTTCAGTGGCATATAGAGTAATCTGTAAAGCAATTTTTAGTGGCGTATACAGTACTCCGTAAAGCAATTTTTAGTGGCGTATAGAGTACTCTGGAAAGCAATTTGTAGTGGCGTATAGAGTACTCCGTAAAGTAATCTT
>CM065739.1:29454104-29459104 GCA_033310375.1 Conus canariensis
AGAAATTGTATTTCTTGTTCTCAGTCGTGATAGGAGAGAACCGAATGCGTGACATCCCATTCCCAGAGAGAAGTGAATGTTTGGTGGGTGAATGAGTGTGCATATGCGTGTATGAGTGCAAAGATAACCTTGGTGTGTTAAGCCTGACTAATAATACATCAACTTAGTGCACTTAAGCAATACCATCACAATTTCCCCCATCCTGGACAAAGAATATGCTCAATTTGTTAGGGAAAAGGCAGCAAATGGAAATATTATCCTTGCGTATGCATATGCATGTGTGCACCCACATGTCACGGCGAGCACATTGTATGCATTGGTCTGATTGAATGCCTCTGTCTATATGTCTGTTGGTCTCTCTGTCACTGTCTCTGCCTCTGTGTGCGTGCGTGCGTGCGTGCGTGCGTGCGTGTGTGTGTGTGTGTGTGTGTGTGTGTGTGTGTGTGTTTGTGTGTGTGTGCGGGCGTGTGTATGTGTGCGTGCGAAGGAAGATGGAAAACCAGAGGAGACGGGGAAACCGCGCGTGTGTAAGGTTTTATGGATTTATTTTAATACTCAGCTTGCACGCCATTTTTACATCTGTTAGCTTTTATTGTAAAGTATGTGAATCTAGCACACCCGCTCTCAATATGATTATTTACATGTAATGGTCATGTGTGCGACCACATTACAATTTCTCTTCTGAGATGATAAAGTTGATCTGATTTGATTTGTTAGAGAGACAAAGCATCAAGCCGCTAGATCTGCGTCAAAGGAGGACAAACATGACGAAGTCCTTCTTCTGAGTCACATTCATTGTCATCAGCTCTCCTTTACCCTCTCGCAATGAAGAAAGCAGTATAGCAACCAAGACAGCGACAGTACTGATGCTGGTCAGTCATATCCTCCTTCTTCTCCTTCTCTCACGAGAGAATCCTACTTCCGTTTACTGCCCTCTCCTTCACTATAGGATCCTATTCGTTTTCCTGTCTCTTGCCACAGAATCCCAATCCCGTCAGCTACTCTCCCCTTCACCATAGGATCCTATTCGTTTTCCTGTCTCTTGCCACAGAATCCGAATCCCGTTAGCTACTCTCCCCTTCACCATAGGATCCTTGTCTGGCTTGTTTCCCTCACCCTCACCAAAGGACGTGCTCCAGTTTGCTACATTCTCCTCCCGCTAAAGAGTTCTACTCCCATTTGCTATCCACTCCCTCAGCAAACGATTTTATTCTCGCTGACTGTCCTCTGCTTCTGCCTCTCCGAAAGATCCAACTTTCGTTTGCTGCTCTCCCCTTTCCAAAAGATCTTACATTTGTTTGCATTCCTCTCTCTCTCTCTCTCTCCTCTCTCTCTCTCTCTCTCTCTCTCTCTCTCTCTCTCTCAAGGATCCTTTTCCAGTTTGCTATCCTCATCATCCCCAAAGGGTTCTCCCTTTGTTTGCTGCAACTTTTCCTCACCCGAGGAGCCTACTCCAGTTTACTCTCCTCCCCCGGATTGGAGGATAATATTCTGCTTTGCTGCCTTCTTACTCCCATAGGATTAAGATCCAGTTTTCTGCGCTCTCCCTCATCACAGGATCTTACTATCATTTTCTGCCCTTTCCGTCCCTACAGAATCCTACCCCCGTTTGCTGCCTTCTCCCTCTTCCAAGGATCCTAATTCCGTTTGCAGTCCTTTATCCAACAAAGGATCCTACTCCCGTTTACTAACCTCTCTCTCGCCTAAGGATTACTAAAGGATCCTACTTCTGTTTGCTAAGCTCTTCCTCGCCTAAGGATTACTAAAGGATCCTACTTCTGTTTGCTAAGCTCTTCCTCGCCTAAGGATTACTAAAGGATCCTACTTCTGTTTGCTAAGCTCTTCCTCGCCTAAGGATTACTAAAGGATCCTACGTCTGTTTGCTAAGCTCTTCCTCGCCTAAGGATTACTAAAGGATCCTACTTCTGTTTGCTAAGCTCTTCCTCGCCTAAGGATTACTAAAGGATCCTACTTCTGTTTGCTAAGCTCTTCCTCGCCTAAGGATTACTAAAAGATCCTACTTCCGTCTGTTACTTTCTCCCTCAACAAAGGACCCTACTGTTTTGCTGTTGTCTCCCTTACTAAAGGGTCCTACTTCCGTTTGCTGCTTTCCCTCTAAACAAAAGAATCCTTCTGTCTTTCGCTGTTCTCTCCCTTACTAAAGGATCCTACTTCAGCTTGCTGCTTTCTCCCTGAACAAAAGAATCCTTCTGTCTTTCGCTGTTCTCTCCCTTACTAAAGGATCTTACTTCCGTTTGCTGCCTTTTCCCTCAACAAAGGATCCCACTGTCTGTTGCTGCTTTCTCTCCTACTAAAGGATCCTACTTCCGTTTGCTGCTTTTTTTTCCCTCAACAAAGGATCCTATTCTCTGTTGCTGCTCTTTCCTTTACCAAAGGATCCCACTTCCTGTTAATGTTCGCTACCCTCTCCCTCACCAAATGATCCTACTCTTGTCGGTTGCCCTCTCCCTCACCAAGGGATCCTACTCTTGTTTGTTGTCCTTCCCTTCACCAGAACATCCTACTCACATTTGCTGCCCTCCCCTTCCCAGACTTCCCTTCACTGCCCTCCACCTCGTGTAAGGAGTCTACAAATAGTGCCTAGATCTCAAAGGGGATTCTACTCCGTTGCCGCCTCCTCCCCCCTCCCCCCACCACATGATCCTACACTCCTCCTCCTCTTCCTTTTAAAGGCAAGAGTTCTCAGATCTTGGTTCCTGTATTTCAAAGGGACTCTCCCGGGTAACACACATCACTGGGTGGAGGAGACAAAAACGCGAAGCAAAATCGGTGTCTCCTGGCAAGTGGCGTATGAAAACAGTCACGCCGCGAGCCAGAGGCTGTGTGTGTGTGTGTGTGTGTGTGTGTGTGTGTGTGTGTGTGTGTGTGTGTGTGTGTACCTGCGTGTGTGCGTCTACGCGTGCGTGCGTGAGCGTGTGTGTGTGTGTACGCGCACGCGCACGCACTCGCACGCGCACGCGCACGCGCGCGCGTGTTCGGTACGGCAGCTAACTGTGTTCATGCATGAAAGCGCCAGCGCGCGTAAATGCGAGCACGCGCGCGGCATGCGCGCATGCAACTTGTGCCTGTACTTCCGTGCATAATTGGGGTGGCCGGGTGGATGGATGTGCGAGTGCGCCATGGCAGTCATATCACCTCCGGCTTGCCAGTTGAGCTGGTTTTTAAATGGACCTGCTGGCGGAGGGCTGGGTCTTTCAGGCTATGCTGTGTGTTGTTGAGGTCGTCTGGAACGGCGAGTGACTGACTGACTGGGCGGCGTTTCGATCGGCGTGTTTGTATGAGATTTTAGTCCGAGTTGATGGTGACGCTTCAGAAACAGGTTTGAGTGTGTTTTTGTTGTTTCTTTTGTTTTATTTACTTCAGGAAGGATGCCGTTCTATTTAAATCGTTTATAATATGTACGTGACCTGTTCATCTTGACATCTTGATCATTTCAGAATTTCACGAGAATGGTCATTTGTCAGGGTTTTAAGCTGATCTAGTGTATCTGTTTTTATGTCTGTTATTACATGTTTCCGTGTGATACACTTATACATGTATAGACTTTGGCACTTGTATAACACAACAAAACATACATATTGAGCGCTATAACAGACTGACAAGGCAATAAAGAAAAGAAGAAAAGAAAGAGAAAGAACAGCAGAAGATTCAAAGGGGGAAAAAAACTAACAATCGAAAAAACAGAGAAAGGAAAAAAGGCAGAATAAGTGAATCAATATGGAAATGCAGTGGGTAGAAAGGGCGGCGCAGACGTGATAAACAAAGCGAGAACAAAATAAAGAAACAAACAGGTGAACAAAGCAAGAAAACAATAAAGAAGCAGATTAAAAGAAAAGGAAGGAAAGAAAGACTGGAAAGAAGGGAAGAAAACCAAAGACGAAAAGCATCTAACATCGCGAGCACTCCCAGCTGGACACGCGAAGATATTTAAATATTAAATTTGTTTTCCTTCCACTCACTTTCGCCAGTGTGCGCACGCTCTTCCTTAACATTATGCTGTGAACAATCCGAAATCACACGAGCGTGCATGGAAAGGCATTTTCCACACGAACACGTCATATTCTTAACATGCACTTTGGATCAAGCATGATTAGCCAAAACTTTTTTTAAAATTTAATGAATTAAATTTTTTTTTAAAACATGAATAGGAACTGAACAAATATAAAAGCAAGACAAAAAGCGCCTTCAAATTGCTGATTATTTGCCAACAACACCGTCCTATTCAACATTTTCACATATGTTTGGATAAATTGAGAGGTGGGCTTTTAAATTTTACTCCTAAAAGCAACTGGTTCCGAACAAACTCAGCATCTAGGTGTTACCGGTCAAGGTCCTGTGAAAACATTGTCTTTTTACTTAAATTTTGTATAGTGCAGATCCATTTTTGCTGTATATTCTTCTGTCGCACACTCATGTCTACGTCGTCAATAAAATAAGAATTAACATTCCACACAAAAAAATATTAATAAGGAAAAGTATTCGCACAAAATAAGATGTAGTCAAATGTTTAGCCTGTTCGACACATCATCTATACCAAACAATACATTTTTTTCAGTCTAAAAGGTTGTTTACGATGTCAGAGTTATATTTAAAAAAAAATCAAATTATTCTAAATATTAATTATTACTGTACACGACCAGAACAGGTTCTTGACTGTTTCTTTTGCACTTCTTAGCACAAGCATTGGTCAGAATTAACCATATGCATATTTTAGTATGATACTTGTTGCGATAATCCTGTACAATATCCCGATTTTAATCCACTTACACTGTATCTCTTTATCTTAGGTCTTGTAGAAAATATGTTCAAGTTCATTTCTTTTAAATTGTCATTATTCCAATTAATTTTTAAGTTGAAATGGCTTTGAACTACTTGCAGGTTGTTGTAAGCAGTTGTTTTTTTCACAACGCCTGGTACGGTGTTTAAAGATCTCAGCTTTTCTTTCCACTACCAAGTGCATCCGTTTTTCGACAAATATT
>CM065739.1:29469104-29471604 GCA_033310375.1 Conus canariensis
TCTCTCTCTCTCTCTCCACCCTTTTCCATCTCCTTCTCCCTGTTTTCCTTTCAGGGTTTCTTATGAATGTGGTATTTGTAGACACCCCTGACGAAGCCGTGGTAAAGACGAAAGCTTGGAAATAAACATGAAGAGTGAGTAGCATCTGGTGCGTCTCTCTCTCTCTCTCTCTCTCTCTCTCTCTCTCTCTCTTCTCCTCTCTCTCTCTCTCTCTCTCCGTAGAGACCTATTTTGCACGCGGGGTTCATCATTGCGTAGTGTCCAGCAGCTCAAGGGACTTAAATCTATATATAACGAAGAAGTAGTGGGGGAAACAAGTGCAGGCTAAAAATTCCTCCGTCATAACAATAATGACTTGGCAAAGATTCAAAAATTAAGAGAAAGACGGAGGGGAGTTTTTTGTTTTGTTTTTTGTTTTTGGTTTTTTTTTGTTTGTTTTTTTTTTTTAAAGAGAAACAAACGGGGAATGAAAAGAGGGCGCTGGAATACGTAAATGTAAAACCATTTCCGTCCAGTGTATGGAGACCATCATAGTCTTCCCTCCCTGAACACAGAACCGTTCATAACGCCTGCCCCGAGGCCTTTCGGCCACTGATTGAGACTCATCCGTGGGACACGGCTGATTCTGTCGTCCGCTGTAGGCATCATCAAATGGTGGTATACTACATATAATTCTGAGATATTCTCATCACGGAGGATTAAAAGAAAGGAAACCGGTAGTATCTGAATGAAGCTAGCGAAGGGTGGAGAGGTAAAATAAGAAGAAAGCACTGAGAGTAAATAAGCTGCATAAAAACTAAAATCGTGTTGGGAAGAATAATGCATATAAGATGGAATCTTTGCACTCATTTTGTTCAGTAGTTCGTTTCTTTTGGGAACCTTCCAGTTCAACTATAGAACTGCACACAAAATGCATCCTTTATCAGCATTCTATTAACCGAAAAAAATCTATCAGATAAAAAAAGATATTCCATAGTTGAAAAAGACACTTTACATTTTTATCTTAAATGTAGATTGTTCTTTTAAACAGATGAGTGCGTGCGGGGAGAGGGATGAGGGAGGAACCAGGGGAAGAAAATGAGGTATCACAAGGATAATTGAAGCTGGAGGGAAGGGAGGCAGGGGACAGGAGTTTACGGGAAGAAAGGAAATGATGTCAAGGTAAGAGAGACAGAGAGAGAGGGGGTGGGAGGGGGGGGGGGAGAGAGAGAGAGAGAGAGAGAGAGAGAAGAGAGAGAGAGAGAGAGAGAGAGAGAGAACGAACGAAACGAAACGAACAAACGAACGAACGAAATTTTATTTTACCAGGGTAATGAGACAAGCAAATTGCGCATGCTTTTTTCTACCCAGCCCTGGGAAAAAAAAAAAAAAAAGCACATGGACAACACACAAGTCAATATGGCAACAAAGAGGAGAAAGTGAATACACTAGTCAACTTGCAAACTGTAAGAAGTAACAGACTAATACTACAAAAGCAAACGACAAAATCGTGCAAGCATCCATATGCGCGTGTGCGCGCGCGCGCACACACACACACACATGAAGGAATTGATTTAATGACAACAACATCAACAAACTGTACAGCACTGTTTAAACATAACAATGGTCACAATGTCTGTTATATTCTTTCTTTCGCATTATATGGCATGAAGAGGAACATCACGTCTGAAATATAGTAGTATAGTTAAAAAAAAAAGTTTTTAGTGCCTGAAAGAGAAATGCTTTGTAAGCTGATTTAAACAAGTTAATGCTTTTTTTTTATCTTTCACGTAATTTGGTAAGGAGTTCCAAAGGGCCCCTCCTGAATAGGCGAGGCTTGTTTTAAAAAGATCAATTCTGGGTTTTCTCATTACAATATTATTCGTGTATCTTGACTGATTTCGCGGAAATCGTGTGGTTAGTGTACAAGGAGCAAGTCCGTTCATTACTCAATACATGCTTTGTTAAACTGTAGTTTATACGATAATGGAAGGATCTCCAGCGCTAAGTAGTCTTCAGTCGTCAAACTAGTAGCTTTTAAAAGTACTAACTTCAGAGAGCGTTTATAGATCCTGTTAGATATCTTAATGTGTTTGCACTGCATTGATCACAGAGCGTTGACGCATAATCAATAGATGATGAAATAAATGCATGAAAGAATTTCTTTCGAGCTGTAACATCGAGGAAATTCTTAATTTTTGAAAGTTCAAATAATCTTTGGGAAATACGTTTGCATAAACTATCGATATGGGGTGACCAGGAAAGAGAGAGAGAGAGAGAGAGAGAGAGAGAGAGAGAGAGAGAGAGAGAGAGAGGAGAGAGAAGGGGAGGGAGAGAGAGAAAGGGAGGAAGGGAGGGAGGGAGGAGGGACACTGGTAAATGGAGGAGAAAGAAGGGCGGAGGGGGGGGGGGGGGGGGGCGAGTAATGTCGGAAAGATGAGGGTGAAGTCGGGTAGGGACAGGTGATGGGGGTGCTGGGGATGGAGGGTGAAGGATGGGTGCCAGAAAATGGGACGGGAAG
>CM065739.1:29484104-29489104 GCA_033310375.1 Conus canariensis
CTCTTGTGTCGTCTTTCTCTTCTCACTCTCTCTCTCTCTCTCTCTCTCTCTCTCTGTGTGTGTGTGTGTGTGTGTGTGTGTGTGTGTGTGTGTGTGTGTGTCAGTTTCTGCACTCTACTTTTAATCCTGTTTGTCTCTTCAATACATTTTTAAGCCGCAGCACTCGGGCGGATTGCAAGGAGCGATGGCATCTGAGCAGAATAAGCCAGACTGTGACGGAATGTCCAGAGCTAAGAACACGGAAATGAAAAGTGCGACTCCTCTGAACAGAGAGAAAAAGTTGCTCGAAGCAGTAAAACATACATTTGGTTATCTGCGTCATTAATCGCAGCGTTGCAAAACTGTTCAATGCGCTGGAAAGAGATTCCATCGAGTGGGCCGTTCTTTCTTTGATAATCTGTTTCAAAGCACCATGGTTGGCTCAGAACAATGCAGCCACCTTTGCAGTTCCAGTGGCCAAAAGTGCTGTTTTCAAGTGCCCCAATTATGTGTGTGTGTGTGTGTGTGTGTGTGTGTGTGTGTGTGTGTGTGTGTAAGAGTAGAGAGGTGTTTTGCGTTGGATTCAGACGATTACTGCATTTGTAAGTCCAGTGTGAATAACGAGGGTTTTTTTTTTGTTTGTTTGTTTTTGCATTGAATACAGACGGTCACTGCATTTTTAGGCCTGGAGTGAATAAGGAGGCGTTTCTAAATGGGATACAGATGATCACTACATTTCCAGGTCTGATGTGAATAAAGAGGTATGTTCACATTGGATACAGACTAATAGCTCGTCTTATGACAGTAGAAATGTGTTTTTGCATAGGATACAAATGATGACTTCATTTCTAGGCCTAGTGTGATAAAGAGATTTTTTTTACATTGGATACAGACGATTACTGAATTTCTTGGCCAAGTGTAAGTAAAGAGGTGCTTTTACATTGGATACAGACGATTACCGCATTTCTAGGCCTAGTACTGTGTGAGTAGAGTGCGGTTTTTACATTGAATACAGACGATTATTACATTTCTAATGCAGTCTTTCAGATTCCAGATGCACACTTCGGCAATGATAGTTAAAAATCAATCATTTTGTATGTGAGATTATACTATTAATGTTATACTCCATCTGATATTTCAGTGGTATTCGACTACAGTTGACTCTAATAACCTTACTTGAACTCTGGAAACTACTTGTGCCATTACATATGTTGGAACTGAGAAAGCAGAGGACAAGCAGATACACGGCTAGATGTAGATTTGTTTCCATTTGTACCCGAAATCAAAATACATCGGATTACAAATTCTGTCATTGTTAAGCAATGAAAACCCAGTTATTTAGGCTAAGAAATCGCTCAACTGGTTGTATCTCGGAGTGATACGCACCCTCACCCATCGGGCCAACACCATCTGCTCTACTCAAGATGCCAAAGACCAGGAAATGGAACACCTCAAACTGGTTCTCACCATATCAGGCTATGAGAAGTGGGCGTGGAACATCCCGGCTAGCAAGAAGATCACACCGCATCCTACCACCAAACAAGACCAAACCATCCCCTATGTCCGAGGTGTGACTGAAGCCTTGAGCAGGAAGATCAGGAAAACCGGTACATCCCAAACCTATCAACACCATCCGCAGCCAGCTGGTCGCCCCCAAGGACAAAACTGACAAACTGGACAAGTCTGGAGTGATCTACCAAATAGACTGCCGTGATTGTGAAAAGAACTATGTCGGGGAAACTGAGAGAAACCTTCGAAAACGCTTGACAGAACACAAAAGGGAATCATCACCAGTAGGCGCCCACCTACACGCCCAGCAACATCAGTTCGATTATGACAACATCAGCGTTCTCGACCGTGACAATAGATGGTTTCAGCGTGGGGGAAGGAGGCTATCCATATTGCCGCCAACAACCCCACACTCAACCGGGACCGGGGCAGACACACCTTGCCATCGGTGTACAACACCCTCATTGTTCAGTCACATGACCAGGGTTCGACCCGTGGTCATGTGCACTGAACTCCAGTTCACCTAGTAGCCACACCACCGCTGGAGAAGACGGACGGAGGTCTGTCGAAAGCTCCAAGTCAGTGCTATTCCTAGCTGAGTGACCTGTTTTAATCCGGTAGTCGTTATGGTTGTATCTTTGTGCATAAGCTCAACAAAGACAGAAGGCAGGCAGGTATTTTGCTATAATTAGTGTATATTTCAAGAGAAATTTATTCATATATAACAAAGATTCAAAAGACCAAGGAACATCAGCAATAGAGTTGTTAATTTAGTCAAATTCCAACCACCAGCACCTAACAAAGGGTGCTGTGTCAGCTGAGAACCCAGAAGACGTGCTGATGGATTCTCCCATTGTGTCCGATGGATGAGTAGACAGGCAGGTCATCTGCTGATGTGGGTCCTCATGTGGGAATGAAGACCAATTCTTCAGGCACAAAGTCTTCCACAGACGCTGCATGAAATGGAGTCTATGCAGAAGACGTGCTAGTCGGTCACTAAATTACGATCTGGATATATTTTACAAACAAAACATAGTCTGTATTAGTCTTATGATTTTTTTTCAGCTTTGTTGGCTCTGTTTCACAAGTGACATGAACATACATTAAATGTAAATGTGTATGATAGAGTAAACAAGACAGAAGTTGTGTAGATATTAGTAAATCTAAATATACAGATTAATGAACGCTAGCTGCAATAAGATAAAGTCTTTTGTTTTACATGCTTCATAAGTCAGATAAAGAACAGTAGCAGTTTTTGTGATTTCTTTGCTACAGAAGGAAAAACTAAGTCTTTGCTTATTTATGTCCAAGGCCTACAAAGCTTCAGTAACAAATTATCAAGTGTGAAGATCTAGGCAGCTCTTTCTTCTTCTTTTTTAAAGGAGAAAATTTTTTTTTTAACCTGGGGGATAAAATGGCGATAAACGAATACAGAAAATTAACTGAAAAAGAATGTTAGTTAAGCTGGCTTTTAATGTTGGGCATAACAAAAGTGGTGAAAGTAAATAAGGAAAGAAAGGAAGAACTAACTGACAAAGGTTAAAAAAAAAAACCGGGAAGGCCGGGGAGAGGGGAGAGGGGAGGGGGGGGGGAGAAAAAGAGAAACGGATGAAAAGGATGACAATCACAGACATAAAAAGAGAAGAAGGAAGACAAATGATGACAGACAACACTGTTGAACACATAATGATGGACAGCAAGACAGCCCGACAGACAGGAAAAATGATGGACAAAAAGGAGAACGCACCACGCACCACACACACACACACACACACACACACACACACACCACACACACACACACACACACACACACACTCTCTCTCTCTCTCTCTCTCTCTCTCTCTCTGTATATGTGTGTGTGTGTGTGTGTGTGTGTGTGTGTGTGTGTGTGCGTGTGTGTGCGTGTGTGTGTGTGTGTGTGTGTGTGTGGTGTGTGTGTAGGGGGAGAGAGAGAGAGAGAGAGAGAGAGAGAGAGAGAGAATTATATAGATACATATATACATACATACATAGGCTACATACATAAATGCATACATAAATACAGACAAACAGACAGACGCACAGACAGACAGACAGACGGACAGATTGATAGACAAAAAAGATAGGCAAAGAGAAAAAAATGAATTACGTGAAGATGCGTAGAAGATTAAGCACAAAGAAAAGCATTGATTGAACCAATTGTCTGCATTGACAGCGTTAAAAGAAGGTGAGAAACTAATACGTAATTGAAACAGGAATACCATCTCAACTGATTGGTCTACGAAGCAAAACAAATCTGAAAGACACAGATTTAAAAAGAAAAAAACAAATAAGGACTGTCTGAAAGCACGACTCAGTTCCGCTGATTAGGAGAAAAAGCGAAAGAAAGTATTAGGGGAGCAATAAAAGAAAGCTGACTTCACTTATTTGAAGAAAGGAGATAACAGCACTGAAAAAAATCAGACTGGCAAACAAAAAAAAAACGAATAAAAGAAGAACAAAACTGGGGAAAAGAAGGAAAACACGATTTAAAAGTTAAGAAAGTATTTTACATTAAAGAAGAAGACAAAAATGAACGCAATCATGGGGTGTGGGAAAAAATAAGAGAGAGAGAGAGAGAGAGAGAGAGAGAGAGGGGGGGGGGGGGGAACGGAGATACCTTAATCGAAAAAGCTGAAACAAAGGGAAGAATGCTTGAGTCGTAACTCACTCGGAACTTGTATAACCAGAATGTTATAGTTTGGTCGATTCAGTTTAAACCTTGTTCCTCTGTTCCTTGTGCATCCTGCTCCCCCAACTCTTCGCTTTCTGAGTCCCAGCATTGATGTATCTGTTATAGTTGGTTATCCAATCACTCCCATTTTAATGTTCAGTGCTGTCAAATGAGAGATACTAAAGAAGAGTCTGCACAGGTCAAAGTTGCATTAGTATATGTGTAATCACACCAACTGTTTAATATACAACGTTATCTGATACAATGAATGCCTGGGGAAGAAATGTAACACTCCTTTAAATCTTACAAACTTAAAAATCTCAGTCCTTTAGACTAGGATAAGACGTGCGTGCTAAAATTCCCAAGAAAGGAGACCTCAGCAATGGCATCAGTGCCAAGGAAAAAGCTTTTTACAGAATCATCTTGAAAAGAAGGAAGAAAGAACTTGACCCTCAAGTGTCAGTCGGGCAGGTAGGGATTTGTGAGGGCGGATGTGGCACAGATCAGATCCCGCCACTGAGCACCAAAATGGAGTAGTTACGTGAATGTAATTCTTCATTCTTCATCAAGTTTGATCCTCAAGTATTAGACTGGCAGGCAGGGATTTGTGAAGGCGGACTTTGCACAGACCAGATCTGGCCACTGCTCATCATAGTGGAGCAATTACTTGAATGAAATTCTTCATTCTACATCAACTTTGTGGACTAAGAAAAGGTGTTCCACAGCGTGGATAGAGGGACCCTTTGAAAATCTGCTGAGAAATTCTGACGTACCACTCAAGCTGGTTGATCTGGTCAAGAAATCCTATGACGGATTG
>CM065739.1:29499104-29506604 GCA_033310375.1 Conus canariensis
ATTTGGGAAATATGCATAATTTTAGAATAATATGAAAGAAAAAAATCAAATTACAGTTCGGTAGCTGCTGAGCCCTAAAAAAACTTTATAGCCCGAGTTATTTGAAGTATATATGTGTTAGATATACTGAATAAGAGAAAAATCTTGTGGATGTAAAGAAATGTAAATATGTAGATAAATGAACACATAGCTGCAACATAGCAATGTTGTTGTTGTTTTTTTTTCAATTATGCATCATGAATCTGATAAGGAGCAAAAACGGTTTTGTGATTTCAATTCATTAGCTACAGTGCGAGAAATTAAAAGAGTTGGCCCAGTTCTCTCCAAGGCCTACAAAGATTCAGCAAGAAATGAGAAATTCCATGTAATACTATTGTCACAAGTGTAAAGATCTGAATAGCTTTTTAAGACAGGACAATAAACTAGAGAAAGATTGACGAGGAGTAAGAAAACATACGACAAAATGTTTAGCTAAAAACAAAGTGTGTGTGTGTGTGTGTGTGTGTGTGTGTGTGTGTGTGTGTGTGTGTGTGTGTGTGTGTGTGTGTTGTGGAGAGGGGGTAGGGTGGGGGGGGGGGGGGTAACTGCCAGGAAAATGTTCCACTTTTCAAAAGCGGTAAAATTAAACCGGGAAAAATGAGTGTATGAATGGAAACAAAGAATGAAAAGGGAGTGCAGGTATCAAATAGAGGTATAAAACTGAATAGAAGTATCAATGACGTTAATTTTCTGTCTGATCAAACAGGGCGAGAGAAGAAATGAAACCTAAGCCTTGATAAACACAAGAACAAGATCTAATTTCTTTCGTCCAGGAAAACACGTTTGAAAGAAACATGGGTTTAAAAAAAAAAAAAAAGGATTGGATCGAAGAAAGACTCATGCTACAGAAAGAAAGAACGAAACAAAAATCGAAAGAGAACAAAGAGGAAAGGGTACAATTACGGTTGTTGTTGTTGTTGTTGTTTTTAAACTTGCAGATGTCAGCGGAAGCTTAATGGCTTTTTTCTTAATCCAAGTGCATAACATAGATCAGCCAGTAGGCAAGCAAACAACAACAACAAAAACAACAACAATCCATAACTTTGAGGTATATCACGAAATGATTGTGTAGGTGTTGGGATGTAGGGGAACGGAGACAGGGTGGGGTGAGGGAGATGGGGGTGAGGGGGAGGGGGGACAGAGAGGACGGGGGGTCAGAAAGGGAAGGTGGGTGTGTTTCAACTGGGTCAAGCGGGGCTAAAAGGAAAATGAATGTTTCAGATTGTCCTGTTACCCCATAGATCATGTCGTAGAGATGGCTTGACAGACGGCCCCTCGCTCATGCGCAGAGTGGCAGTGACGGCAGGAAGGCAGGGAAGCAGAGAGACAGGGGAGTGTGTGTGTGTGTGTGTGTGTGTGTGTGTGTGTGTGTGTGTGTGTGTGTGTGTGTGTGTGTGTGTGTGTGTGACTGGAAGGCGTCGCTCCGTCGTTTTAATAAGTGTTTCTTTTTCATATGACCATCAAACCTAATGTCATATCATCATTGTCATTATCATCATCATCATCATTGTACATGTTACTGCTATCATCATCTTCATCATGATCATTATCATCATCATCGTTATCACTATCATCATAATTTTTTATCATCGTTTTCATTATTATTATTACCATCATCATCATTATGATTACCATAACTATTTTCATGCTGGCGTTGTTGTTGTTATTATTGTTATTATGATTATGATGACGATTGCTACTGTTATATTAGTTTTATTATTATTGTTGTTGAAGGTGCTGTTGAAATCATTATCATTATAATTATCATTATTATCATTGTTATTACCATTATTATCCTAATCATGATTAGTATCATTATCATTATCATCAACATTATTATTACTGTTATTATTATCATCATGGTTATGATTATTGTCCTTAGTATTATGATTATTATTATCACTGTTGTTACTATTATTATTATTATTATTATTGTTATTGTTATTATCATCATTTTCCTTGTTTTTGTTGTTGTCGTTCTTGTATTATCATCAACACCATCATTATGGGTTCTTAGTTCCATCAGCAATATATGTTTACCTGACGTTCCACTCAGCTCATTTTCAATTTAAAGTGCGCGTTTAGTGAATGAGAGATTTTTTTAAAAAAGCAAAACAAAAACAAAAAAAAAAAAAAAAAAAAAAACAATGACATCAGACTGGCTCTGTCATTTACAATTAAAAAAAAACAAATTTATGTGAAAACATCAAAGCCTCAAAAACTGTAACATTCCACAACGTTTCACAACTTTATAAGGGCAGCTTATCATGATAATTTACACTTGGAAAAGCAGTGTAATAAAAGCTCCAATAAGTAGACCTCACCAACTACGCTAGCCACAGAAGAATCCTACCGCTCTCAGTGCCAGGAAAAGTCCTAGACTGAAGCATGCTGACGCTTCTAAATGTCCTGGACGTAGCAGCTGATTTGTGACTGCTGTTCCACACACAGTCTGCGACACACGCACCAAAAGACTTTGGAATCCGCTTTAACGTCGAGAGAGAGAGAGAGAGAGAGAGAGAGAGAGAGAGAGAGAGAGAGAGAGAGAGAGAGAGGTCCTGAAAACCCACGCATTCGTTCAACATTGATCCAGTTACAATGAATGAAGATGCACTTGAGAAGGTATGACATAAGTTATAAACTTGATGAAAGAACAAGTCAAAAATTCAATGGCTGAGAACTCGGTGACAAGTTGCAGCATAGTTTAAGAGTCAATTCTTTCGTGAACACAGAATGAGATATTTGAAAAAATATTTTTACAAACCCCCAAGTATTTGAAATATTATATACAGTTTAACAGCAAAAGCAAAACCGAGTTAGCAAAACTAATCATACTTCTGAAAATAGTTATGAATGCCTTTTAAACTGACACTTTACAAGTGATGTTACATTATCTGTTCTTTTGTGTGCGTGATCTTTTCCCATGTCTTTTTTTTCAATAAAATCTCGTCAATTGAATATGTAATATTTTTGTCATCTTTTGATGAAACAATATTTGTATCATATTCTTTAACAAATTCTTTTTCTTGGAACTTTTACACACCTGGACAGTCTTCTACATGCAGGGTGCCACGAAGTCAAATATCAGTACAGGAATTTACGATCCAAGAACAGCTTTCTTTCGGCTCAAAAATGTCTGGAAGTTCAAAATAAGTAAACTGGAGCTTAAACATCTAAGAATGTTTAATTCTAGAGTGGGATTATTCCCTCTGTACGGATCAGAGATACGGTAGACAACAAAGAAAACCATCAAGAGAGTACAGACATCCGTTAACAGCCACTCAGAAAATACCTTCAGATCCAGACATTCTCAGCAACTTCGACATCTGGCAGAAAACCCAGTGGCTGCCAGCCAAGGACGAGATCAAAAGGAAATACGCCGTTTAACACCTTCAGACAGCTCACATGCGCAACAGGCGTGTCGGGAGTCGTCGAGTAAGTAAAGATATCTTCCTTTGCGAAAAGCAAATAAGATATGGTTTTCGTGGAAATGAGAAAATTTCGATCGAAAAGTTGAGATTATGTTGTCCAGCACCACTGAAAGTGTTTCTGAGCATTTGCTAACTAATTCAACGAGCTAACGTCCGGATTAGTTGATTCTTTTCGTCGTTGAGGTTTTTAAAAAAAACAAACAAACTTTCTTGCGATGTCTGTTTTAAACGGCTTGCATCAACATAAACCCACAAGTTGTGACAAGATCATGGTGTGATAGTAGTTCACCACGTTTTCATTTTCCTGAATTTATGTTGACTTTCACATTTTGATCAAACCCAGTAGGCAACGTTTTAGAAACATAATCATGATGCTGTTGTGTTTTACAAAGTGGAACGTAAACCAGGAGGTCTTGAACTATGCACAAGATCGACTAATGATAAGAGGTGAAACGAGTGCTATCTTTTCTTGCTCAAATCGGCAGTTTCTGCTAAACACGTTCCGAAGTGTGAAACGGTGCACTGGGAGGTGGAATGGACATACTTTCGGAAAGCGTAAGTCAAAGTCACCAGACAAGCCTTGAAGTGGAATCTTGAAGGCATGAGGAAGGAAGGCTAAGAACATGCATCTGGCATCGGACCTTGAAGCAGATCCCCAAGAGATGGGACACACCTGAGGACAGGTGGAGAGGAAGGCCCAGCACAGAGGACTTTGAAGCAGACCCCAACAAATGGGACCCACCTGAGGACAGATGGTGAGGAAGGCTTAGAACAGTGCACCTGGAAGGAGAGCCCCAACAATGTTGACACACCTTAGAACAGGTGCAGAGGAAGGTTCAAAACAGAGTACCTTTAACTATACCCCCAACAGATGGGACACACCTGAGGAAAGATGGAGGGAAAGTCCAAGACAGAAGGCCTTGAAGCAGACCTCCAACAAATGGAACACACCTGAAGACAGATGGAGGGAAAGCCCAGGACAGGGGGCTTTGAAGTAGATCCCCAACAGATGGCACACACCTGAAGACAGATGGAGGGAAAGCCCAGGGCAGGGGGCTTTGAAGTAGATCCCCAACAGATGGGACACATCTGAAGACAGATGGAGTGGAAGCCCAAGGCAGGGAGCTTTGAAGCAGATCCCCAGCAGATGGGACACACCTGAAGACAGGTGGAGGGAAAGCCCAGGACAGGGGGCTTTGAAGCAGACCCCCAACAGATGGGACACATCTGAGGACAGGTAGAGGGAAGGTCCAGGTCCTTGAAGGAGACCCGCAACAGATGGGACACACTTGAAGACAGATGGAGGGAAAGCCCTGGACAGGGGGGCTTTGAAGTAGATCCCCAACAGATAGGACACACATGAAGACAGATGGAGGGAAAGCCCTGGACAGGGGGCTTTGAAGTAGATCCCCAACAGATAGGACACACCTCAGAACAGGTGGAAAAAAGAGCCCACGACAATAGGCTCTTGAAGACTGTTGTTAATATCCTTGGTTGACGGTTGATGACGATCAAGACTATCATTTGTGTTTGTTTTATCCTGCATTTGATACATTTTACAGGAGAATTGACGGTGAATGCTATACTTGTCCATCCATCGATGCGCAGATCAGTTACCGTTCAATTATCAACCAAAAAAAAAAAAAAAATTGGCGTCCGATTATCATTTCCTTATCACACAAATAGGATCTTTTCATCATTTCACTATCACAAACTCATTTGTCAAGTGTTCAGTGCTATGTGTACGAATAAATGTAAAATTTTCCGACTTTTTTTTTATAAGAGAAAAGTTGCTTAAATTTAAAAAAAACAAACAAACACTGAATCATTCATACAAAAATAACTCAAATCCGAACACATCGCTTACACCCGAGTTTTGCACAAGACCTGTTTCTTCATGTAGGTCAGGCCCATTTTTTTTTTAACATAACCTCGTTTTCGTTTATAACACCTTCCCTATCAGTTTCAGTGCCACAGCTTTCTATTCTCTTTACGCCCCAGCTGTTCACCCCCATTTTTCAAAAAATAGAAAAATAAAATTAAAATAAAAAAAACCCACTATCATTTACTTGTTACATTCCACTTCTTGTCGTCTGCTGATCCCATGCATAATGTTCGCCTGTCATCCTCAAGTGACCTGGTGGTAATCACGGACAGATGCATTGCCTTTCACATTACAGATCACAAATGCGAAGATTGTGGCATTTGTGACATTGCAAATCTCTGTAATAACATGAAGTAAAGGTAGGTAGGAGGCAGAACGGGGAAGGGAGGGGAAGAAGGTGGGAGGGCGGGGAGGGGAAGGGGGGGGGGGGGCGGAACATAAGATGTTTCTATTCTTTTCTTCGCAGGAGTGAGCGCGAAAATTACAGCCAACAAGTCCAGCCAGAGATAGATTCTGTGGAATGTCTCACCTACTCTCATTTCGAAGCTTACACAACTATGTTTTTTTTTCTCTCTCTTTAAAGGCAAAACGCACCTCACGCAAGGCAGTGTGTGATGTGAAACATGCACCACACAAAAGGAACCCTCTGATCGTTCTAGACATGCACGCTGTAGCAATATACTGTCGAGTTCTTCACTTTTTTTTTTCTTGTGGCGCAGTGTCCACAGATCTGTTGGAGACTTCTGCCGTGCTTGTGCGGCCTGCCAGAAGGAAAGGTCAGAAGTATTGTTCGTGCTTTTTTTCTCTCCAAAGTTTCCAGTAACTAATATCTTTTTTCAACAGGTTGGTCGCAGATATCATTGTTCGTTCTTCTAATCCCCTACCACCTACCCCCCCCCCCCCCCGCCCCCGCCGCATCCCCTTCCGCCCCTTACACACACACACACACACACACACACACACACACACATGCATACCCTTCCGCTTCTTACACACTCTCTCTCTCTCTCTCTCTCTCTCTCTCTCTCTCTCTCTCTCTCTCCATTGGTAACCTCATTTTCGACACCGATTACAGTCCTACGCGAGAAAAAAAAGGCCTTTACACCTCCATACCATAATTGAGAGCGTGGTAGACAAAAACAGGCGGCACAGGGAGGCAGAGGCAGAGGCAGACAGATCAACGGAGAGGCAGAGAGACCCAAGATTGAATTAACAGCAATTTGCACATCCTTCAAAAGGAACCAAAACAATCTTGACGCCCACGACGACGCAAACCACACACACACACACACACACACACACACACACGTACGTTGCTGTTCACAGCATAAGAACAGCCCCTGAGAAATTTCACATGTTTTGAGCCATGTCTTCTGTAAAAGAAAGTCTCGCCCTTCCTTTCTTTTCACCCCACGGTCCTTCATGCTGCTGAAAGCTTTACCGAGAGTCGAAGACTGCTCAGAATCTTTCCCGGTTTGACTTTTTTTTTTTTTTTTTTTATTTGGCACCGGAGTACATTTCCTAGAGTTACTTCCCATGGTCAGCACGTGACAAAAAATCGGAGGCGTAATTGGCTGAAATCTGACATAGACAACAGAATGGTACGAGCAAGACGGAACAATGTGAGGGCAATACTTCCATTTTATCAACTTTGTTGTTTACGCTCTTAGAATGCGTGGAGACCACAATATCGCGATCGGAGTACCTTTTCAAAATCAATATATTTTACTAAATAGTCTGAGTAAATTACCTAGTTATTACGTCTCTTGAGCGTACGATAGTTATATGTATTATATATAGAGAGAGAGAGAGAGATTCCCCAATAGTCTTCGTCAATTATCTAGTTATCATGTCTATTGAGCCTACAATAGTCATCGATAATTGTTTCATATAAATGTATATATATATATATATATATATAACAGAAGAATGTCCCCAAATCATAGTGAAAATGGAGGGTACAATTTTATGAATTACATTTAAAATCTGAGCAGACTTGATGAGGCGCATCCCACCTTCGGATAAAAAAATATTACGAGTATCTCATTGTGCTGTCTCTTCGCATACGGCATTACCGTTCTCCCTCTCTGACATGTAAACGTATTCGCTCTAAACTGATGATCAAGCAAAGCGTCTATGGCATGA
>CM065739.1:29516604-29519104 GCA_033310375.1 Conus canariensis
TGCATTGTCTTTTGATTGACGTTTTGCAACGTGCTGAGTTGCACTGCTCTGTGTTCTACAGCTGTTGCATTGCCTGGCAGTGTCGCGCTGCAGGTGTTGGTACTGCATTGCACTGGCCTGTTCTGATTTCTGCAACACCACATTGTGATATAGATGGCATTTGATAGTGTTGCAGTACATTTCATTGTGCTGCATTGGATTGCATTGTGTTTTGCTGCATCATGTTGTCTTATGTTCTATCACGATGTGTCGTGTCGTGTCGTGTCGTGTCGTGTCGTGTCGTGTCGTGTCGTGTCGTGTCGTGTCGTGTCGTGTTGTGTTAAGTTGTTTTGTGTTGTGTCGTGTCGTGTCGTGTCGTGTTGAACTGTGTTGCGTTGTGTTGTGTTAAATTACATTATATTGGATCGTGTTGTGTCGCATTTGTCGTATGGTATTGAATTGCATTGTGTGGTATTCTATTGTGCTGTACGGCAGCTGATTGCGTGGTCTGGCATTCTATTGTATTGTATGACACTGCATTGTGTAACAATGCATCATAAATGTAGTGTATTGCATCATATTGTATTGTATTCTTTTCTGTTGTATTGCATCTCACTGCGTCATCTGGCGTTCTGTTGCGTTGAATGACGCTGTATTGTGCAATAATGCATGTTATTGTGCAGTACTGCACTGCATCGGCTGTGCTGTACTCTACTGAATTGTTTCGCGTTACTGACCACCGTGATGAGTGCTATTGTATTGTGTATTTCACTGTGTTCCAGTGAAGTGCATTCTATGGTTTTATATTGCACTGCAGTGTGTTGTTACGCATGCGATTCTTTCGTAATGCTCTTCAGCGTGTTGTATTGGATTTGTGGTGTTATTTCACATTGCATTAAATTCTTATTGAACAGGAAAACAAGCAACACTCAATCAGCATGGCAAATTTTCAGTTTATTCAAATACTCCTTTCAAGTTTAAAATGCAAGGTCAATAAATCACACATGAACAACAGCTTCTTATCTTCCAGGTGAATGATCAATATTCAGTCTGTTGCACCTGAATATCTACCACCTTGTACCCTAAGACTCCCGATATATAAGCCTCTCAGAGTGATACAAAAATTCCTAGCAATACACGCAGTGCTAAACAGGTAATCAGAATGGTTATACAAGACCTAAAATACAAACGAGGTGGGACTTAGGCAATGACGAGAATTCCGATTCCTGAGTGTTACCTCTTCGCTCTCGTCGCATAACTCCAAAGTTTCTCTGTGTCTTTTTTTTTTCGGAAGTGATGGAACAATCAAATTTTGCGCCTGTGTCTGTGTCTGCGTCTGTGTCTGCGTCTGTGTTTAAGAAGCCCACTGACAAATCCGATACTGATGAACAAAAAACTCCGCAACCCGAGTCTTATTTATTATCCACGGGCCGTCACCCTTCTTGGGGCTAGCAATAATGGTCCCTCGGGAAGTACTGTCTTGGACCTTTCTGTATAGTAGGTTACCGGAGAAGCCTATGTGTGTGACAATGCACACCGCAAGGTCTTGGGTCTGGGTGTGCATTAGGCGGATTTTCATTTCTTTTTGCCTATGGGGATCTCGAGTGACAGATCCTTTTGTACTGCTGGTGATCGTACTTATTCACTCTGGCCCTATCTTCTTTTCATTTCTTCTTGTGCGAGTCGTTCATTTGCTCGCTCTCTCTCTCTCTCTCTCTCTCTCTCTCTCTCTCTCTCTCTCTCTCTCTCTCTCTGTCTCTCTCTCCTTCTGTGTCTCTGTCTCTGTCTCTCTTTCTCTGTCTCTGTCTCTCACACACACACACACACACACACACACACACACTGTAGTATATTACCTGGGCATTAAAAACCTGATCAGCAGTTAGATTAGCGTATAGATCATAATATATCTGCTAAATGTTTTCCATGAGCTCTTCTTTTCCGACTTTTCATATTCATTCACTTATTTATTTGTTCAGCTCAAACCCTGCGCACTATGGTCCCATGACTTTGCGGACATTGTGTAGCGTATATGGGATGCCTCTTTGAGTGTAAGTAAACCTGTACTGACTTTGAAAAGGTTGGTCTTTCCTTCGTGGATTGAGGGACCAGCCTGTGATGATGTGACTGCACACTGGAGGTAAAGTCTGACGTCACTGTCTGGGATTTTTTTTTTTTCTATTTTCATGTATCATTAAAACTCTCCCTTTTCCGCCCAGAGCATGTAAGAGAATATTGCTGATCGATAGGGGGAAAACAATTGTACTTTATGAACCCTTCTTTGGACGACCTGACAAAGCTAGAAAATTGGTTTATAAAAGGAAGAATGAAAAACAAATCTTGACTTCTTTGACGCAGATATCCTATTTAGAAGAAAACATTTCCTTTTGAGCTGAATGCTCTTTTTATGCATGTAATTGTATATTCTGTGTGTGTGTGTGTGTGTGTGTGTGTGTGTGTGTGTGTGTGTGTGTGTGTGTGTGTGTGTGTGTGAGTGTGTGTGTGTGTGTGTGTGTGTGTG
>CM065739.1:29526604-29534104 GCA_033310375.1 Conus canariensis
GACCGGTTTTGTAAACTGCAGAATTATCTGTACGAAGGCAGAGGTATTGCAAGACTTCAAGGATGCCCCGTTGTTCAAAGCTATAAGAGGACGGGAGATAAACCTTCTTCTGACAATTATCGCGGGATGTCCCTCAGTGGCATCACAGGAAAAGCGTTCGCCGGAGTCATGCTCAACAGAATCATCACCTACAACGCTGACACCAGTTTCTCTTGCCCATCGCTGTGGCTTTCGAGCAGGCAAAGGTTGCAGTGACATAGTCTTTGCCATCCACGTGCTGCAAGTGAATCACCGAGAGCAAGCAAGGAATTCCACATGGTGTGTGTTGATCTGACGAAGGCATTTGACACCCGTGAATCCGGAAGATCTTTGAAAGATCCTGCACAAGACTGAGTACACCAAGAAGCTCATCGCATCGATCTCTTCCGTCCATGCGGCATGCAGGCGAGGGAAATGAAATGGGGATACCTCAGACTCGTTTCCAGGGAAAAATGGGATGAAACAGGGCTCTGTCGTAGCCCCATCCTCTCATCCATTCTCTTTGCAGCAATACATTTAAATGCTTTTTGAGACAAGAGGACGAATACCCAGTTTCGCTCGGATGGCAAACATTTTAATCTGCAGGGGTCTTTAGGTGAGAACGAAAGTGTTTGAGGCCATTCTGCGCGAGTTCTTCGCTGATGACTGTGAACTGGCCGCACGCTCTTACGAGAACACGCGGTTCATCACATCGCTTTGCATCAGCATGCAAATGTTCTTGCCCAAAGAATGAGCTTCAAAAAGACTGAGATCATATCTCTTACTAGTACCATCACAGGTCACCAGTGCTCTACTTTCACCACTTGCTATCATCAACAGTATATGAGACCGCGGACAAGTTCTGCTGTCTTGACAGCACCGTGAGTTGCAGCTGATCTTTGGATGCGTAGGGAACACCGAATTGTAAAGGCCAGCGCTGCCTTCGGCAAGCTCTCAAAAAAACACCGTGGAAAAATCACGGCATCAGAATTTCCACCAAAATTACCGTGTACAGAGCAATAATCCTGTTGAATTCTTCTTGAGACCTAGAACATCGACCTGCGACATATCGAACCGCTGGAACGAGTCCACGAGCGTTTTTTTTTTTTTTCAGATTAACTTACAAATCAAAGTGTCCAGTCCGCAGGTTCTGGGGAAAAATGGACTCCCCACCTTCTAGTGTCCGCGCATCAAGAGTCACCTGCGATAGGTGGGACATGGGAGACAGCAGGATCCCCAACATACTCCTGTATGCCTGGCTGAGGCGGGCCAAGGCAGACCTCTCATGAGGATGAAGACACACCAAAGCCGACCCAAAGATCTGCGGCGTGGATACAATCAGCTGGGAACATGCTGCCCTACACAGGCCCCACTGGGGACGCCTGGGCTGTCAAGGTACAGAACCTTTTGAAATGAAGAGCGACCGCTATTTAGACAAGGAAGGAGTAGGGCCACACCTCATACGAACTCATTGCCCTGCGACGTCTACGACCAACTCACACGAGGACACATTGTTGCCGACTGACCTACCTGCCTGCACGTCAGAGAAACCGACAGAGAGATTTCAAATGACCCACTAGAGTCCAGTGTCTAAACTGCCGATTAATTTCTACGATATGCAAGACAATGTAGTTGTTTTGATGTTTGTTTGTGCCATAGAAACATGGCGGTGTGCAGCGTCAAAGAGAAAAGCAAAATATGCATGAAAGGATATCCAGTTTGTAACAGACCTGTTCATGTTTCCGCTATAGAATATGATCCAGACGGCATATCCTATAGAGCTGGCAAATTATTGGGAAAAAAATACAAGAGACTGGGATAGATACTTGATTCCTCGTTTTATTTGTCATTTTATCAAAAGCGTGGCATTGGAAAAAAACAAATGATGTCACACAAACTCTCTCTCTCTCTCTGTGTGTGTGTGTGTGTGTGTGTGTGTGTGTGTGTGTGTGTGTGTGTGTGTGTGTGTGTGTGTGTGTGGCCTACTTTTCCAACTCTCTCTTTTCTGTTACTAAGTTGTTTTTTTTTCTCCATTGTCCGAAATTGATATCTCGATTCATTGAACAAAGCTTCAACCTATCCATCGTATTCACTTCTGTTTATTCGAAGTATTTTTAGCACAATTTTTTTTCTGATCTTTTTGCCTGACACTCAATATCTTTAAACCTTAACATCACGACAATAAATGTTAGAGCGTAGAAGGCTTTTCCCTCTTGTTTGTCTGTTGGAGTTGGCTTCTCTCCTCTTGTTTGTCTGTTGGAGTTGACTTCTCTCCTCTTGTTTGTCTGTTGGAGTTGACTTCTCTCCTCTTGTTTGTCTGTTGGAGTTGACTTCTCTCCTCTTGTTTGTCTGTTGGAGTTCACTTCTCTCCTCTTGTTTGTTGGAGTTGACTTCTCTCCTCTTGTTTGTCTGTTGGAGTTGCTTCTCTCCTCTTGTTTGTCTGTTGGAGTTGACTCCTCTCCTCTTGTTTGTCTGTTGGAGTTGACTTCTCTCCTCTTGTTTGTCTGTTGGAGTTCACTTCTCTCCTCTTGTTTGTCTGTTGGAGTTGGCTTCTCTCCTCTTGTTTGTCTGGTGGAGTTGGCTTCTCTCCTCTTGTTTGTTGGAGTTGACGTCTCTCCTCTTGTTTGTCTGGTGGAGTTGACTTCTCTCCTCTTGTTTGTCTGTTGGAGTTGGCTTCTCTCCTCTTGTTTGTCTGTTGGAGTTGGCTTCTCTCCTCTTGTTTGTCTGGTGGAGTTGACTTCTCTCCTCTTGTTTGTCTGTTGGAGTTCACTTCTCTCCTCTTGTTGTTGGAGTTGACTTCTCTCCTCTTGGTTTGTTGGAGTTGACTTCTCTCCTCTTGTTTGTCTGGTTGGAGTTGACTTCTCTCCTCTTGTTTGTCTGTTGGGAGTTGACTTCTCTCCTCTTGTTTGTCTGTTGGAGTTGACTTCTCTCCTCTTGTTTGTCTGTTGCAGTTGACTTCTCTCCTCTTGTTTGTCTGTTGGAGTTGACTTCTCTCCTCTTGTTTGTCTGTTGGAGTTGACTTCTCTCCTCTTGTTTGTCTGTTGGAGTTCACTTCTCTCCTCTTGTTTGTTGGAGTTGACTTCTCTCCTCTTGTTTGTCTGTGGAGTTGGCCTCTCCTCTTGTTTGTCTGTTGGAGTTGACTTCTCTCTCTTTGCCTCTTGTTTGTCTGTTGGAGTTGGCTTCTCTCCTCTTGTTTGTCTGTTGGAGATGCTTCTCTCCTCTTGTTTGTCTGTTGGAGTTGGCTTCTCTCCTTGTGTTGGTTCTTGTGTTGGAGTTGGCTTCTCTCCTCTTGTTTGTCTGTTGGAGTTGGCTTCTCTCCTCTTTGTGTTTGTCTTTGTGTGTTGACTTCTCTCCTCTTGTTTGTCTGTTGGAGTTGACTCCTCTCCTCTTGTTTGTCTGTTGGAGTTGACTTCTCTCCTCTTGTTTGTCTGTTGGAGTTCACTTCTCTCCTCTTGTTTGTTGTTGGAGTTGACTTCTCTCCTCTTGTTTGTCTGTTGGAGTTGCACTTCTCTCCTCTTGTTTGTCTGTTGGAGTTGGCTTCTCTTCTCTTGTTGTCTTGTTGGAGTTGGCTTCTCTCCTTCTTGTTTCTCTGTTGGAGTTGACTTCTCTCCTCTTGTTTGTCTGTTGGAGTTGACTTCTCTCCTCTTGTTTGTCTGTTGGAGTTGACTTCTCTCCTCTTGTTTGTCTGTTGGAGTTGACTTCTCTCCTCTGTTGGTTGTCTGTTTGGAGTTTCCTTCTCTCCTCTTGTTTGTTGGAGTTGACTTCTCTCCTCTTGTTTGTCTGTTGGAGTTGGACTTCTCTCCTCTTGTTTGTCTGTTGGAGTTGACTCCTCTCCTCTTGTTTGTCTGTTGGAGTTGACTTCTCTCCTCTTGTTTGTCTGTTGGAGTTGACTTCTCTCCTCTTGTTTGTCTGTTGGAGTTGGCTTCTCTCCTCTTGTTTGTCTGGTGGAGTTGGCTTCTCTCCTCTTGTTTGTTGGAGTTGACTTCTCTCCTCTTGTTTGTCTGTTGGAGTTGACTTCTCTCCTCTTGTTTGTCTGTTGGAGTTGACTTCTCTCCTCTTGTTTGTCTGTTGGAGTTGGCTTCTCTCCTCTTGTTTGTCTGTTGGAGTTGACTTCTCTCCTCTTGTTTGTCTGTTGGAGTTGACTTCTCTCCTCTTGTTTGTCTGTTGGAGTTGACTTCTCTCCTCTTGTTTGTCTGTTGGAGTTGACGTCTCTCCTCTTGTTTGTCTGGTGGAGTTGACTTCTCTCCTCTTGTTTGTCTGTTGGAGTTGGCTTCTCTCCTCTTGTTTGTCTGTTGGAGTTGGCTTCTCTCCTCTTGTTTGTCTGGTGGAGTTGACTTCTCTCCTCTTGTTTGTCTGTTGGAGTTCACTTCTCTCCTCTTGTTTGTTGGAGTTGACTTCTCTCCTCTGGTTTGTTGGAGTTGACTTCTCTCCTCTTGTTTGTCTGGTGGAGTTGACTTCTCTCCTCTTGTTTGTCTGTTGGAGTTGACTTCTCCCTCTTGTTTGTCTGTTGGAGTTGACTTCTCTCCTCTTGTTTGTCTGTTGGAGTTGACTTCTCTCCTCTTGTTTGTCTGTTGGAGTTGACTTCTCTCCTCTTGTTTGTCTGTTGGAGTTGACTTCTCTCCTCTTGTTTGTCTGTTGGAGTTCACTTCTCTCCTCTTGTTTGTTGGAGTTGACTTCTCTCCTCTTGTTTGTCTGTTGGAGTTGGCTTCTCTCCTCTTGTTTGTCTGTTGGAGTTGGCTTCTCTCCTCTTGTTTGTCTGTTGGAGTTGGCTTCTCTCCTCTTGTTTGTCTGTTGGAGATGGCTTCTCTCCTCTTGTTTGTCTGTTGGAGTTGGCTTCTCTCCTCTTGTTTGTCTGTTGGAGTTGGCTTCTCTCCTCTTGTTTGTCTGTTGGAGTTGGCTTCTCTCCTCTTGTTTGTCTGTTGGAGTTGACTTCTCTCCTCTTGTTTGTCTGTTGGAGTTGACTCCTCTCCTCTTGTTTGTTGGAGTTGGCTTCTCTCCTCTTGTTTGTCTGTTGGAGTTGGCTTCTCTCCTCTTGTTTGTCTGTTGGAGTTGACTTCTCTCCTCTTGTTTGTCTGTTGGAGTTGACTTCTCTCCTCTTGTTTGTCTGTTGGAGTTGACTTCTCTCCTCTTGTTTGTCTGTTGGAGTTAACTTCTCTCCTCTTGTTTGTCTGTTGGAGTTGGCTTCTCTCCTCTTGTTTGTTGGAGTTGACTTCTCTCCTCTTGTTTGTCTGTTGGAGTTGACTTCTCTCCTCTTGTTTGTCTGTTGGAGTTGGCTTCTCTCCTCTTGTTTGTCTGTTGGAGTTGACTTCTCTCCTCTTGTTTGTCTGTTGGAGTTGACTTCTCTCCTCTTGTTTGTTTGTTGGAGTTGACTTCTCTCCTCTTTTCATACCGCTGTCCTGTATTCCTTGCCTTTTTGTTTTATCTTGTTTGTTTTTGTTTTGAGTAAATGTCTGTTTTGTCCAATTCTAAATTGTCTCTAAACGCAATGCTATGATGAGAAAGCAAGAGAGGAATAGAAAGAGGGCGAAAGGGGGTGATGAGATAAGGCACTGACTTTTAAAAATGGACCAGGTAGAAAGCTGACAATGACAGCTTCCTAAATAGGACAGCAAAAAGGACAAGATGGAAAGCTGACAATGATAGCTTCCTAAATGGGACAGCAAAAAGGACAAGGTAGAAAGCTGACAATGATAGCTTCCTAACAAGGACAGCAAAAAGGACAAGGTAGAAAGCTGACAATGATAGCTTCCTAACAAGGACAGCAAAAAGGACATGGTAGAAAGCTGACAATGATAGCTTCCTAACAAGGACAGCAAAAAGGACAAGGTAGAAAGCTGACAATGATAGCTTCTTAAATAGGACAGCAAAAAGGACAAGATGGAAAGCTGACAATGATAGCTTCCTAACAAGGACAGCAAAAAGGACAAGGTAGAAAGCTGACAATGATAGCTTCCTAAATAGGACAGCAAAAAGGACAAGATGGAAAGCTGACAATGATAGCTTCCTAAATAGGACAGCAAAAGGGGCAAGGTAGAAAGCTGACAATGATAGCTTCCTAAATAGGACAGCAAAAAGGACAAGGTAGAAAGCTGACAATGATAGCTTCCTAAATAGGACAGCAAAAAGGACAAGGTAGAAAGCTGACAATGATAGCTTCCTAACAAGGACAGCAAAAAGGACAAGGTAGAAAGCTGACAATGATAGCTTCCTAACAAGGACAGCAAAAAGGACAAGGTAGAAAGCTGACAATGATAGCTTCCTAACAAGGACAGCAAAAAGGACAAGGTAGAAAGCTGACAATGATAGCTTCCTAACAAGGACAGCAAAAAGGACAAGGTAGAAAGCTGACAATGATAGCTTTCTAAATAGGACAGCAAGTGCTGGGGAGATGGCTGGGTAATGGGAGGGGGATGGGGGGAGGGAGGGAGCTTGAGGCGGGGCGAAAAAGATGGGTGTCGGGGATGGGGAGAGTGACTTCTGTTTTTACGTTTAATCTGTCTTTAAGAATTGAACTTTTGCCATAAAACATTTCTGATTGTTTCTCCCATCTGTACGACGATTTCATAGATTTGTACATTTCAATATGTTCGGATGAAAGGGAAAAAAATACATCCGAGCAAATTACCCTAACTTCAACATTTTCCAAGTAAAGCATGTTGTTAACAGTGATTAAAGTGATAATTGCCGCTGAGGACATGAAACTGAGGTGTAACACCCCCAAACAGCTCCGTCTCTAAGTTTAACCCCCAGAAATCAATCTTGTCTTCTCACTAATGTCTCTCTCTCCCCTCTTTTCCAACTGTTACTGAGGGAGCAACATCGTCTGCACCAAAAAGGCTCTTGGAGAGTTAGACAGGGGCCAGAGGAGGAGGTCGGGTGGTGGTGGCAATTTGGGGCAGAATACCCACCATCACCCTTACCTCAGTCTAAGTGCCCCTGCCCCAGATTGCTTCCGAAGCAACAGGGCCAGTCTCGGGCGAGACCCGAATTACTCCCAGAATTAAATTTTAAACAGAATTTAAAGTAACTCCGCCGGTTGACAGGGACATGCAAATGACAAGACAAAACGCGACTCGTTTCGAATTCTTAGGTCTTCTCCAGCCAAGATAAACAACATTCAGGACAACGAGCACACAAATGGACAAATGAAGAACGAGCAATCACTTATCTTCTCAAAGTCGGCGGAAGATAGGTTATTCAAAACGCAGACTATAGTGTGACAGCCATTGTTGAAAACGTTTCCTTTTATTTCTAACCTCATCATAACAACTATTTATATAGAAATTCGTTTAGTTCCTGTTCGAAAACCAAAATCTGGCAGACTGGGGGTTAGACGCAATGACAGACACAATCATTTCTACACAAATCATGTTGAGGCGTGTCAGGGCAACATTATATGCCGCCAGGTTGGGCACAAATTGTCGCATGTGCCAAGTTGTGCCGTGGTGACAATTTGTGCTGTAACACTGTATTCATCGGCCA
>CM065739.1:29539104-29541604 GCA_033310375.1 Conus canariensis
GAAATTTTTTAGGCCGCTAACTCTTAGTCTGAATCTGATAAGACTAACCCTAAACCATTTATCCAATACAAATGATAGATATGTTTCTGCTTGAAAAACATTTTTGAAAGAATAAAACCACCTATATTTATCATTAGCTTCCAATTCTGAATGCCAATGCTGTTTATAGCAGGAGATAAGTCTATCTTTGAATTCACTAATAAAACCATACTCACAGCCTGCACCTTGGCTTAGCCATACAATACCAAATCCATTCTCGCATAAAATTCTCTTAACATTTGACGCCCAATTTAAGTGACCAGATTCATGTTGTATAACAAGCATTTCATATGACTGTCTGCAAATTCTCGACATTGGTAAGTTAATAAGTTTAAGCCAATATTTAATACACTGTACAGACATTCGAATACAGAGGGGATATCTTCCGGTTTCGCCATAAACTACAGTATTAGAAGTGTGGAGGGGAAGACCTAAAAGTCTTTTTATTGCAAAGGTATGCACTTTTTATTGCAAAGGTGTGCACTTTTATTGCAAAGGTGTGCACTTTTATTGCAAAGGTGTGCACTTTTTCAACTTTTTTCCTATCTTCCTCCAGTCCCCACACTTCAGCTGCGTAGGTTAATATGGGCTCTATTTGTGTGTCAAATAGTTTCCAAAACAGATCTACATCCCCAGTGTTCAATTTTCTCATGGATCTCAATATGTCCATTACCCCTTTCTTCCCTTTTCTACAGACGTCTACTAAACTGCTACTAATACCTAATTTTGTGGTAAAAACCATTCCCAAATATTTGTAAGAATTTGTAACCATCACTTCTTTACCTCCATAAAACCACCTCTCCCTGGCAGCCAAATGACCTCCCTTTCTAAACACCATTACGTTTGTCTTTTTAAGATTAATACTCAGATGTAATCTATCTGTTTCTCTTTTTAAGCTGTCAAGCTGGTTCTGAAGACCTATTATTGTATCCGACAACAGTATGACATCGTCTGCAAACAAAAGAAGAAAGATTTCGGCTGCCCAAGGAATGAATTGTATTCCATGCTTTCCAGTCACAGACAATTCTACAGCTAATTCATTAATGAAAAAGGAAAACAATATGGGGCTCAGTAGGCAACCTTGTCTCACTCCCCTAGGACAATTGAAATATTCAGAATAACAACATTTGTCACGAACACAAGCCAACACAGAATCATAAATACTTCTTAAGGCCCTATACATTTTGCCATTCACACCATTGCTCCTCAAAACTGCCCGTAGTGAATTCCTGTTCACAGAGTCAAACGCTTTTTTAAAATCAATAAATGCAACATACAGTTTAGAATTCTTTTGTAAAGACTTTTGTATGATAGCATAGAGGGTGAAAATATGGTCAATTGTACTATACCCTGCTCGGAAACCTGCCTGCTCTTCAAGAATTTTTTCTTCTTCTTTTGCCCACATGGATAGCCTTTTCGTTAAAATGTGTGTATAGACTTTACTTACAACACTTGTTAAGGCTATGCCACGATAATTATCTGGTGGTCAACGTCTCCTTTCTTATATATTGGTACGATAATGGATCGTGACCATTGTTTGGGGAAAATTCCATGATCAAACAATTTGTTGAAAAAGACAACCAGAATATCGATAACAACAACATTTGCATGTTTCAACATTTCACCTATGATTTTGTCAGGGCCTGCGCTTTTCCCAGACTTGAGATGTCCAATACTGGCAAGGACCTCTTGTCTGGAAATCGCTTCATTAAATGATGCATCAGAAACACCCAATGTTTGTTCATCACTATTGACTTCGCATTTCTCAGGATGTTGCGTTATATCTAATTCATTAAATAGTGAGAAGAAATGTTCGTACCACTGATCTATAGGTATGGAATTGTAGATCACTGATTTTGTGTTCACGGACCTGACTGTCTGCCAGAATAGTTTAGAATCATGTACTGACTGCTTTAATTCAATCAACCTTGCTTGATCATACTCTGTTTTCTTTTGGTTTAACAAATACTTATATTCCTTTCTTTCCTTAACATACGCCTCTCTTTTTTGTTGACGTGCATTCTTTGCTCGCTTGAATTTCCTTAGTAACCCCCTAACTGCTTTCTTTTTACGGTGACATTCAGCATCAAACCAGTCACTCTTTCTCTTCTTATTTCCTGTTGTTCTCATCATACACGCAGCTGCGCTGCATAACGACTTTGTAACTATTTCTAGAGAAGCATCGATATCTGTATCAAGAACTGAACAAGCGTTATCTAAATTTTGTTTGAAATCAGCAGATTTTTGCTCATTTTGATAAATGTACAAATACTCTTCTGACTATACATAGTGATTCTCATTACTGGTTTGAACTGTACGTAACTGAATGAATTCTTGCTCCACATTTTTCCAAATAAACTCTACAGGCAAGTGCCAGGATCGATTCGATCACCAACACATAAATCACAGTTACACGCAGACAACATGTCTTTTGACATAATGACATAATCAATCACACTTG
>CM065739.1:29549104-29574104 GCA_033310375.1 Conus canariensis
TTGCTTACACGTGCAATCGAGTATTTCAAAAGACATCATATTAAATAAAAAATCAAGCATTTTCTTAATATTCATTCTCTTCAACGGTTTTTCGAGCGCTCATCCAGTCTCTCATAGATTACGCCTCGACAATATTGGTGTCTACGAGTGTGAATATTTTAAAACCGCTTGCCCAGTTGCACAAATGTACTCTAAAACTGCTGCTTATAAAATCCTGTTCCTTGCGTCCTAATGATCGAAAGACACTTGGTTGAAATAAATTTCTTTCCACTTTGCAATCACATTGTTTTACAATAAATGTGAAAATTTGAACAAGAAGAAGCTAGTGCTTATCATGTGTTCAAATGCTTCTGATTACATATGTAACAAAGGAAATGACAGGAGACTAAATAACAGACGCAAAAATATACTTACTCACACGTATACATATTTATAAATATATACATGCACATACACATACATTGCACATGCACATATACATGCAAGCAAACATGTACAAAATCAGGGGAAAATGGGAAAAAAAAGATAGTAGGAAAAAAAAGAGTAAACACTAAAGACAATAAAATGCATGCGAATCAGCCACTCACACATAATTAACCGTGGTTTTTTTTTTATGAAGACGCTTGGTATCCTGCCACTACATTTAAGACTGGAATACAACGAGGCAATTTCCATGCCCCCAGTGGCTATCGATATTCCTCCTCTAGGTACCAGAAACAGTTTCTCAGTCAATGAAAACAAGGCATTGTCATGAATCATCCGTTCCTCTCCCCAGAACAGATATGTTTAAATCAAAACCGTAAGTATAGTAGCTGGTTCTGCCAGAATAACTTACTCCTGTTTTTGAAAACAGATAACCAGCATATGCATGAAAGCTTTAACATGTGTGATGAACTGGGATATCAAGAGTACGCAGTCTTCATTTTCATCACTTCACTGGATCAAAGGGTATTCAAATCATTTTTTTTTAATGTACGAAATGCAATAACTTATGTCCTAAATCACTTGCCTTTTCTTGCTGTTGCAATTTTTATGTTAAAGTACATACACTGCTCTCTCTCTCTCTCTCTCTCTCTCTCTCTCTCTCTCTCTCTCTCTCTCTCTCTCTCTCTCTCTCTCTCTCTCTGTTCGTGACAAGTATGCAACACCACATACATTCCAAACACATTGCCTTGTCTTCGTTTATGTCTTTTTTGTGTGGTTGTATCCGATACAAATGTCAAAGGTACGCATTATTCTTCTTTCACCTACCCATTTAGACACGGGTAGAAATAGTATCTATCGTTTGATTGAAGAACTGCGATTGCCCTCTCTCTCTCTCTCTCTCTCCTCTCTCTCTCTCTCTCTCTCTCTCTCTCTCTCTCTCTCTTCAAACCGTTTCTCCGTTCTCCTACATTCTCTCTCTCTCTCTCTCTCTCTCTCTCTTCTCTTCTCTCTCTCTTCTCTCTCTCTCCTCTCTCTCTCTCTTTCTCTGTCTGTCTTTCTCTGTCTGTCTGTCTGTCTCTCTCTCTCCTCTCTCCATCCTCTCTCTCTCTCCTTCTCTGCTTCTGTCTTCCGTCTTCACCTTCTCCATCTTCTCCCTCCCACCTTCCACACTGTCTTCCCTATATACCATTATGTTATTCATCCTGAACTGTTACATATTCATTGTCGTATATGTATCGATACACAGTTCTGTGCCATGTTCTTTTTTCTCATGTATTTGCAGACATCTTTCCTTTTTTTTTTTTTTTTTTTGGATGGCTGGATGAGAAAAAAACACACTTAGTTTGTGCTTATTCTTTTCCATCGATAAATAACATTTCGATCGTTCCGTTCGTTTCGCCGCCGCCCCCCCCCCCCCCCCCCCCCACCCCTTCCCGCCTCTCTCTCTGTCTGTCTGTCTGTCTGTCTGTCTGTCTGTCTGTCTGTCTGTCTGTCTGTCTCTCTCTCTCTCCCTCTCTCTCTCTTTGTTTCTCCATTATCTTTCTTTTCCATCGACCAGGAAGGCGCTTTGTCAAATGTTTCAAGCAAACCGAAAACGACACCTCTGACGACGTAAAAGCAACTCCAGAATCCAACAAACAAAAACCATGACCAACAAGCAGCAGTCAAGTCATGATCCCCGCCGATCACCAAAAGAAACGAGCAATACAACAAAGGCAGGGAGAGGGGAAGGAACGAGCAATACAACAAAGGCAGGGAGAGGGGAAGAAACGAGCAATACAACAAAGGCAGGGAGAGGGGAAGGAAACGAGCAATACAACAAAGGCAGGGAGAGGGGAAGGAACGAGCAATACAACAAAGGCAGGGAGAGGGGAAGAAACGAGCAATACAACAAAGGCAGGGAGAGGGGAAGGAACGAGCAATACAACAAAGGCAGGGAGAGGGGAAGGAACGAGCAATACAACAAAGGCAGGGAGAGGGGAAGGAACGAGCAATACAACAAAGGCAGGGAGAGGGGAAGGAACGAGCAATACAACAAAGGCAGGGAGAGGGGAAGAAACGAGCAATACAACAAAGGCAGGGAGAGGGGAAGGAACGAGCAATACAACAAAGGCAGGGAGAGGGGAAGGAACGAGCAATACAACAAAGGCAGGGAGAGGGGAAGGAACGAGCAATACAACAAAGGCAGGGAGAGGGGAAGGAACGAGCAATACAACAAAGGCAGGGAGAGGGGAAGGGACGAGCAATACAACAAAGGCAGGGAGAGAGGGAAGGGAAGAGCAATACAACAAAGGCAGGGAGAGGGGAAGGGAACGAGCAATACAACAAGGCTAGGGAGGGGGAAAAGGAACGAGCAATACAACAAAGGCGGGAGAGGAAGGAACGAGCAATACAACAAGGCAGGAAGGGGAAGGGAGAGCAATACAACAAAGGCAGGAGAGGGGAAGGAGAGCAATACAACAAAGGCAGGGAGAGGGAAGGAGAGGGGGTGCAAGCTGGCAGGAGAAAGAAACAGCAACACAAGAAAAGCAAGAAAAACAAACAAAATAAAGAAACAGAGGAGAGAGAGAGAGTAGAGAGAGAGAGAGAGAGAGAGAGACAGAAGACAGACAGAGCAGACGACAGAGACAGAGACAGAGACAGAGAGAGAGAGAGAGACAGAGACAGAGACAGAGAGAGAGGAGAGCAGAGACAGGACAGAGACAGAGGAGAGAGAGAGACAGAGACAGAGACAGAGAGACAGAGAGGTAGAGAGAGAGAGAGAGAGAGACAGAGACGAGAGAGAGAGAGAGAGAGAGAGAGAGAGAGAGAATCGACAGGGAAAAAAGTAAGGCATAATAATAGCGCCATACACCACACCACGCTCGGAAGAACGATAATGGATGAGGCCAATTGATTAGCTGTAACAGTATTCACGCCATCGCCTGCAGCAAGTAAAGTAGAAAACACGTTTACGCAGAAAAGGATCCAGGCAGAGAGAGAGAGAGAGAGAGAGAGAGAGAGAGAGAGAGAGAGAGAGAGACAGACAGAACAGACAGACAGACAGGACAGAAAAAAGAAAGGTTCATGCTTGCGCAATTTCTCCCATAAAGGCGTGCTTCCAGAATCAGGTGCAGAGAGAGAGAGAGAGAGAGGAGAGAGAGGAGAGAGAGAGAGAGAGAGAGACAGAGAGAGAGACAGAGACAGAGACAGAGAGAGAGGAGAGAGAGAGAGAGAGAGAGAGAGATTCATGCGTGCGCAATTTTCTTCCCCGATAAATGGGTCTCACCAGGATCGTTGGCTGCTCTCTTGACACAGAACGGATGATGAATTACATCGTAATGAAAAACCTTCACTTGCATCGCCGTCCATTCCCAGTAGAGAGAGAGAGCTCCTGGATGTCTTGTTCTTCTGATGACCGTGGAATCCGTGGTGATATGTGTTAAATACAATACATTTGGGCAGTAACAAGATTTCCGCTTTCCTTGGATGGCGGTTATCTGCAGCGCGGTAGATGTGTTGCATTTCTCACAGTCTTTGGCCGTCCAGGGCTGTCTGTTTAATCAACTCTAACACGTCCATCCTGCACGGTTTATGGCAGCTAGTCTCGGACGGGGAGGGTGTGTGGTGTGTGTGTGTGTGTGTGTGTGGTGTGTGTGTGTGTGTGTGTGTGTGTGTGTGTGTGTGCGTGTGTGTGCGTGCGTGCTATGGCGCAGGAAAAATTCTGGCGTATGTGTTGACAACCTGCCAGACTATAGTTTGTCTCTCAAGCGTACGTCTTGACTGATTGTCCGGCATAGTTTGCTTTCCAGCGTATGTGTTGATTGACCATCTGGCGTAGTTTGTCTTCCATCGCATGTGATGACTGACCATCTGGCGTATGTGTTGGCTAGGTGCCCACCATTGTCTCTCAGCATTGTATGTGTGTGTGGTGAGTGTCAATGATAATTATGGCACAGCCAATGTTAGGCACGTACCCAAGGTCTGACTAGCGCGTTGGGCTAATACGTCGGTCAGACATCTGCTCAGTCGTAGTCATGAGACCCTCTTCTTAAAATTCCCTCATGTTAGTTAACTAAATTCATTATTTATCCATCACCTTTAAATCATGCGCAGTGTGGTCTCGAAACTTAGAAGATACATTGTAGCGTATATGGACTTGTCTGCACGCTTCCTTGATGTAACTGAAACTGAAACTGTCTCTCAGCATATGTCTGACTGTCTGATAGTCTCCTACCGTCTGAAATACGTTGTCTTCTAGCATGTATGTTGATTAACCGTCTGGCATTGTTCGTCTTTCAGGCGATGTGTTGATTAACCATCGGCGTTGTTTGTCTTTACAGTATGTGCCGACCAACTGTCCAACGTAATCTGTCTACAAGCGAATATGTTGACTTTCTGTCTGAATTTATTTAACAGTTTATGCACTGATTTTCATAAGCCTGAGAGGATCTGTCAAAGTATGTGTCCGACTGTCAGTAAATCTCTCTCTACCTCTCTGTCTCTCTGTCTCCCTGTCTCTCTCTGCCTCTCTGTCTCTATCTCTGTCTCTCTCTCTGTCTGTCTGTCTGTCTGTCTGTCTGTCTGTCTCTCTCTCTCTCTCTCTCTCTTTCTCTGACTCTCTCTCTCCGTGTGTTGATCTATCAATCTATCTATCTATCAGTCTATCTACCTATCTATCTATCTATCTATCTATGTCTATTTCTCTCTCTCTCTCTCTCTCTCTCTCTCTCTCTCTCTCTCCTTTAGGGGCAATGGCCTTTTAATGAAATAAATATCCATATCTCTCTCCTGTTTTGTTTCACTTGATTAGGTCTATCTATCTATGTCTCTCTCTCTCTCTCTCTCTCTCTCTCTCTCTCTCTCTCCTCTCTCTCTCTCTCTCTCTCTCTCTCTCTGTTAGGGACAATGGCCTTTTAATGAAATAAATATCCGTATCTCTCCTGTTTTGTTTCTTTTCACTTGATTAGGAAGGAACTCTCTTAGGTGTTCCAAAACTGTCAAGACTTTATAACACCTGAAAAAATTCAATGAAAAAAAAAAACCGGCATTAAGTCAAATCATATCGCTTACGGTACAGCTGACCAAGAAAGAAACAAGCAATCGTTCCAACATTGTAATGAAGAAAGAAAAGAAGAGAGGACATAAGGGAAAATGGAAGGAAGGAAGGAAGGAAGGAAGGAAGGAAGGAAGGAAGGAAGAAAGGAAGGAAGGAAGGAAGGAAGGAAGGAAGGAAGGAAGGAAGGAAGGAAGGAAGGAAGGACCCCAAACAGCTCAACAAGAAACGAGGTAGCGAAGAAAGGAAACAAAAATACTGTCAGTGAAGAATGGTAATGAAGTTTAAGAAAGACGATGTTAGAAAAGAATGCCTGATCTGGCGTAGATAATACTGACTTCTCTAGGCTGTACTCCTTTTTTCTTTATTTTCAATTTCCTACCAAGTTTACAGAACCATGTTATCCTCTTTCTTCTCCCAAAAATGCACGCGAAAAAAACAGGCAGAGGAATTTCTGCCAGTCTGTTCTTCCTGTTTCTTATTTGTCTGTGTGCTTGTTCCTTGATTGGCGGACACTTCTCGTCCGTTAATTAGACCTGAACTTTGTAGAGATCACTTTTTTCATTAGGTGGCAGGGATCCCGTTTTCACGGATATATAGAACCAGACTGGTTATAAAAGAAGAACAAAAAATCAGCCGCCGTGGCGAAGTGGTTAGCATCGCAGGCTCCTGGCTGGGAGGTCGTGGGGTCGATTCCCATCAGTCATGTGGGATCTTTTCTGCCCCGACCGGCTCCTACCCAGAATTGAGTTTGCTACGGGCTCAGTTGGGAAGACTGGGACCACACAGTCGAGTTTCATCCACTTAATGAATGTGTGCTCAGATTTCCTGACCAACACTGCAGGTGTCTGTATCTCTCGGGCCTGGTTAACGTCGGGATACATTAAGAAAGTAAGCGTAGAGTACAGCCCAGTCACACAGTCTCAGACCGGAATGAAATCCGTAGCATCATCTTAATCATCCTCATTCTCATTGATCAGCATAAAAAAAATGTCTCAAATTCTGTGGCCCTTCATGCCCTGCTCTTATGCTGCCCTCAGCTTAGATGTCCTCTCCACGTCTATGGCCTTGGTTTGACTCCGGCTGGGTCGCCAGTATCGGTAAATTTATGGGGGCTGTTGTTGGACGGACGTGGTGGCGCCCTCCGGGGGGAGAGCTCACTCACGCCGGCTCCACGACTAAGCAATTAGTAGGGGGCTTAATACGTGGTGTCCTGCGTATGTTAGATCAGAACAGGCGCCATTGAACACCATCGAATTGATTCCACGGGAGTGCAGTGTCTCCTCCGGTGGGTCGCCTCTTGGCGACTCTACATTGACTGCTCCCTATTGATTGCCGGTACCGGAGCTGCGGCGGGTCGGGCCGGGTTGTGGCTGAGGACAGGGGGTCGGAAGGAGCGGCGTGGGTGCAATGCCATTGAAGTGGCACAGAAGATGGAATAGCAAAAAAAGAAAAAAGAAGAAAGAAAAAAGAGAGAGAAGAAGAAGAAGAAGAAGAAGAAGAAAAGGAAAAAGAAGAAGAAGAAAAAGAAAAAGAGAAGAAGAAGAAGAAGAAGAAGAAGAAGAAGAAGAAGAAGAAGAAGAACAACAACAACAACAACAACAACAACAACACGAAAAGAAGCACAGGGGGCAAGTATCAATGGTCAGCTCCAAAGTGTATAGGAATAAGGGGAAAAAAGACAAATAAAATATATCACAATATGCTTGCTCAACTGCCGGAGTCTAAAAAAAAACGAAAACAAAAAACAAACAAACAACAACAAAAAACCAGGTGCATTCCAGTATATTTGACTGGGAAACCGCTAATTTCTTTCCATGAGACACCCATTCCGTCACAAAATCAATCACCATGTTAAAATGTAATGGGATAAGCAATGTATATTTGCCTCTGATAATTGTAGGTCTAGGGGAGTGGCCATCATGTTGAATGATAACTTTGAATTTAAGATCGAAAAAGTATAGAAGATGTTTAAGGTAAATCAAACTAGTGCTGAACAAAATTTAAGAAAAAAAAACAACCTTATCACTAGTAATGCTTATAAACCAAAAAGAGATCATCTTCTTTGGAGATAGAACTACAAAAGCAAGCAAAGAAATCTTGAGAAATGAAATACCAGGCGGGCTTCACAAAGGTAAAAACAATTCTGTTCTATTAAAAAAAAATACATTTCAATAGCAGATGACAAAAACTCGTAAAAATAAAACTAGTCGAACGACTGCCCGAAACGGGTGATATCCTTGAAGAAATAAAAGATCTTCATAAGTCATTATACACTGAGAAAAAGAGTACATTTACATCGATGGCTATGTTCAACATTTGCCAAAATTAAGAAAAACAGAATCTGATGATTTAGAAAGACTCATTAAATAGAAAAAGCGCTCGAATTCAAATGCACAAATGTTGGAAGTCCAGGCATAGACAGAATCATTTTTGGACAGTGCGGTAATCCGCTCATCAAACGAAAGGTTCCCCAAAATGAGAAATGTCAGAGGTCTAGGTGGAAGTATTATATTTTTAACTGGAGACACCGAGAAGACTAATAAAAATCGGAGACCAATTTTTTCTTTCAAAAGCAGTGTAAAAATCGGTGCATCTTCTTCGACTAGTCGAATAAAATTAATGTTGTCCTAATTCATAAATACTACGTCGGATTCATTACTGTCTGGTAGAATGGGGACTGTGAAAAGCTATTTTCATATCGTACATAATATCTACGAAAACCTTATCTGGCTTTTAAGTCTCAATCGACTCAAGAAAGCAATCGACTCCGTTAGCTAGCCATGCATGACAAACACAAACAGTTTTGGCTTTTTAAATGAGAGGTATAAATCAATATTTCACACCATCAGCGAATAAAAAATGTCAACACGTTTCAAACAGAAAGGGGAGGGGCGGTACAGGGGTTGTTGTTTACTTCATGTGCAAAAACACTAGCTAGTAAAAGGAAAGAAAACAGAAATGTTAAAGGCAATGAAGTGGCTGGCACAAAACTTGAAATTTGCCGGTTTTCAAATGATATGCCCCTTGATTTGGCACGAGACAAAACATTTAATGAACAACTATTTGAAAGGCTCAGTAAATTTGAAAAGATAGCAGGACTGGAGTTGAGTGATTCAAAAACATTAAGTGTATAGTTAGGAATCAAGAAAAAAAAACCCTTCTCAGATGTATATTTCACTGACAAAAAAAAAAGAAAACATTCTTCCCAACAGTTTAAATCGCTATGGCTCTTGTTTTATAATGATATCAGGATAAAAAAAAAAAACAGAAACAGATAGAGAAGACAGCCTTAACGAGTAAAAAGAAAACAAGCTGTTGACAATTTCGTCGCAGGGGACTTTTACGCCAAGACTTCATCTCTATAGTTTCATCAAAACGCACTTCTGAATACTGCTTCCGAGCTGTCCAATTACTCCGTTCAAAGAAATACGGGCAATGTCTTCTGATTTTGTTCGTGACAAGAACGTGAACAAAGTTAAGAGAAAGCACTCACTGCAAACTAGAGAGGAATGGAATATTTGGCATTTCAGTGATAGAGACCTATATGCAAGCAATGAAATTAGTTCAGTTCAGAAATATTATTCTTCAGACCCTTAAAAATGAACTCACATAAGATGACTATATCCCGACATAGGTTTCTTGCACATGTGTGGAGCCAAACGCTGTGAACTTTGTATATCCAACTGTCTTTGCAAACATTTTTTTCTCAGCAGAACCAATCTTTTATTAGATCAGATAAATAAAATATTTCATTATCAAGAATGGGCATTAGATATCTTGCGGACATATAAGGAGAATACTTCACTAACAATCACAATCATATAATTAATAACAAAGATTGATATGAACGTAAAGTTGTTAGAACGCATGAGTTTTTTTTTTTTATTTATATATTTACAATTACTGGCATTTAGAAAGGCAGTACAAGCAGTAATCGCTGTAAAAAATGTTTAATTAATATTTCTGGATCAAATAGAAAATCTGAACATCAAGCCTTTTGTACAATATCAACAAAAAATACACACACCAGCTGACTAGAAAATAAAAGACCTAAACCAAAATTTTTGAAATTGCGAAATCAAGCCCCAAACGATCTCTATTGTCCATGGATTTTTAGTGACAAAAGAATGGATATCTTAAAAAAATGCAACGTTTTTAGGCCAGGAAAAGGACAAAACGCAATACTGTCTTTGACTGTAGTTGTTGTCATCATTTTTGGATAAGGTTACAAGTTACCTTGACAGAAAAAAAAAAACAAGATTCAAAGCATATAAACGTACTCCCAGTTTATCTGAGATACTCCACAAAGAAGGAAAACCGTTTTGGGCCGTTATGAAAGTGGGTGGGCGGGCGTGCGTTGTTGTGTAGGCTTATAGGGGAGTTTTGCATTGTACAGTATGAGATAGGGAGGCAGAGACAATCTTGCTTTCTTTTTCTTCGCGTATGTAGGTATGATGGTGAACAATTTTCTAGTGAGGTTAAACCAAGTACAAGCTAATAATTTTTCTGTGGTATATGTTTTCACATGAGAATGAAAAACAGAAAAGGGGAGTAATCGGTGGGGAAAAATATTACATCAAATAAAGTAAACGCATTTTAAATGTTTAACCCTTCGCCCGCAGAACACGGTAATCGTTTCAATTTTTTTTTTTTTTGAAGACAAACCTATTCAAATTGTTTACTTCTAGACTTTCAATCGCTGTACTTATTTTAATTGAATATTCTCAGAAAGCTTGTTCCCTTGGCGTTAATCAACATACGCCACAGTCCATAATTCTGTGGTGTTCTCACCACAATGGGTTCGAAAACAAAGAATCCAACGGCACCCCAAAACAGCCATCGAAGGGTAGAAGTGAAACAAAAAGAAAGTGTGGTAAGGAAATAAGTCGCAGAAAAAACTAAAAATCATTATAGAAACAGTATAAAGTGATGGGGAAATTTTTTAGCAGATGCTTCATGATCCATTCAAGGATGCAAGGGAGGTCAAAAGATGTCCAACAGTCCGAGTTGTCAGCTCTGCGGTTTGATAACCCAAGCATTGTAAGCAGCTAAGAATTGTGCAGAACAATCTTTACTTGGATCTTCAAAGAGATGCAATCTGGGACTGATTTACCAAATAATATTATGCCGAACAATTTAGTGGTGGGGGAAAACAAGTGCAGGATAACAATTCTTCCGTCATTATATTAATGACTTAGCCAAGATTTAAATAAAAGAAAGGGAAAAAAGCTGTCGTTTAAGTTTCTTCTTCTTCTTCTTCTTCTTCTTCTCTCTCTCTCTCCTCTCTCTCTCTCTCTCTCTCTCTCTCTCTCTCTCTCTCTTGTCTGCAGAGGAATACATACTTAGAAGAAGGGAAGTAACCTCTGTTCGCAGAGGAGAGGCGAGTCGAGGAAAGGCGTGGAGACGGCCGCCCTGAAGCGTATAGCTGCCACCTCCCCGCGCTCACCTTCCACAAGCTTTCCTCCTTATGCGTAATGTGATTCTAGCTGTCTGGCTGATAGTGTGTCGGAAATAGGGTGCTGTGTTTCTTCATTAATACTTTGTGCCAGAATGCAGCGAACTGTGTTGCGATTGATGTCACTGGATCGTGGGGTCTTTGACTGACAGAACGATACCAAACAAGAATGGCTCTTCTTTCATACGCATTGCTGGCAAGCAGCACAAAGATTTGCCGACAAAAAAACACGACTGAAACAGACTGACAAACACACACAACGTTGAATGAAAGATCAATTCAATGGAGAGCACGCGTTCCAATTTCAATCACGTTCAAACTCAAACATATTGGACATGCATATCTTTACTTTAGAACTGATAGAGAATTATCCGCCGTAGACTTACCTGACAGCTGATAGAGGGTCCTAACAACTCACTGTTGGCACTGGTCAGCTTCACTGGGAACACGGCGGCGGTTTCCGTACCACGGCCTAGGCATGTTTTGCTTGTTTATCTGCGTGCTCTACGTGCTTGTAAAGCATGCCGATACTGATTCTGTCACAGCCACACCATGCTTTTAGTAAAGAAATATTTTAGCATGCTACACATGCAGATGTTAGTAATAAAAAAAAATGAAATGCTTCCTACCTGACCTTGTTCTTTGCCCCGTTGAAATCATTGAATATAATCCATTTGAAACTGATGTCACATACACACACACCAATGAAGATAGTCGCATGTTCATCTTCATGGTAAGCCTGCTCACGACTGGGTCACACAATTGAGTAAAATCGGTATAAACTTGGGGAAGAGAGAGAGAGAGAGAGAGAGAGAGAGAGAGAGAGAGAGAGAGAGAGAGCGTGCGCGACACACACCACACACACACACACACACACACACACACACACACACACACATGCACACACACACACATTGACAGAAACTCACACACCAACAACAGCGGTATGTACACACATGGATAAAACACACACACACACACACACACACACACACACACACACACGCCACACCCCACGACCGCGCGCGCCCACGCATTAAAATTTATTTCCACCCCACACCTATTCTAATTAACATAACACACAGACGCACACATACACAGGCGAGCGCGCACATGCGTGCGCACGCGCATCCACAAACATGACAACAAAAACAGCACTCCTCTCTCTCTCTCTCTCTCTCTCTCTCTCTCTCTCTCTCTCTCTCTCTCTCTCTCTCTCCATGTTTATCTCGGTTGTAACTGGTTTAATCAATTAATTGGCTTTCCTTGAGATGGCGTAAGGGATTTAGCAGGGAATGCTTGTCACCTTTTACGTTTTCGGGTTTTCATTTGACTTGAAATTTCCCAGTTGAGGGAAGTAAGTCTGATTTTGGGGGGAGACATAGGCCATGTGTTTTTTTCCATTATCACCTGCAGTTTTGCTTCCTGTGTTTTCTGTGACCATGCCATTCTTTTCAATAAGTTGACGAGTGCGTGTTCCTGCTCCCTAACTCCCCCCCCCCCCCTCCCCCCTTGTTCCCCATGTAATGCCAGGGCGAAACGGTGAGATCGGATGAATGGAACCCAGTGACTTTCCAGAATGTGCTGCTTTGGAATGACAGGCGTTTCTGGGAATGATTTGCAAAAGAAAGCCATGTATTCTTTGATGTCACTATTCAGTGTGTCGACCTCATCTGTGTCAGTCATGGGCGTTTGATGTGAGATGTTTGCGTGAAAGTGGGAAAAGAGTGTGTTCAGTTTTTTTAATTTCGGACAAATGTTCCTAGCTTTCAAAATGATGTCTGTGTCCTGAGTCAGTTCTGCTGTTTTGTCCACTACACTATCACACAGATGTTCTATTGTGTCTGGCTTCAGGTAGGTGTGGCAGTGGTTATCAACAACGATCGTCCATTGGTAGGCCTGTGGACGTACTCTATGCTGCTGAAGCACATCCAAGTGCTTGGTGAAAGGGCCGGCCAGTTTTGGAAGATCTAGCTGTGACTGGAGTTCTTCTATTTCCCTGTTGCTTTTCCCACACCAGCTCTGTAAGGTCATGCTGCTCTTTCTGGAAAACACTAGAGTGGTGCTGTTTCATTTCCTGGTTCATTGAAAACAATCTTTGTCTCTCACATTCTTTTTTCTTCTACAGCTGCTAGAATCTGTTTCTGTTGGTTCACGGACTCACAAACAGTGAGCCAGAGCCTACCTGTTTCCCCTGGTTTGCTAGTGACTGCCCTATGTCTTGGTCAAGGCTGTGGCAGTCCTTTTCAGCAGGTCATGATGTTTCTTGACCACGCCCAGCAGAATATGCAGGTATGGGGGTGCCACATGGGTCAACTCTACACCAAGGATGGGCTCCCTGATGACAGTTGTGTAGTTTGGCAATTTTCGTTTTGGACTGTGTGTATTTTCTGTAGTCTCCATTAATGCCCTGCAATGTGCGCTTTGTGATGTTGCCTTCATTGCAGTGTGCTGGTGTCTGTATTTGTGACTTTGATGCATTGCATAGAGGCATGGGTGTGTCCCCTGAGCACCTGACAGTCCATACAGTTTGAGGAGAAAGTCATAGTCCCCAAACAGGAACACTTTGATCCTTTTGTCCCTCCATGACATGGACTTCATAGCCTCCAGCTGTTGTTGGTAGGGATCTATGATACTTCTCAAATTGTATGGACTGTCTTTACAATCCACACTAGCCAGGAGACACGTGTTGCACTTGGAATTTGGTCTGTGGAGATTTGCAGCTTGTAGCATGAGTTTGAATGTGTCCCTTCCATGATTCCCTCCTATCTTCTCCCAGACCTCATCTTGTGGAATTGTGTTGTTATGCCATGTCAGTTTGTTGTGTTTGTCATACTCATCTAGTAAGTTCATCACAGTCTAGGGGATGTCTTTGATTTTTCCTACACTACTTCTTTCTGCCTCCTTTCATCTAACACAAGGTTTGTCTTCTCTATTTCTCTTTCTCCCAACATTGCTTCCTTCTGTGCCTCTTGTTCTTTCTGTTCATTTTCAAATGTCACCCCAACACTTCTGAAAAATCTCTTCTGCATCATGTGTGCTGTCCAGCTCATCCCCAGGGCGGTTCGCAGTGCAGACCCTTGTTCACTGGTCATTCTCACTGGGCCACACCCAGCTGCTTCCAGAATCTTCGGTCTGTGAGACTGAGCTGATCTCCTGATTTCAGAGCCCTGTTGTTTGATGACGTCTTCTTTACTACTTCCTGACATGTTCATTCTGATTTTCTGCATCATTTGGACCGCTTTTTCCGCAGTGGAGACGGTGCCAGAGCAGAAGAATTACGGGGCTGTGTGACCTTTTTCAACACTATAGCTTGACCTCTGGTTTTGCACCCGGCTGTCACTTTTTCTTCAGATTGTCGCAGTTTTCTTCTAACAAGCCGCGTCAGCAACTTTCTTCTTCTTCAGTGAGAGGTTTATCGATATCCTCATCGCCCGAGTCTAAGTATATGTCTTACGTTTCAGTTGGAGGAAGGGGGATATTGCGGCGTCAGTGACAGGGGGTTTTGACAGTGATTGGAGAGGTTTGTGTGTGCACAATGTTCTAGGCTTTCTAACTGGTGTTAATGTTAACTGACAAACTGACGTCGACACACTTTCATCAGTGTCCAAACAAATACAGACTGATTAAAACTTGCATGCGCAGGTTTGGATGTGTTCGCTTTGACAGAAGATGTTTGTGTGCAGAATGTTCTTGGCTTGGGGTCGATGGTGACCGACAAACTAACGTCGACACACTTTCATCAGTATCCAAACATACATCAGACATGTCAACACATTCAATGCTGAGTTGGATGTACTAGCTATGACTAGTGGTGTTTGTGCAGAGAATGTTCCAGGCTTTTTCACAGGGGTTGATACCGACGGAGAAAATGATGACACGCTTTCATCAGTGTCCAAGCACAGATCAGACTGATCTAAACATTCTTAAGCAGGTTTTTTGACAGGTCGGTTTTTCTTTGTTTTCGGACGACCAAGTTGGCAGGTTCATTGAAAGAATTGACACGATGTACACTGACTCAAAGAAAGATCTGGATCGAAAGTTGTCCAGATTTCTGACATTCTCTCAATGTCACGAGCGGCATTTTCTTTTGTAGTATAACATTGAGAATGTGTCGACGTATGTCTCGTTTTTTTTCAGTTTATGGTAGCATTTTGTGCAGATACACTTGGACTGTTTGCCTTCTTCATCTCCAGAAATGTCTAGACTGAAATCCTGCAACAAATCGTCGGAGAAGTTGACACAAAGTCTGGCGTTTAATCCTTGGGCTTTTGCTTTCTGAACACACGATCGCCGCACACACGACACAACAAATCGACACGTTTTTTGTGTTCACTGAAGTTGTATGCAAACGCCTCCGCCATTGTAGGCGCTACAAACATGGAAACACGTACAAAAGATCGCAATGAAGTAGGCCTACACGTAAGCAACAAGACTAGCCAATACAAGGTCGGTCTCTCTCTCTCCTCTCTCTCTCCTCTCTCCTCTCTCTCTCTCTCTCTCTTTCTCTCTCTCTCTCACACACACACACACACACACACACACACACACACACACACAGAGGCACACACACACACACACACACACACACACACACACACACACACACACACACACACACACACACACACACATACACACACACACACACACACACACACACACACACACACACACACACACACACACACACACAGAGAGAGAGAGAGAGAGAGAGAGAGAGAGAGAGAGTAATAATAAGCACTTGGTGGATGTATGATGTCTTAGCACCACGCTCCCAGGCTGCGATGAATCACACTATACAGAGCCTTCTGGCACTTCACTGCCACCACTGTCCGGCCAACTGAAGAGAACGCACAACACCCACTGTAAAACAAACAAACAAACAAACAACTGAAGGATGAACACAAACGTGGGACGTGCCCCACTTATATCAAACGGCACAAAGAAGAAACACAACACACAAATCATACACAGAGTGAATTATATCCAGTTAAGTGATGTGTAAGCATAAAATGCATGAAACACAAGAGAAGACATCGGCACAAGAATCACGCATTTCCCGCCGTCTGCAAGTGCCAGAACACTGTTCCTAAGCTACGCGTTTCCGCTCCATATATATATATATATATATATATATATATATACAGAGAGAGAGAGAGAGAGAGAGAGAGAGAGAGAGAGAGAGAGAGAGAGAGAGAGGACTTAAGGGAGAGCTTGACAGCAGAGGGTCTTCAGAGAAAATCCTACACCTACCTACTTTGATAAGTATTTCGGCCTGAAAATCCTTGCACTCTAAGGATGCTGGAATGCGTCCAGATCATGACTTCTAGATGCCCTGCTGACGTCAGTAATAGTTTTTGCCGCAACCAGGATTCAAACCACCACCTCCTCGATGGTTGGCGTCTCAAGGCATCGCCTTCTTTTTTAATTTTTACGGATGTTTCACCCAAACGGCTATCGGGCACCTGTTCTACCTTGTTGACTTTAACCCTTCTGAAGTTTGTTTTTTGTTCCTCGTCGACCACATCCGGCTGAAAGTCTCTTCCTCTGCCTCTGTCGTTGCCTTCAGGGTTCTGGTCCTCTTGTTACCAGTGCTGTAGAGCTGTTTGATGACATCATGTTCTCATGGGCCTGCAAACCTCTTTGTTCCAACTTCTATGGTGAATAGCTCAGCTCTTTAAGCCAGATTTCATCAGCTTGCTGACTAGTCTGGCATACTTTTCAGTCTTGAAATTGCGAGCTTTCTCCAGTTTGCTTTTGCATGGCAGAGTGACCTCAAATCAGAATCATTAGTTCTGATCAGCCAGAGTGGAATATTACATCTGGTCTAGTGCCACGTTACCTGGATGGTTTTTACCTTTCTGGAAGGTGTTTTGTGCACTCGGACTCATTCACTTCATCTAGTAAACCCACTTCCATGCTCTTAATGTCGTAGCTGTGTAGTAGCTTCCTGTCACGAAAAAAGGGTCATCGCAGGGGCACCTGGTGGTGAAGTGTTTCCTCTGGCACTGCTAACCGCACGTACGAGGGTTATGTTTGGTTATGTTTCCATGTTAGATTTCACTCAGCACTGATATGTTTAGCTTCACTCCCTTAGCGCCGCAGGACGTGTGGCACTATTTGTTTGCCTTGGCAGAGCAGGTCCGTAAGGTAATCTGACTTTCCCCATGTCACCAGGTTTGAATTCAAGGCTAGGAGATCATACAGAGGCCTGAAGATAAAGCTGATCCCAAAAAAAGTGCCGTGTACCTTACATTATTCCAGGTGAGACCTATTTGCAGTGCTTTTTTCACGAAGTCCAATGGACTAGAGTCCTATAGGTCTTCTAGACTGCCATCTGGATTTTTTGCATCCTCTTCTTTTTTCAGTTCCTTGTATTACTAACTCCGTTTTTGCTTTTCCTTCTGCTTTGACCACCACTTCATTTGTGCTTAGCGCAGGCCCTGTTTGTCGGTCTGTGTGTGCCCTGTTATTCCCGTTATTGGGGTTTTCCTTTGCCATGTCTACTACCTCCTGAACTTTCCACTTTCTGTCAGTGTTAAGCTTGGTCTTGATTGATCACCAAAGTCGTTAAGCATGGTTAGTAGCCTTGCTGGTGCCACTTAAGTATTCATCGAGGCTGAATTTCAGGGATAGCTTCAGCTTTTCTTGTACAACGCAAAGACAGCGGAACCAACTGGAACACCAAACCATTTTCTTGTGTATTCGTTGATTTTGGCCTCGATTGATTCCATGTGTGTATGCGTGTGCATGTGCATGTGCGTGTGCATGCGTGTGAGCGCGTGCGCGAGTGTGTGAGTGTGTGTGTGTGTGTGTGTGTGTGTGTGTGTGTGTGTGTGTGTGTGTGTGTCTGTCTGTCTGTCTGTCTGTCTGTGTATCTGTGTGTGTGTGAGTGTGTATGTGTGTGTTGTGCATGCATACGTCGTCCGTGCGTACGTGCGTGTGTGCGCGCGTGCGCGCGCGCGCCTCTGTGTGTGTGTGTGTGTGTGTGTGTGTGTGTGTGTGTTTTGTGTGTATGTATGTGTGTGAACACGTGTGTGAGTGAGTGTGTGTGTGTGTGTGTGTGTGTGTGTGTGTGTGTGTGTGTGTGTGTGTGTGTGTGTGTGTGTGTGAGCGAGCGCGCGCTTGTGTTTTCCCTCAACGTTATATGTGTGTATGTGTGTGTTGTGCATGCATACGTCGTCCGTGCGTACGTGCGTGTGTGCGCGCGTGCGCGCGCGCGCCTTTGTGTGGTGTGTTGTGTGTGTGTGTGTGTGTGTGTGTGTGTGTGTGTGTGTTTTGTGTGTGTGTGTGTGTGTGTTTTCCCTCAACGTTACATCCCAAGAAGAAACTTATTTCAGGATTTGACGCTAGCGGTGTGGAATTATGCATACACGCTGCTTTCATTTTCTTTTCAGTGTGTGTGTGTGTGTGGGGGGGGGGGGGGGGGGGGAAGGAGAGAAAGAAAGAAAGAAAAGACAAGGAAACGAATGGAAAGTAAAAGCATGATCAAGGCACGGAAAGGAAACTGATCACAAGAAGGAAAACTGATCACAAGAAGTAAGAAGAGTGCAACACTCTCCACAGACTGTGGCAGAATTATATCGGATGAAGCCAACTGATTTGGCATCACATTACATCGGCGAAACCGTAGAGGAATTCAAGAAAGCACTGTTTTCAGACTGAAAGGGTGGCAGAGGAAGAACAGGAGAAGGATGAGGAGAGAGGAAGAAGAAGAAGAAGAAGAAGAAGAAGAAGAAAAAGAAGAAGAAGAAGAAGAAGAAGAAGAAGAAGAAGAAGAAGAAGAAGAAGAAGAAGAAGAAGAAGAAGAAGAATTCAGCAGATTCAGATGTCCTTTTTTGATGTATCGTTCCCCGTCATGAAGAATACTGTCTTTGAACACACGCTGAATCAGTTGTCTAATTAGGTTATGTTACGTGAAGTATAAGAGACAGCGACAGATCGCGGATAAAACGCTGGCCCCATTTACAGTCTTAACTTTCCGTGTTTCTTCTATGCTTTCCAACTTTATGGAAACTGATCTAAGAAGGTCAAAATCGTCACAGGAACACATTGTGTTCTTAAACCATTTAGTGCAGGACTTTAACTGGACTTCATGGCATTTAAAGCCCAGCCGACCACATGGCCCATATCAGGGCTGTCACTTCGTCAGAGTCGATTGCTTACATTGTATTAATATTCAAACAAACACATAAACAAACAAACAAACAAACTCGGTTAAAAACAGACAAACAAACACTCTGTAAACCTGATTTTTCCAAACACTCAAAAGTTGACTAAAACCTTTCTTCCTAAAGTCTTAGAACAGATGAAAAATAACCATCCTTTTCAGGAACTTATATGTCACATCCGGCGGAACATCTCAGGGCAGGGTTTTGATGGAGCCTGCTGTAAGGTGTTTGTGTCTGATATCATGTAATTCCCAAAACTCTTTAAGTAGATATTGTTGTAATACACGGTGTATCACAAGAAACGCACAATGGAACTTCGTCTTTTAGGAGATATGAGTTGGTGAAAAGTGGGTAGCCTGCGTGTAAGCGGCATAGAATTGTTTATTCTAACTGCTGCCAGTGGTGGATGGTGAACAAAACTTTGATGTTTGCATAGATTCGAAGAAAAGTTAGTTATTCGTTTCAGTCTTCTCCCCCGATCTTTTAACGTAAGTCTGAACTTTGGCTTTTACCTTGGCGTCTGAGGTGGAGACTCTGCACGACTCTCTATTTGTGGCAGTCTCGGCAAGTTGATCACCCACCTCATGGTCTCCGTTGCAGGCATGACCACGAACACAAGCAAGAACTGTGTTGTTGCCATCAGATTTCAGAGAATCTAGGAGCGTATAGTTAAAGAGTATTCATGAGTTCAGGATGTTTGAAGTTGCGGCCAGCAATCGCCTCCAAAGCAAAATAGAAGTCATAGAGAACGCGGAAGTCTTCATAGTTTGGTTTAGAGACCTTTAAAGGTGCTAGGAACAACGGTGGAAGCTAGGCAGTATAGCTGGAACTGTCTGAGGGAATCTGTTGCGAAGTTATACAGCAATACGCAGCAGAAACAATTCCTTCACACTTGGAACTATCAATAAATGTTCTTTGAAAGGATGAAAATACAAAACAAAGTCCATCAAAAAACGTTTTGTACGCCAGAGATCTGAGGGAGTCTTTGTGATGAGAGGCAAGACGGGAGTTTAGAAAGTCTATCATGGATCGTCTGGATATTCTGACAAATCCACAACTCAGTGTATGCGTTTTTCAGATAGGGTTGAATACGGATTCCTAAGGATGGAAACAAACTCGGTTTTCTTCAGATTTCTTGCAGGATGCCGGGTAAAAGCACAGTTGCGGACAGGATTGGGGGATTCAGAGAAGAGGTTCAAACAACAGTTCAGAGAACATTTTAGTCGACTGGAAACTATAGTTCTCCTGTCTCTGCATACTGAATGTACACAGGTGCAGAGTAAAACGCTCCCAGACGGAGTTAAAACTCTTGATGGCATGTGGGATCCAGAGTTTTTATGTATGTACGAGGGTGTCCAGAAACACACACACACACACACACACACACACACACACACACACACACACACACACACACACACACACACACACACACACACACACATACACAGCCATAGTACAGTTTGCAGCAGACCAGAATTCCGTAAACATGAAGATTTTTAACGGCGCTCCAGTCTGCGTGTATAACATCTCGGTGAATGCCCAATTGCTTTCGGGGAGGGGGGGGGGGGGGGGGGGGGGCGAAGTTTTCAAATGCTGGATGTGACTATTAAAGTTGATTTTTTTTAAATAGTTCCTAAAAATCTGGCTCTCTGTACGGGTGGAATGGTGAATTCATCCAGACGAATTTTATGTTCAGCAAAGCACTGTAAAGAATTGTGAATACACTTAGGCTTGGTGGCTCTTAAACACGCAAACCAGTAGTGGACTTTGTACACCAGTTTAGGTGGTTCCGACAGCGTAGAATTCAAAGTCATCAACAGACAGACAGGATGTACGTGGAACCTTGGGTTACGGAGTAGACTATGTCATTAGTCTTAATCTTGAAGAGAGCAGGAGAAAGGCTGTTCCCCCTGGGGAAAATCCAGCTCCTGTCCCTGGATGCCAGACCGCTCGGTGCCAACATGAACTTCACAGTTAAAATACTTTCAATCAAGAGTGATAGATGGGTTTGAAAACCCAGATTATGAAGATAAGATCCACGAGAATGCCAAGCTTCCATGTCGTGGTGTAAGCTTTTTCCAGGTCAAAAAAAGTGTCAGAACATTTTTTGCCAGTAAAAGCATTGTGGATTGTGTTTTTCAGACTAATTAAGTGGTCTTCTGTAAGAGTCGGTATTTGCTGAAAGTGCGCTTTTCTCTGACCAAAAACCGAATTGATTTCCAGCTTCCACATCAATCGAGAATTGGCCATCTTTTCCATTAATGTTCAGGACATAAACCAAAGTGAACCTCGTCCTCTTGACAATTTTTACATACTGGGCAAATTAAATCAAGGAAGAGATAGACAGGCGACCAGACTGACAGTCAGGGAGAGAAAGAAGGTGAGGAGTAGGGAATAAGAAACAGAGGGGGGGGGGATCGATGAAGGGAACGGGGAGAGACATAAAGCGAGAGAGGAATAGAGGGAGATATGTTTGGGTGGAGGGAGAGACTGGAAGAAAAGGAGGGGGGAGAGAGAGAGATGAGCGGAGAGTGGGGAAGAGACCATCAGTGGGAACGGAGAGTGTGGAGGGGGGGGGTATATATGGGATTGCGATTGAGAAGGAAATAGCTGGGCAGAGAGAGAGAGAGTGTGCGTGTAAAAAGAAAGAAGAGAAAAGGAAGCAGGAGAGAGTGCATAAGAAAAAGCGTGGAGAAACAGAGAGGGTGGGAGAGAAAGAATGAGGGGCAGCAAGGAAATCAAGGAGGGATTAAAGAAGGACTTGGAGAAAGATGCAGGGAATAACAAGTGAGGTAGAGAGAGAACACATACACACACACACACGCGCGCGCGCGCGCACGCACGCACGCACGCGCGCGCGCGCGCGCGCACGCACACACACACACCACACACACACACACACGCGCGCGCGCGGGCGCGCTCGAACCATTTGTCATTTTTTAGGTGCTAAGATCTACTCATTGCCTTTTCTTCTCAGCTCATTATTCTGAATACATTTATTACTGGACATCACTTAATGGTGTGCCTAACCATATGCTGGCAAGTAGAGAAAGCTTGCCCCATCCATGCCAAATTAAAATCTCAGGGACTTTTTCCTTTTATGTGAGTGAATTATCCATCAGCGCTTGGGCAGAATGGACGGCCATACAGACAAAAAGGCCTTCTTAAACACCCTCCCTGATGAAGCTGAAATAAAGGCGAAAGCTCGGAATATGAACAGGTAGTGGAGCGGGAATGTTAGCGGTGCGGAGTTCACAACTATTGTTGGTCTTACCTACTGTTTCATCCTGCACACAACATCATTGAGCGGTGTTCAGCATCCGACAGGGTTTACATCATGTATATAATTTTATATATATATATATATATATATATATGTGTGTGTTGTGTGTGTGTGTGTGTGTGTGTGTGTGTGTGTGATCCATACCAACGGCCAAAACTGGCCTTCTCTTCCGAAGGTTGGTGATGGGATTTTTCGTTTGTGCAAGATGTTACGCATGCGCTCACACATGGAACCTCGGTTTATAGACTCATTCAAAGGACTTTGGGGGGGGGGGGGGGGGTGGAATCAGAACGAATTTTAACTCTGAGGGGAAAAAAATCCTCTCTACCGAATCGGCCCGATGGAGATTCAAACCTGCAACCCCAGGATCGCCAGGATCACGAATCCGGTGCTCTACCAACTGAGCTGTTCCGGTGTATGATTCTTGGTAATCTGCATGCCCACGTCCAGTGGGGGTAGTCTTGAGAAACCTGGACACAAACTGATGGGGGGCGAAAAGGAAGTCCAAACACTATAGCCAGCAACACGCAGGGATCATCCATCTCTTCACTTGGGGGAGGGTGCAGGGAAGGGGGCAGGGATAATCCAGTTTCCTCTGACACTGGAATCAGAAGTGACTTATTATTTGCTGTAGGCAGGCTGGAATAACGAGCAAGAACAACCATTCTTGTCGACCAATTTGTTCAGCATTGGCTGTCTGTCTGCCTTTCTTTCTTTCTTTTCTCCTCCTCTCTCTCTCTCTCTCTCTCTCTCTCTCTCTCTCTCTCTCTGTTTTTTTTCTTTTCCTTTCTTTGCTTTCTTTCTTTCTTTGTTTTCTTTCTTTCTTTCTTCTTTCTGTCTGTCTTTCTTTCTGTACATCTCTCTTTCTCTGTCTGTCTTTCTTTATTTCCTTGCTTCTGTTTTCTTCAAATGTTCCTCTCTTCTCCACTGTTCGTTTTCCTCTGTTCACTAGTTTCTTTCTGTCTGTCTGTCCTTTAAACAGATTTCTCAATTCCTTTGTTAATGCCGTTATGGTGTGTTCGTCGTCCTAACATTTTAACGTCTTTCTTTCTTTATGTTTGTATTATTTTACCCCGTCATCCTGTTTCCCTGTGTATCTTTTTATGTGTTTGATTCTCTCTCTCTCGTCTCTCTCTCTCTCTCTCTCTTCTCCTCTCTCTCTCTCTCTCTCTCTCTCTCCCGTCATTTGACTTTAATTCCTCAGTCTTTCCTTATTGTATTTTTGATAGAAGAACAACAACAACGACAACGTGAAAAATAAAATGAGAAGACCAATAAGAAGCCAAAAAAAAAAAGTAGAAGAAGAAAAAGGAACGAGAGAGAGAAGAGAGAGAGAGAGAGAGAGAGAGGAGAGAGAGAGAGAGAGAGAGAGAGAGAGAGAGAGAGAGGAGTTTCCAGGCTTAAGGTTGACGATAAGGAAAACATAACAACAAAACAACAGGAAAAAAAGACGCAAAGCAGCAACAAAAGCAATAAAAGAAAGACAAAGGAAAAAAAAAGGAGAAGGAAAAAAAGAAAAACACATTTCTCGAGAGAAGTTAGTTGATACCATGGTCTCCGAATAATTACGGGCTAGACGAGAGGGCAGGATTCACAGAGTGTGTTGTCTGACAGAGGAGATTTTTGGCTTTCTTTTCCTGTTTTCTTTAAAATGTTTGTTTTCTTCTATTTTCATTTCCATTTCATTCTCTTTCTGGGCTGTTTCGTGTTTCTTTCCAATCCTTTTTTTTCCCATCCTTCTGTTATATTTTCTCTTTTTTTTTTCCTAGTCTCACTTTTCGTCCTATTTAATCTGTGTTTATTGTTGCTGTCGGTTTGTTTTGGGAGATTTCTTTTTTTTCGGTTTGCTTGTTTTTTTTTCTTCTTTTTTTCACTTTTGTGTGGGTCTTCCAGCCCCCAGATCTGCTCCCCCTTCCTCCTCTCCGCCGACCTCTTCCCCACCCTTCCCTCATCCCTTTTTCATTAAAAGTAGGACATCTCTCTCTCTCTCTGTTTTTTTTTTTTTTTACCTCATTGCAGATAGGTCGGTGGCCTTTGAAATTAAACTATTTGAGTTTGAGTCTCTCTCTGTCTCTGTCTCTCTGTTTTTTGACCTCATTGCAGATAGTCGGTGGCCTTTGCAATTAAACTATTTGAGTTTGAGTCTCTCTCTCTCTCTCTCTCTCTCTCTCTCTCTCTCTCTCTCTCTCTCTCTCTCTCCTTTGTGCGTGTGTTGACCTCATTGCAGATAGGTCAGTGGCCTTTGCAGTTAATTAACTGAGTTTGAGTCTCTCTCTCTCTCTCTCTCTCTCTCTCTCTCTTCTCTCTCTCTCTCTCTCGTCGCATCTTATCACTCACACCAAACAACAACAACACCATTATCAAAAGAACAATAACAAACTCGCAAAGGTAAAACTAGATCACAAACCTGTATGCTACACATCAAACGGTCCTTCCATGCCATACAGTGTCTGCAATACTAATGTCTTAACTTTGGTTCACTGTCTCCCGTTTTGCTCGAAGAACTCGTGCATTTCAGCATTTGACTTACCTAGTGACTAGATAAATAGCTAAATGTTTTTGGGCAACTGAAATGTTTGGTACTCTGCTTTCTAACTGTACATTATCTGCGTGTGCTTATC
>CM065739.1:29586604-29589104 GCA_033310375.1 Conus canariensis
TCTGGGTATCCTATCTCCCAGGTCACCTATTTCAGAGACAGACACACCCGGCTTCGTCCTGTGGAAGGCCGAGACACCGGCAGTCCACGGGGAGAGATCGATACCAGATGCCGGTGAGGTTATTCTCCTAAGAGACCCCCGTTTCTATCTGAGGACAGGACATCTATCCAGGCGTGCACACAGGGCCGATCTTTTATAGACGTTACAAATGCAGCCCGCGTGTATCAGTTTCCAATAAAGCCACGCTATGGGATTCTGTGGATCGTATCATTTCCAGCAGTTTTTCTTCTTGTTCTTGTTCTTCTTCTCGTGCTTCTTCTTCTTCTCTTCTTTTCTTCTTCTTCTTCTTCTTCTTCTTCTTCTTCTTCTTCTATCACTCTCTCTCTTGTGTGTGTGAGTGTGTGTGTGTGTGTGTGTGTGTGTGTGTGTGTGTGTGTGTGTGTGTGTGTGTGAGAGAGAGAGAGAGAGAGAGAGAGAGAGAGAGAGAGAGAGACGATAGGAAAGTTTGTGCAGCATGTTCATGGTCATCTGGCTCGGTTTAACACGCTATTAACACGACCGTGGCAAAAACAAAAACAAAAACAAAAAACACTACCTAGGGAAGATATCTGATAGCACTTCCAAATGCTCTTGAAAGCACGACAGGATAACCTCACTTTGAAAGAGCAAATTGGTTTTGATCAATAATAATGTTAGGTCCGTTTAAATAATACGTGTGTTAGCTTGTGTCTTTATCCGGCGTCTGCATCGAATATCAAGGTGTTTTCTAGTTAATTTCACTTTGACCCTTCACAGAGTGAAAGCGCAAGGGAGGGAAGTCTTGTCTGAAGGCAAATGAGTGGAAAAGCTATTTAGAAACCTTTATGAATTTGAGCAAATATCTGGACTCAAATTGAACTATGAAAAAACGTTTAATGTTTGGTTAGGTACAGAGAAAAATTCCACGAAAACATATTTACCCTACTATAAAATGGAATGGAACCCCTCACAGTTCAAAATTCTAGGACTGTGGTTTACGAATAGTCTATCAGATATGACGGAAATTAATATGAAATACAAATTCGCAGAAGTCCAAAACCTGTTCAAAATATGGTCAAAAAGAATAATAACACCATTAGGTAGAGTAGCTGTGCTCAAATCATTAGTACTATCAAAACTGGTGTACTTATGGATCCTCTTACCGAATCCTCCTGATTCCCAGATCGCTTCATTACAGAAAATGTGTTTCAAATTTGTTTGGAATAACAAAAATGATAAAATTAAAAGAAAATACTCAATACATAATATACAAAAAGGAGGGATAGGTATACCCGACCTGAAAATATATATCAGCTCCTTAAAAATCGCCTGGATACGGAAAGTGTACATGCACGACCACAAGTGGAAAATAATATTACATTCATTATGTCCCGAAATAGGTATCATTGACGCATATGGCCCTGACAGATTTGTTGAGAGCAATGTTATAAACAGATTTTGGAAAGGAGTCTTTCAGTCATATCAAAGATTCTGCAAACAGGTAGAATTAACTGAAAGTACAGATCTAGCCACTGAACCTATCTTTTGTAATGAAAAGTTCAAAGTAGGAGAAAAACCGTTCTTTTACAAGAAATGGATGCAGAACAATATATTTCTAGTTAAACATTTACTCGATGAGGATGGTAATTTTCTAAGCTGCCATGAACTGTCGGAGAAAATGGGCTTTCATATCAATTTTCTAACTCATATAAGTTGCGTGCGTTCGATCAAAGCTTACACAAAGAAAAAAAGATTGAAATTATATAGTAACATTGGTAATGATAAAACTTTAGCACTTCAAAAAATTTGTAGTATTAATAAAGGATCACGTGCTTATTACGATATTATGGTGGAAGACAATGAAGTTCTTAACATTAGTGCATTTATCAAGTGGGAACAACGTCTTAATATACCAATTGATTGGGTAGAGGTACTGAAAAGGATTAAGAAAATTAAAGAAACAAAACTGAAATGGTTCCAAATTAAGATATGCCACATAATTCTGGTAACAAATAGTGTGTTGAAAAGTATGCAAATTATTGATAGCGACAAATGTAATTTCTGCATTAGAGAGAAAGACTCAATTAACCATCTGTGGGAATGTGAGTTTACCCGTATTTTCTGGAAAGACCTGGAAAGAGTTCTGCAAGTTAACTGTTCACACTGTGTAAGATTATCACTTAACGTGGAGATTATATTATTTGGTACGGATGAGAAAACAAAAACCGACGATATGCTAGACCTGATAATTTTAATGGGAAAATATTTCATATATAAATGTAGAATTAACAAGACAAAACCTAATCTAAACATATTTTTGAAGGAGCTGGACTATAGACATAAGATGGAGAAATATATGTCCTTAATGGAGATGAATCATGCAACGTACTTAACAAAGTGGTCACCTTATATCAAAATACTAGGGAACTAATGGTTATAGTATGTATTATATGAAGGTATGCGCAAGGGTGTGTGTGTGTGT
>CM065739.1:29606604-29609104 GCA_033310375.1 Conus canariensis
CGAAGCATCAGTAATCCATGGTAATGTATTTAATTTTGACCACACTTCATAGGGGCAAGGAGTCAAGCAACGGCCAAAGAATTTGAGTCCTTCTCCCCAACCTCTTTCCTCATTCATTTTGGGGCTTGTTTCCTCATTCATTTTGGGGCTTGTTTCCTCATTCATTTTGGGGCTTGTTTCCTCATTCATTTTGGGGCTTGTTTCCTCATTCATTTTGGGGCTTGTTTCCTCATTCATTTAGTTTCAGCCTCAGTACCATCTTCTCGTTTAGCAGATGTGATCTAGTGTATATATATATATGGTTCAACGGCAAACAGTGACACCTCCTTTCTGAAAGTGAAACTTAGTCCATGGACGATTTCCTCAGTGCGTCATCTAGTTCCTAATTTCATCCCCAAGGAAGGAAGAAAAGGGGAAGGCAACGTGAGGGGAGGGCAACGTGAGGGGAGGGCAACGTGAGGGGGAGAGAGGGCAACGTGAGGGGAGGGGAGGGCAAGGTGAGGGGAGGGAGGGGCAACGTGAGGGGAGGGGAGGGGAGGACAACGTGAGGGAGGGCAACGTGAAGGGAGGGCAACGTAAGGGGAGGGGAGGGCAACGTGAGGGCAGGGCAACGTGAGGGAGGGCAACGTGAAGGCAGGGCACCGTGAGGGGAGGGCAACGCGAGGGGGAGGGCAACGTGAGGGGAGGGCAACGTGAGGGGAGGGCAACGTGAGGGGAGGGGAGGGCAACGTAAGGGAGGGCAACGTAAGGGGAGGGGAGGGCAACGTGAGGGGAGGGCAACGTGAGGGGAGGGCAACGTGAGGGGAGGGCAACGTGAAGGGAGGGCAACGTAAGGGGAGGGGAGGGCAACGTGAGGGGAGGGCAACGTGAGGGGAGGGCAACGTGAAGGGAGGGCAACGTAAGGGGGGCAACGTAAGGGGAGGGGAGGGCAACGTGAGGGGAGGGCAACGTGAGGGGAGGGCAACGTAAGGGGAGGGCAACGTAAGGGGAGGGGAGGACAACGTGAGGGAGGGCAACGTGAGGGGAGGGCAACGTGAAGGGAGGGCAACGTAAGGGGAGAGAGGGCAACGTGAGGGGAGGGCAACGTGAAGGGAGGGCAACGTAAGGGGAGGGAGGACAACGTAGAGGGAGGGCAACGTAAGGGAGGGCAACGTGAAGGGAGGGCAACGTAAGGGGAGGGGAGGACAACGTGAGGGGAGGGCAACGTGAGGGAGGACAACGTGAGGGGAGGGCAACGTAAGGGGAGGGCAACGTGAAGGGAGGGCAACGTAAGGGGAGGGGAGGACAACGTGAGGGGAGGGCAACGTGAGGGGAGGACACGTGAAGGGCGTGCAACGTGTGTGTGGGGCGCCTGGTGTAGTGGGAGGTGTAATTTGTACGTGTGAGTGGTGAGGCGTGCGTGAGAGGGTGTGGCGACGTGCGTGGGTGTGTGTGATGGGGTGTAACGTTGTTCTCCTCTAAGGGCATAACGTAAGGTGACGTGCTAAAACCCCCGTTATAATCGTTATTCAGGTCACGAAAGGTAGGTTTTGGGGTTGCATGTGTGGGGATTTTCTTCAGTCTGTTTACAGGGAACGCACACGCATAACAGCAAACTAATCACGGCATGCGAGCAGCAACGAAACAACACAACACAACAAAAACACACACAACACAGGACGCGCACGCACGCCGCAAACACTAAACACGGCACACGCAAAGGCACAGCACGCAACAGTGACAAAGACAGCACACACACACACACAGCAACAAGACACACGGCACACACAGTAGAGGGAGGGCAAAGTGCAGATAGGAGAGCAACACAGAAAAGAGAAGGAGAAGAGGGCAATGAGGAGACAGGACAACGACAGGGAGCAGAGAAGGAGAAGAGACAGCAGACAGTGACGAGGAGGGAAGAGAGGGGAGGAGAGATCTGAAGCGATCAGTATCCATGGTAATGTATTATTGACCACACTTATGGGGCAGGGCAACACGGAAGATGACCAACGTAAGGGGTCCTAGGGGCAATTCTTTTGGGGTGCCCAGGGGCATCGTTTAGTCAGCGCAACGTACGGGAGTGAGAACTTGGAGGCACGTGAGAGATGTGACAGGCAAATGATGGTAGGCAACAGTGGAAGGCAACGTTGAGGGAGTGCAACTGAGGAGGAAACGTATACGGGAGTGGGGCAACGTGAGGGTGTGGCAACGTGAAGGGAGGAAGTAAAGGGAGAGGCAACGTGGGGGAGGGCAACGTGAGGGGAGGGCAACGTAAGGGGAGGGAGGGGCAACGTGAGGGAGGACGTGAGGGGAGGGCAACGGAAGGCAGGGCACCGTGAGGGAGGGCAACGTGAGGGGAGGGCACGTGAGGGAGGGCAACGTGGGAGGGGAGGGCAACGTGAGGGGAGGGCAACGTAAGGGAGGGCAACGTAAGGGGAGGGGAGGGCAACGTGAGGGGAGGGCAACGTAAAGGGAGGGCAACGTGAGGGAGGGCAACGTGAGGGGAGGGCAACGTAAAGGG
>CM065739.1:29614104-29619104 GCA_033310375.1 Conus canariensis
AGATTTGAGCTGCCTCCATTCTGTTCTCATATGGCACCGTGAGCTCGATCATGATCAGCTGCTTGGTTGACTTAGAGTGGACTACTATGTCTGGTCTCATGCCACTCTTGCTGATGATCTCTGGGTGACTCTTCCATTCTGGGAGGTCTGCAGTGCACTCCCAGTCATCTGCCCCGTCCAGCAGACTCTGCCTGCATGTTTCGAGTGGCACTGTTGTTCTTGGCCATGATTTGCTGCCTCCTGCCGTGAAGAATGTTGCGGGTGCTTTTGGAGTCCTGATTTTCCCTTTTGTGGTGTTGGTACTAGCCCAGACTACTTGTACAATCTCTTTGAGCACTTGGTTGTGCCTCCATGTGTACCTTCCTTGAGCCAGGGCTACTTTACATGAGCTTAGGACATGCCCCACTGTTTGTTTTTCATGGCAGAGGGGGCATGCAGGATCGTCTGTTTTCCCCCACTTCACCAGGTTTGCATTTGAGGGCAGAAGGTCACATGCAGATCTGAGAATGAAGCTGATCCTGAGAGGGGCCATGTGCCAAATGTCATTCCAAGTGAGACTTCTTTGGAGTGCATTCTCCCACGTTGTCCATTGCCCTTGCTGGCTCTGCTGGACTGCTTTTTGGAGTCTTTTTTGGTCTTCTTCTTTTCTCATCTCCTGAATCATCATGTCTCTTTTGGCTTTTCCTTTGGCCTTTGACCACCATTCAGTTTTGGTCACCCCCAGTCCCTGTCTGTTGGTCTGTGTGTGTCCTGTTATTTCTCTGATCTTGAGACTTTCTTTTGCAGAATCCATCGCCTCTTGAACTTTCCATTTTCTGCCTGTCTTCAGCTGGGGCTTAATTGCTTCTACCACCTTGTCTCCTGAGTCCTCCAGCATGCTTTGAAGTCTGATCTTCCCTGCTTTGTATTCCTCCAGGATGGATTGCAGGGGTAGTTTCAGCTTTGCTTGGCGACAGTACAGCGCTATGTCAGTCAGACAGGGTGGGACACCAAGCCATTTCCTTGTGAACTTGTTGATTTTGGCTTCCATTGCCTCCACTATGCTGGTGCAGATGTCGTATATCATCAGAGGCCATAGCAGCTTTGGTATCAGCATGAACTGCAGACACCAGACCTTGTATTTGCCAGGGAGCCCACACTGGTCAATGGTCTCCAAGCCTTCCTCCGCCATCTGCTTGGTTTCTTTTGCTCTTTGTGTGTCTTTCAGCGTATCATCATACCATCTTCCAAGGCTCTTGACTGGTTCTTCTGTGACTGTTGGAATGGCCTGGTTGGCAACACTGAAGACCACAGATCCGGCCACTTTTCCTTTCCTCAGTGAGAGACTCCGTGATTTCTTTGGCTTGAACTTCATTCTGGATGAGGCAACTATGTCGTCCAGCCTCTCCAGCACATGACGTGTCTCGTCTTCTCTGGATGAAATCACTGTAGTGTCATCCATGAAGGCCTTGAGAGGAGGCATCTTGTATCCATCGCCAAGGTCTGTTTGTCTCGCGTTGTTTGTTGCTGCTTTCAAGATGAGTTCCATTGCCAGCACGAACAGTATTGGGGAAATTGCACAGCCCATTGCAATACCCACTTCCAAGTTGATCCAGTCTGTTGTGTACTCCTTGGTAGAGAACCGCATTGAGAAGCCATTGAAGTACTTCTTGAGCATGTCGCGGATGTTCTTTGGCACATGGTACATCTCAAGAGCCAACTGTATCATCTCATGGGGCACAGATCCATATGCGTTTGCCAGATCAAGCCACACTACGTCCAGGTCTCTCTTTTCTGTTTTTGCTTTTTGGATTGCGTCCCAGATCATTGTGGCGTGTTCTACACAGCCCGCCACGCCTGGGATGCCACCTTTCTGGACTGACACATCCAAGTACTTGTTTTCCATCAGGTACTTGGTCAGCCTTGCTGCCATGACAGAGAAGAAGATTTTCCCTTCGACGTTCAGTAGTGATATTGGCCTGAACTGGCTAATGTCACTTGAGTTTTGCTCTTTGGGGATGTACACACCATCTGCCGTCATCCACTGGCCGCTGATCTTCTGGTTTCTCCAAGCCGATCGCAGCAGCCTGTGGAGCCACTCCAGCACCTTGGGACATTTCTTGTAAAGCTGGTAAGGTATTCCGTTTGGCCCTGGTGATGATTTGGCTCTGGCTTTGTCGACCACCTTCTTGATTTCCGCCAACGTTGGAGGCTTGCCATTGAACTGTTCCTCAGGGTTGGTTGGCCACACCAGACCTTGAATGTCGAGTGGTGCTTTGCTCTGTGGGTCAGAGTATGTTTTCCTCAGATGCTGCTCAAGAACTCCTTTGTCCACACTTAGGGTCCCAGATTTTGGCTGCTCAAACAGTGTTCTGGCAAACTGGAAGGGGTCTCTGAAGAAGCGCTCTTGTGTCTTCTTCTTTTTGCTCTTCCTCTTCCTCGCAGATTCCGCTTTGCTGAGGGCACTGTGTTTTTCTTTCAGGTCTTTCCACAGTTTTTCCAAGCCTTGTTTTTCAGCTGGCAGTGCGGTCTTCATTTGCATCTTGAGGTTTTTCTTTTGGACCCTGATCTTGTCCATCTTTTCTTGGCGTCTGGATTTCTTTGGAGGTGTTTTCTCTTTGGGTAGTTTTGCTCCATAGGCGTCTCTACATGTGGCATACACAATGTCCCCATATGTGGCTAGTTTGTGTTCCAGGGTGCTTTTCCCTATCAGTGCATCGAGTCTTTGGACGATTTTTGCATCCAGTTTCTCCCAATCTTCAGTTTCGTTTGCTCGTGGCAGGTTGAGTTTCAGGCGCCTGGCATCGAGGGCCTGTGCAAATTCCTCATCCGAACCAACAGCGTGGATGTCCTTGGCACTGTGGTTTAAATCCTGGCCTTGGTCTTCCGACGTCTTATCTGCTGATGCAGTGCGCTGCTGCTCATTCAGATGAGTCTTCACACATCCCATCTTTGTTCTGTGGATCTTCATGCCACGGGTGGTAGCGAAACGCTTTCCACAGACACATGGATATTCCATTTGGTCCATGTTCATAGTCCGCTTGGGATTTGCAGTCATGATTGGTTGAGCACCGATGGATTCATCAGACAAATAGACAGAGAGAGAGAGGGGAGACAGACAAATAGACAGAGAGAGAGAGAGGGGGGGGGAGACAGACAGACAAATAGACAGAGAGAGAGAGAGGGGGGGGGAGACAGACAGACAAATAGACAGAGAGAGAGGGGGAGACAGACAGACAAATAGACAGAGAGAGAGAGAGAGGGGGGGGAGACAGACAGACAAATAGACAGAGAGAGGCAGAGAGAGAGAGGGGGAGACAGACAAATAGACAGAGAGAGGGGGAGACAGACAAATAGACACAGAGAGAGGGGGAGACAGACAGACAGACAAGACAGATCGACAGACAGACAGACAGACAGAAAAAAGGAAAAGGACAGTGAAACAGAGACAGACGGGCAGACAGACAAACAAACTGATAGACAGACGGAAAGGCTGACGACCAACAGACAGACAGGCGGACAGACACAGAATAAAGGACACACACAGAGTGAGCGAGTGAGGGAGAGGAGCGAGGGACGGAGGGACAGACAGACAGGCAGACAAGCACAACACAGACCGACGGACAGACAGACGAAGAAACACAGGTAGACTCATACACAGAAAAAGACTAAAAAGTAGAAAGAGAGAGAGAGAGAGGGGGGGGGAGACAGACAGACAGACAAATAGACAGAGAGAGAGAGGGAGACAGACAGACAGACAAATAGACAGACAGAGAGAGAGGGGGGGAGACAGACAGACGGACAAATAGACAGAGAGAGAGAGGGGAGACAGACAGACAGACAAATAGATAGAGAGAGAGGGAGGGGAGACAGACAGACAGACAAATAGACAGACAGAGAGAGAGGGAGGGGAGACAGACAAATAGACAGAGAGAGAGAGAGAGAGAGAGGGGGGGGGAGACAGACAGACGGACAAATAGACAGAGAGAGAGAGGGAGACAGACAGACAGACAAATAGACAGAGAGAGAGAGGGGAGACAGACAGACAGACAAATAGACAGAGAGAGAGGAGGGGAGACAGACAAATAGACAGAGAGAGAGAGAGAGGGGGGGGGGAGACGAGACAGACGGACAAATAGAAGAGAGAGAGGAGGGGGAGACAGACAGACAGACAAATAGATAGAGAGAGGGGAGACAGACAGACAAATAGACAGAGAGAGGGGGGGGAGACAGACAGACAGACAAATAGACAGAGAGAGGGGAGACAGACAGACAGACAATAGATAAGAGGAGGAGACAGCAAATAGACGAGAGAGAGGGGAGACAGACAGACAGACAAATAGACAGAGAGAAGGAGAGGGGGAGACAGACAGACAAAGTGAGACAGAGACAGAGAGAGAGGAGGGGGGAACAGATAGACAGACAAATAGACAGAGAGAGAGAGAGGGGGGGAGAGACAGACAGACAGACAAATAGACAGAGAGAGAGAGGGGGGGAGACAGATAGACAGACAAATAGACAGAGAGAGAGAGAGGGGGGGAGAGACAGACAGACAGACAGACAAATAGACAGAGAGAGAGAGGGGGGGGGGAGACAGACAGACAGACAAATTGACACAGAGAGAGAGAGTCTCCGGAGTGTCCTGGTGATGTATTTTGACTGCGTTTAGTAGGTGTTAGTGAATTAGGCAATGGCAATTACCATCTTACATATGCATATCTACATAACTGAAATACCCTAGAGGAACAAGAACTTGTTGATCTTTACAAACATTTTGCAGTCTGTGACTGGGAAATAAGTACGGCGATCTCAACAACATATGGTCCATATAGGACATTATCAATATCATCCATCACAACACCTTTCTTCTCCTAATAAAGCAAGGTCAATACTGGATATTCAAACAAAAGATGATGCGCAGAAATGTTTTCACTGCAGACAAATGTATAAGACAGGAATTGAAAGTACTAAAATGAGTGATAAGCTCCGTGTGTATTTTTCCCCCTATTATAATCATTAAT
>CM065739.1:29639104-29649104 GCA_033310375.1 Conus canariensis
CACGCACGACGCACACACACACACACACACACACACACACACACACACACACACACACACACACAGATGCGCAAGCGCAGGCGCGTGTTAAAAAAGTGGTATGAAGACATAATTTGGATCTCATAAATCAATGAACAGGAAAAGGTTTTTTTGTGGGGGGGGGGGGGGGGGGGGGGGTTGTGTGCCATTCTACCACTTCAAATTTTCCGATCTCTCTTCTTCCCTTTACTACATATGCAACCCTGTAACCCTGCAAATCACCTCTCTCTCTCTCTCTCTCTCTCTCTCTCTCTCTCTCTCTCTCTCTCTCTACCTGAATATAAATAGCAGATACAAAGAAAATATCAAAGCATGTCCTTTTTGTAACCAACTTGAGAACGAACTCCACTTTCTATTGAGATGCAATGCTTATATGCCTTTCAGAGAAAAATACATACTGAAGCACAGACAGTTTCAGAACGTGAGCTCTGTTGAACTAAAACAATTACTTGCAAACGAAAATGTGCATATTACAAGAGATATTGCTATGTATATTTATTATGCACTGAAAAAAAAGAGAAATCGTACCCCACACAGTATAAATAATTAGTTACCCTCATAAATTAGCATTCTTCTTCTTCTTTCTTTAAGTGTCCGCCTTCATCAAGTTGAAGATTCTGACACTATAGTATGGGGTTTCCGGATCAACGGTAGATCAAAAACTGCTGCCTGGATCATCAGCTTATGAATAAGTGGGCCTTACACTGGAGTGGGGGGGGGGGGGATCGACTAAGGTGAGGAAGGGGAGGGATAGGTGGGGAGGGGAGGGGCGAGGGGGTCAGGAGAGAGAGCGAGAGAGAGGAGGGGAGGGGGGGAGTAAGGGGGGGGGGGGTTATATCCAGGATCTGAAGTCCTCCAGCGAGGCCGATGCCACTGCCTCAGCTGGAAGATTGTTCCACTCCCTCCCAGTGCGCGGAAAGAAGCTGTTCTTTCTGTAGTTATTAGTACATCGAAAAATATACTTTTGTTGTCATTTCTCTTTTTTTCTCTTTATGTGTGCATTGCACCTCACATTGTTATAGGCTGGAGGCCTGAAACATTTAACTTATGTTCAATTGTGTTCTCTCTGTCTGTCTGTCTGTCTGTCTGTCTGTCTGTCTCTCTCTCTCTCTCTCTCTCTCTCTCTCTCTCTCTCTCTCTCTCTCTCTCTCTCCTCAGGCGGCCGTGGACCTGATAAAGGAAAACACCACAACCAAGACTAAGATCAATAGAAATGATGCGATGATCAAAGGGATATAGGAAAGCAAAGAGACACATGGTAAACACATAAGATGAAGAAAGAAGAGGACGCCAAGAGAACCTTGATGGCAGTCCAGCAAGGCCAGCAGGGGCCATGGGCTGCCCGGCACTCGGACGAAGTTTTCAGCTGGAATGGAATATGGGATGTAGCTCCCCTTATGATCAGCTTCATCCATGAATCAGTATATGACCTCCTGTCCTCCGGTTCCAACCTGGTGAAATGGGAGACAACAGATAACCCTGTGTGCGCACTGTGTTGGGGCAAACAGACTGTGGAACATGTCCTGAGTTCAGGCAAAGCAGCGCTAAGCCAGGGAAGGTACACATGGAGATAGAACCAAGTCCTTAAGGTAGTCGTCGCAAGCACAGCCTTGAAATTTGTAATCATGTCTTTTGGCCTTCAATGTTGACTTTCTCAAGTTACGCTGGAGTGCTTTTCAAGACAAAAAATCACAAAAAATCAACATCAACGCTCTCTCTCTCTCTCTCTCTCTCTCTCTCACACACACCCCACACACACACACACACACACACACACACACACACACACACACACACACGGATTTCAATACCCGTCTTAGCGATGCAGATTGTTTACATCCACTTCCACCCCACCCCACCCCACCCCACCCCACCCCTGATATATCCACCACCCACTAAAAAGATAAACAAGAAACAACTCTACCAAATTTTCCCCCGCTAATTTGTTTGGATTGTTGCTGTTCGTTTCTGCTGAATGATCATAATGGAGAGAATCTACATCATGTGCTGCCTCCTCTGTTTGTTATCGCCTGTGAGTTGATGAAATGATTTGTCAACATTTCATTTTGTTTAGTTGATGAAATGATTTGTCAACATTTTATTTTGTTTAGTTGATGAAATGATTTGTCAACATTTCATTTTGTTTTGCATCGATGAATCCAAGAAGCTAAAACTGCCTTTTGATGTTTATATAGTTGTTTGTTTGTTCGTTGCCTGGTAGTTCTTCGTAATTGCCTTTGCTAGTTATCTCGATGATTATGAACTCTTTATCAATCTTATCTCTTGTGGTGTTGCTGGAGTTGATGTTCTTCTTGTTGTCGTTGTTGTTTTTCTTGTTATTGTCATTGTCGTCGTCATCGTTGTCGTCATTGTCGTCGTCGTCGTCGTTATTGTTGTTCTTATTTTTAATCTATGTTGAGAGTAGAGTTCGACGAGGTAACAGACTCGATATGACTCTTTGCAGTCGGCTTGGCCACAGGCAACATGAATTTAACCGATTTGAAGTTTTTAAGTTGTTTCCTTACCTCAAGGTGACGTAGAGGCCAAAACTATTCTCATATCGAGAGACCGAGCCATACACAGATTATATAGGCAGACATCCTCACCGTTTATATGACGTGATGTTTTTCAGTCATCTCCGCCATGGTCATGAACTCTTTCGTCATCTGGTCGTTCGCTGCGCGGAAGAAGACCATCGTCAGCGTGGACTATTACATCTTGACCCTGGCCGTCAGTGACCTTTGCGCCCCAGTGTTTGCCTATCCTTTGGCCATGATGTCCACCTTCTCCCACCGATGGATCTTTGGCGACACGGGTAAGTCGCTAGGAGTCATTGGCTTGTTTGGAGAAATGGTTCTTCGTACGTTCGTAGTTCTTTACTTTTATACCGTTAATGTTTTTTTCTTTCTAAAGTGAATCATCACTTAAAGTTCAAAATATTGAAATTATTCATTTTGCTGTGTGGAAGGAGGACGGAGGGGGGGGGGGGGGGGGCGGGTGAGGGGGGGGGGGGTGTAGGTTTAGTTTTGGAAACTGCAGACAGAGGGACAGTAATTCCTTCACCAAATGTCTACAAATATTTCTGTATTGGATTAAAAAAAACATTGTCAATAGTAACTCCTGAGCTATATGCAATAATAGTGGCTTTGGAACTCGGATAATATTCTACTGTATTCCGTTTTCATCACTTTATTGTGTGTAGAGAGCAAAACCTGAGTGACATAGTACTTGAAATAAAAGTATCGTATAATTTCAAAGGATATTGATATTGATTTCCGCAGCTCTTCATCTCACAGTGCACTTTCCTTGAACCACACAAAAAAAGAACAAGATGCAAAGCATATAAACGTACTCCCAGTAAGTGGTAGTACAACAAAAAGAAAACATATATATATATAAATCAGTCACTATAACACTTTCTCCCCTTTTGGTGGTAGAAATTTTGTGTGTAAGAGAAAAGAAAAAAAAAAAAGCTGCTCTCCCCGCGGGGAAATGAGACCGGATCTCCCGCGTGACAGGCGGGGATACTAACCACTGTATTACCGAGGAGCTGTCAGAATTTGGTTACACTTAAGGTTATAAAGCGTTATTACTTAAACTGTACATCACAAAATTATCATTTATAGCCGTTAGTAACGGCTATTCTGGTAAAATAAAACATCAGGCATCATCCGTGACCCATAATGAACATAATGTTATATACACATTTTCAGAAACATCGGTCCAGCAGTTTTGTCTGGAGCGAGTGGAACACATTTTGACCACGGACGGACAGACAGACAGACAGACAGACAGAAAGACACACACACACACACACACACACACACACACACACACACACACACACACACAGAGAGAGAGAGAGAGAGAGAGAGGAGAGAGAGAGAGAGAGAGCATTTCTTAATTCCCATTGTAAAGTACTCCCTGTTCTATAAGACCTGGGAGTACAAAAACAGCCCTTGCCACGGCTTAGTAGATTGTGTCCGGCGTGAGTTGCATCAGAACAGGCCCCACTGAACACCACTGAAGTGACTCAGCAGCAGTGCAGTGTCTCCTCTGGTGGGTTGTCTCATGCCGACTTGACATTGACTGATCCCTTTCGACTGCTGGTGACGGGGTTGTGACGGGATGGGTCAGGCTGTGCTTGTGGATGGGCGGTGGGAGGGAGGGAGGGAGGGGGGGGGTGGAATGAATGAGCGGTGTGGGGGCGATGCCACTGAAGTGGTACAGAAGATGAGAAAGAAAAAAGAAAAGTTGGTGGACACCGCACAGCTAAACGTGGCAAAATCTTTTTTTTATCCACTCGAATGTGGATGAACAGATCGGGTGCTTCAGGAGTGGATCAGTCCTTATCAGAGGGAGGGTCTATGATCATTTTTTGCAATATGAATCCATTACCAGCCAACTGAAAAACAACAACTGATAACCATCGTGTGTATGAGATAAGAGAGAGAGAGAGAGAGAGAGAGAGAGAGAAGAGAGAGAGAGAGAGATGGGAATGGGGAGGAGGGGATCAGAAATTAAAGAGAAAGGGGGGGGGGGGGGCGGCGGGGGGGCAGAGGAGAGAGGCAGTATCTACATAACATTCTGTTGTCCAAAATCCATCGACAGGAATAGAAAAGGAATTAGTAAACGGGAAAGGAGGGGAAGCAACAAAGGAGGGGCAGAGGGGGGTGGGGGGGGGGGGGCAGGTTAAGTGGAGGAAGGTGAAGGACAGAGATGGGCAGTGGCAACCGTAACCTTGTTTCTCAAATGGTAACTCTGTCACGAAAAATACATGTTCCCACATCTGGGGATGGGGGAGGGTATTGTGGGTGGATGGGGGGGGGGGGGGGAGGGAATGGGCGGGGGGAGGGGGGGGGTCAGAATCCCTGCGAACACTTTCCTTTCCACGTACCCCGACCTCCACTCGCTCCTCCAGCCCTGTCTCTGCTGAAGAGCGAAAGAAACAGGACTCAGCACAACCGGTGATCAGGCGACCGTTGTGTCGTGAATAGTCGCTGCTTTGTACTTCACCCTCTGACAGACTGGGAACCAGTGGAGTTTAGAATGAAAAGAGGAGAAGTAAGGGGTTTGCTCTGAAGTGTTGAAAATCGGCTCTCATGCACAAATGTGCATCGCTTGCAAGTTTTTTTTTTCAATTCGAATCTTAGGGGGGAGGGGGGAGGGGGGGGTAGCCGGGGGGAGGGGGAAGATGAGAAGGGGATGGAAGCGTTTGAGAAGGGGAACGGAAAAAAATGATGATCAGGTCGAAAGTTTAGAGACTGAGTGCAGAATCTGAAGGAAGGAAGTCACTTTGGGATTATAAGTACAGAAACAACGCGTTTTGACCGTGTGCAAAACTTTCCTAGAGAAGGCCAAGCTTGTGTGTCATCACTGGCTTGTCAGGTGGTGTAATAATACGATGCATATTTTCCCGACAAATGAGCAAGAGACGGCAGCGTTACAAACAAGTAAGAGACGGTAGTGTTCAGAGAGAGAGAGAGAGAGAGAGAGAGAGAGAGAGAGAGAGAGAGAGAGAGAGAAGAGAGACAGCATTGACTGAAGGGCGTAGGCTCTAATACAGAGTGATGAATCTGACCAATTCTTTGAAGTTTAGTATTCAATCAGGTCAGGTTTGTTTTTAACCCAGATAATTGTTGGTGACAATTGTTCTTGAAAACCGCGTAATTTTTCTCTTTCCTAATGAAATCATTGTATATACCGTGCTTTATTCCCCTCATTCTCTTCCTCCCATCTACACTGCAGAGTTGACAGCTTTGGTCTTAGCTCTTGAAATTGTCTCTAAATCAGAACATAAAGATTTCCTCATTTTGTCAGACTCCCTTTCTGCTTTGGGGGCCATTGCCAGCCGTAACCTCAAACACCCTCTACTGCTAAAATTATTCGAACTGTACACCTCTTTGAAATCATACAACGTAGTTTTTTGGCTTGGGTTCCCAGTCATGTGGGCATTTGAGGCAACGAATTGGTTGATCAACTTGCCAAGAGTGCCACAAGGAAAGAGTTGAGGAGATTGTCTGTTCCTCACACTGACCTGAAAACCAAAGCCCAGGCTTACGTCAAAGACCTCAGGTAAGAGGAATGGAACTTACAGACTGATAACAAACTATTTAAAATCCGTCCAAACCTGAAAGAGTTTCTACCATGTTCCCGAGGCGGCCGTAAAGAAGAAACAATTCTTGTGCCGCTTGCATACAGGCCACTCGTTTTACACCCATTCTTATCTTTTAAAAGGTGAAGAAGCTCCGTGGTGCATTCCTTGTCATGTTCCACTCACAGTGAAAAGCACAAGGCACGTAGCCACCCAATGGCCTGTAAGTTGACAGAAATAAAACATGCACAAGAGCACAGTTAGCCCACACAATGGTCCTGTTAGTTGACAGACAACAACCATGCACAAGGCACGTACGTGCCACCCAATGGCCTGTAAGTTGACAGACACAACATGCACAAGGCACGTAGCCACCCAATGGCCTGTAAGTTGACAGACAACAACATGCACAAGGCACGTAGGTCTGCCACCCAATGGCCTGTAAGTTGACAACAACAACATGCACAAGGCACGTAGGTCTGCCACCCAATGGCCTGTGAGTTGACAGACAACAACATGCACAAGGCACGTAGCCACCCAATGGCCTGTGAGTTGACACGACAACAACATGCACAAGGCACGTAGGTCTGCCACCCAATGGCCTGTAAGTTGACAGACAACAACATGCACAAGGCACGTAGGTCTGCCACCCAATGGCCTGTGAGTTGACAGACAACAACATGCACAAGGCACGTAGTCACCAATGGCCTGTAAGTTGACAGACAACAACATGCACAAGGCACGTAGCCACCAATGGCCTGTAAGTTGACAGACAACAACATGCACAAGGCACGTAGCTCCACCCAATGGCCTGTAAGTTGACAGACAACAACATGCACAAGGCACGTAGCCACCCAATGGCCTGTAAGTTGACAGACAACAACATGCACAAGGCACGTAGTCTGCCACCCAATGGCCTGTAAGTTGACAGACAACAACATGCACAAGGCACGTACGTCTGCCACCCAATGGCCTGTAAGTTGACAGACAACAACATGCACAAGGCACGTACGTCTGCCACCCAATGGCCTGTAAGTTGACAGACAACAACATGCACAAGGCACGTACGTCTGCCACCCAATGGCCTGTAAGTTGGAAGACAACAACATGCACAAGGCACGTACGTCTGCCACCCAATGGCCTGTAAGTTGACAGACAACAACATGCACAAGGCACGTAGCCACCCAATGGCCTGTAAGTTGGAAGACATCAACATGCACAAGGCACGTAGCCACCCAATGGCCTGTAAGTTGGAAGACAACAACATGCACAAGGCACGTACGTCTGCCACCCAATGGCCTGTAAGTTGACAGACAACAACATGCACAAGGCACGTAGCCACCCAATGGCCTGTAAGTTGGAAGACATCAACATGCACAAGGCACGTAGCCACCCAATGGCCTGTAAGTTGGAAGACAACAACATGCACAAGGCACGTAGCACCCAATGGCCTGTAAGTTGGAAGACATCAACATGCACAAGGCACGTACGTCTGCCACCCAATGGCCTGTAAGTTGACAGACAACAACATGCACAAGGCACGTAGTCTGCCACCCAATGGCCTGTAAGTTGACAGAAAACACAACATGCACAAGGCACGTAGGTCTGCCACCCAATGGCCTTTAAGTTGACAGACAACAACATGCACAAGGCACGTAGTCTGCCACCCAATGGCCTGTAAGTTGACAGAAAACAACATGCACAAGGCACATAGGTCTGCCACCCAATGGCCCGTAAGTTGAAAGACATCAACATGCACAAGGCACGTAGGCCCTCTGGCTAACACCGTCTATCATAACAACATTACAGACGCACAAATAAGTATGTCTATATTGCGAAAAAGGGCCAAAGGTCCTTGTGGAAGGGGATGATGCAAAGCATCATACTGATCTCCTATGCATCGAAATTTACGTACATCAATGATTACAGCACCCTATGAAGATCACAACTGTATATATAAACTAGAAGGACATCGTACATATAAACTAGGACAACGTGTATATAAACTAGAAGGACATGCATCGTACATATTAACAAGAAGGACATCGTATAGATAAACTAGAAGGACATCGTATAGATAAACCAGAAGGACATCGTATAAACTAGAAGGACATCGTATAGATAAACTAGAAGGACATGTATAGATAAACTAGAAGGCCATCGTATAGATAAACTAGAACGACATCGTATAGATAAACCAGAAGGCCATCGTATAGATAAACCAGAAGGACATCGTGTAGATAAACTAGAAGGACATGGTATAGATAAACCAGAAGGACATCGTATAGGTAAACCAGAAGGACATCGTATAGGTAAACCAGAAGGATATTGTATGGATAAACTAGAAGGACATCGTATAGATAAACTAGAAGGACATGGTATAGATAAACCAGAAGGACATCGTATAGATAAACCAGAAGGCCATCGTATAGATAAACTAGAAGGACATCGTATAGATAAACTAGAAGGACATGGTATAGATAAACCAGAAGGACATCGTATAGATAAACAAGAAGGATATCGGGGATAGCGCAGACCACAGTCAACGTCGAATAGATCCTACACCCCTGCTTCGTCCTTGGAGCACATAGCGTCTGTCCACAGAGTTTCGTTAGAATCGGTTTGGTAGTTTTACGTCATTTTGCTGACAGACAGACAGACAGACAGTACCGGGGAAAAAACTATACATCCATGGCGGAAGTAAAAACAAAGACATAGAAATGTTTGTATCAGCTGTGCGGCCATACTGAAGCATCGTTTTAGGGTTTTTTTTCTTTAAAGCGAGATAGCTAGGAAGATGTGTGGGCTGATTATATCAGTATACTGACCATCAAAGACATGCTAATCTATCATGACTCGTACCTGTCTTTTCGGAAATGTGTTAATCTGTGGCATAGTTGTGGTAAGGATTCACAAATACAAAGACGCACCGAGATATAATGAGAGGCGGTGATTGTCTCTGACGTACGCAAACATGTCGGATGATATATTAATTAGACAGACCTTCAAAAGACATCGCAGTATTTCATAGCACATGGTCTTTTTCTGACATCTGTATAGATTTGAAATGATTTTTCATTTTCAGGTACTCAATTTATTACACTCTAAGATATCATGACATGCAAACTTTTTTCTCAACAAAATTGGTGTTGTTTTTTTTAATACTGATATACAACCGACGACCTAATTCAACTTCAATATTTCTACAGCTTCAACCTTAACATGACACCAGATCTTGCAACGTTTCAATTATGAGTTGGGAAGCGAAGTGGTTCAGCTTATCTAATGTCATATGACCTTAAAGATGATATACGTTTTTACTTAGCAGTATCACGAGGCGGCCTCGACCGATATAGTTAAACATGATAGGATTTGTTTGTAGTTTGACCCAGTTTTATTTTAGCAAAACATTCAGTGTGATTGGGCGATTTTTTTCCCCAAACGATTTATGCTATGGCTTAATGTTCCAAACAAAGGGCGAGCTTGAAGAATAGTTGTGTTCCAGTACCCTGTGGGTATTTCAGCACAGAGAGAGAGAGAGAGAGAGAGAGAGAGAGAGAGAGAGAGAGAGAGAGAGAGAAGAGAGAGAGAGAGAGACAGACAGACAGACAGACAGACAGACAGACAGACAGACGGAGAGAGAGACAGACGGAGAGAGAGACTGACGGAGGCAACACAAAATAAACGTACCGCAGCGGCAAACATACATGAACTAAACGATGACAAGGCCACCAATACTGAATTAATAGCCACTGCCATAAACCCACATACATTGATTGTTATGCTGAGGGTTGAAGGTAGAGAGCTATTTGTGCTTACATTGTATCTCCGCCCACTGGAAATTCTATGCTGGAACCCCCACCCCCC
>CM065739.1:29654104-29696604 GCA_033310375.1 Conus canariensis
TTGAGATGGCCTCATCAGACAATACTTACATTTCACTGACCCGACTGTCCACGTTTTAGATGATGAACTGGGGTATCGCAATACACACAGACGCACAGATAGGCACACACACACACACACACACACACACACACGCACGCACGCACGCACGCACGCACGCACGCACGTGCACGCACACACACACACACACACACACACACACACACACACACACACACACACACTGCTCCTTTGATTTGAACACATTTCCTTTTTCTTTGCAAGAACATCTATGGACTGAAGTTTCCTTTCTTTCTTTTTATGTTTTCTTTTTTTTTCCTTTTTTCTTTTTTTTTTTTTTTTTTCATGTTTTCACGCGTACTTCTTTTCAACTCGTTTCCCTTGTCCCTCGAATGACACTCTATTCTACACCGGCTCATTGTTCACACTCATTCCCTTGCCCTCTCAATGACACTCATTCTACACCGCTCATTGTCACCACTCATGTCCCTTGCCTCGCAATGACACCATTCACACCACTCATTGTTCACACTCATTCCCTGCCCTTCAATGACACTCATTCTACACACGCTCCATTGTTCACACTCATTTCCTTTGCCTCGCAATGACATCTATTCTAACCGCTCATGTTTCCCTTCATTTCCTTGCCTTTCATGACATCTATTCACACCGCTCATTGTTCACACTCGTTTCCCTTGCCCTCGCAATGACACTCATTCTACCCGCTCATTGTTCACACTCATTTCCCTTGCCCTCCAATGACACTCATTTACACCGCTCATTGTTCACACTCGTTTCCCTTGCCCTCTCAATGACACTCATTCTACACCGCTCATTGTTCACACTCATTTCCCTTGCCCTCGTCAATGACACTCATTCTACACCGCTCATTGTTCACACTCATTCCCTTGCCCTCTCAATGACACTCATTCTACACCGCTCATTGTTCACACTCATTCCCTTGCCCTCTCAATGACACTCATTCTACCCGCTCATTGTTCACACTCATTTCCCTTGCCCTCTCAGTAACACTCATTCTACACCGCTCATTGTTCACACTCATTTCCCTTGCCCTCCATAACACTCATTCTACCCCGCTCATTGTTCACACTCATTTCCCTTGCCCTCTCAATGACACTCATTCTACCCCGCGCATCCTGATCCCTCACACGTAGCAGCGCTCGGTCCACCCGGTAACAGTTTCAGCAGAGGTAGTCCCACAGAGAGCCATCACTGTCAGCCCAGCACAAGGCAACCCGCTGCAGGAGACACTGCGCTGCTGCTTGCTGCTGCGTCACATCGGCCGTGTTCAGCGGAGCCTGTTCTGTTCCAGCCAGTGCGGGACGTCCAACAGCAAAGCTCCCCAGTGACTACAGTAACTGCTTAGTCACAGGAGCCAGTACAAATGAATGTTACCACCACCCCCTCCCATACCCCTTCCACCACCACCCACCCAACCGCCCCTGAAGTCGCCATCACGTCTATCAAAAAACAACGGGTCCTAATTAATCTCAACATCAATATCGTGACATGGAGAGGACATTAAAACGGAGGCCACCCACAGGAGCGAGGCACTGAGGGCCACAGAATCTAAGACTACAATTTTGCTGATGGATGAAGATGACGTTAATCACGATGGTGTCAATGTTCATTGGGAAAGTTCTTCTTTGCGAATGCCTTTGCGAATGTCTACACGGTCAGTCCGGCCCTTGATATGAATAGTGCCGTTTTCTCCAGCTCTTGTAGACTGCCGTAGAGCTTCGCCATTAGAGCTGTCTCTGTTGGCCACACCTCTCTCCCTGTCTGTTCATGTAGTGGGCATTTTTGGAGCACATGCTCCGCTAACTGTTCTTCCTGCCCACAAGGACAGACTGGAGAAGGCACCACCTTGAGCTTTCGGCACAAGTGACTGTTAAGTCTGTTGTGCCCGGTGCGGAGCCTCACCAGGACACTTTGTTGCTCTTCGGACAACAGATGATAATCATCCTTGGGTGTCCTGGGCGTTGTGACAGTCTGGATGATGCTTCGCATCTCGCTGTAGGTGATGCTGTTATCATACTGCTCCCCTTGAGCACCCTCCCTCGCCAGGTGATCAGCCAGCTCGTTGCCTGGTATCCCACAGTGGGCTGGGAAAGTTGAGTGATTTTCCAAGTGAATGAACAATTGACTGCACGTGGCAGTCTTGCCAACATAGCGTCATACTGATATTGCGTCATGTCGACGGGGTAGAGACAGCAAAGCATTCTCTTCTACCAAAGACTAATTTTCTCTTCTCCTCACAGGCTAATCTCCCTTAGTGTTATATTTCACTAGGCAACAAAAGTGAAGGCACTTGATGCAATGAATGAAAAAAAAATGTTTGTAAACACTGCACTTTATTAAGATTGAAGATAAGTGTACAAAATGAATATTTTTCACAACAAGCAAATATCATAGATATGTGAACACATAAAAGATTGAACCTAAATGAATAAGTAGTAGGACAATAGATAGTTACGTCAACGAATGAAGAAATAAGACAAATGATAAGCATACCAAACCACAGAAATTGCACTCCCCCCCCCCCCCCCCGCCCCCCAACTACAAATAGAAAGAGATTATGTTGGGGGATATATTTCGTGAGCCTTCGTGTAATCTTAAAACATATGTTAACTAAAAAAAAATGGGTTAAGTTAAAAAAAACAATTGGTTAGCTAAAAAGAGAGGAATTATAAAACGAAAGATCAGAACCCAAAATCACAGACATCACAGAGGTGTGTGTTGTGTGTGTGTGTGTGTGTATGACGACAAAACTCCCGTTTGTTTCCAACAGACTTCGAATGACGTTGAACAAATCAAAACAGAAAGTGCGGGGACTTTTTTTTTTCTTTTTGTGATTTTTTTTTTTTTTTTGTGTTGTTCTATTCAAACTTTTTTGCTTATTTAAAGCGAGCTCTTCTGACATGTTTTGCGTGACCCAATGCTAAAGATCAGCTTGTCGATTTTTACTTGTCTGCCGACAACGATAGAAAGGAAAATTAACAACAACAACAACAAAACAAAAAAGGAAAGAAAAAAAAAGAAAAACTGACACTTTTCTTCTGTTCCCTAAGGAGGAAAAAAAGCAAATACCCTCTCACCTCACCCACCCCTCTCTTTCCTCCCACCTATTTACTTCTTGCATGCCCCTGAGAAAGCAACAAAAGAAAAAAGAAAAAAAATCGCACTTTTAGGCTGTCTCTCAGACAGCAAGAAAATAAAATGAAAACGTTCACTTTTCTTCTGTCCCGACGAGAAGAAAAACCAAAATAACATTCGGTTTTGTTTTTGTTTTTGTCTCTCCCTCCGAAGGGAAGAAAAGCTAGGAACAAGAAACCCCTCCAAGTTTTTGTGGAACAAAAAATTAAAATGACACTCTCTGGGCAAAATGCACGCGATTATAATACGCTAATGAGTTGAAGCAAAGTTTGTTCATGTCCACATCTTCTTGTCGATAATATTTTGTTGGTTTGAAGGAAAAGGGGAATAACAGAATGAAGAGAAGGGAACGGTCAACAAACTGCTTTATCATTATTTATTTTTAAAAAATAAAATAAAAACAATGGATAAAGCAACAAAGCTGTTCTTGTTTACAACTCTTTGTCTAAGATTTTTTTTTTCCGACGTTGATTTCTTTTGCGCAGTGGGTTTTTTTTTTTTTTTTCTTATGTTCTTTTGATATTGTCTTGTTTGTAGGATGGACAGAGGAAGGCTCCTCAAAAGTTCACCGTTTTTCGTCTTTCGTTTCAGTTTCTCGTCTGAAACGGGACAAGTTCTTGACGTCGTTGGTGATGGTGCTGATGATGTCGGCGCTGTGGGCGGTGCTGCCGTTGTGCGGATGGGGTGCCTACGATGTGGAACCCTTTGGCACTTCCTGTACCCTGCAGTGGTCCACTCCGGATAGGTCAGTTGCTTCAGCTGAATTTTTCCAAAATTATGATTCGTTCAAAATTATGATTTGTCCAAAATTATGATTCGTCCAAAATTACGGTTTGTCCAAAATTATGATTCTTCCAAAATTATGTGTGTGTCCAAAATTATGATTCGTCCAAAATCATGATTTGTCATAAATCATGATTTGTCCAAAAATATGATTTGTGCAAAGCATATTAGTCCAAAGGGACAACTTGAATATCAAACGACCGCCAACTTTGTTCCGGAATAGAAACTGATCGGAAGGGCAGTGATGTCTTTCCATTGCAGACAGAGTTACTTTTCTCAGTTTACGGATGAAAAGCATCACGCAAATTGTGCTTGCGCCATTTGGTAAACAAACGTCATGACAAGCCCAACACATCTATCTGAATCGATTGATGATAAAAAGTCGTCGCACTGTTTACAACACAGTGTCTGCATGTTTTACCCTCTCTCTCTCTCTCTCTCTCTCTCTCTCTCCTCTCTCTCTCTGCGTGAATGGTATGCGGATTTGATGGGGCCAAATAAACCTGTTACGAGAAACAAAAATCAGGGGAAGATAACACATGTCTTTCATTTGCAAATAGAACTGCTGTGTCTCAGTTTATGGAGCAAGCAAAATTAACAGATCTAGACGGTCAAATCAATAACTGAACCGTATACCCGGATAACAATCAGGATATCAATTGTCTGTGTGACAGGCGCACCGTTTCACACCCATGTTTTGGTATTTTCTCTCTGATTAAACTGATAGGCTGACTGATGGGGCGAAATTGCTTTTGAGAGTGCCCACCAGCAAAATCTCCCATGAAAATGGCAAGGTCACTTTGCTGAACGCCAGCTCTAACACAGATTATCTCCCTTGCATATTCATGTCCATTGTTTACAGTGTGGTCCTTCATACAGTGCCGTTGTGGTGACCTCAGATTTGACTTCCGCTTCACGTCCAGGCTGTTCCAATCAAACTGCAATAGCGGTTAAATCAACGAAATAGATATGACTATTGAAACGGATTCCCTGCAATTATCAGGTAGCAAAACTAATCACTACGTTCGTAGCTCTTTGAGTTTGGTGTGAGATTCAATCCTGCTTTGTAGATTATTAACACTCTGTTATTTTTTTTCACTTGACGTAAAAATGTATGATATATGCTTTTTTTAATGCCTACTTTTCTTCTTTAAATCACAATTCATGCCAAGTCTTGATGATGATGATATCATCATGATAATCTGTTGAACAAATCAAGCTTTTCTTCTTTTTTTTTAAAAATAAATCGCTCACTGGCATTGAACCCCGCCCTATCGGATCAGTGAGCGAACGGTTTCACCACTGGGCCACTGAACAGCACCATTTCGTGGTGAAAATACAGTTTAATTATCTTTGCTATAGAAACGTCTCAACAAATTACATTGACATTAACATGACTTTTACAAAGACATAATGCTCGACTTGCGGTAATGCTCTACTTCACACTTTTGACATCACCAGGAGCTAAGCTTAATCCCCTTTAAAAGTTAGCAGACTGGTCAGCAACCAAAAGTATTAGTTTAGTTTCTGATCAGTGGGGACCGAGTGTGAACCGGTGACATTTTCCCGTTACGTCTGAGTCTGATGCCCTTTGTGGAGAAACGCCGCAACAAAGGATAACATCATAGGTCATCACCAGTGGCGTCCAGTGTCCATTTCACCGGCCACCAGCTGTGGGCTTCACGAAGAAAACGAACAAAATGCAACTTCCTCTCATGGTGACTTCAGTTTCGAACTCCTCTCCGCGTCTATGGTCTTGTTGGTGTAATTCCGTCGGGGTCAGCGGTATCGGCAAATTCATGGGGGCTGTCGTTGGACGGACGTGGTGGCGCCCTCCGGAGGGAGAGCTCACTCACACCGGCTCAGCGACTAAGCAATGATTGGTTGTCCTCAGGGCCTTAGTAGGAGGTGTCCTGCGTATATTGGATCAGAACAGGCGCCACTGAACACCACCGAAGTGACTCGGCAGCAGTGCAGTGTCTCCTCCGGTGGGTTGCCTCATGACGGCTTGACATTGACTGCTCCCTGTGGATTGCCGGTGCCGGGGATTCCACAGGACGGGCCGGGCTGTGACTGTGGACGGGGGATCGGAATGAGCGGTGTGGGTGCTCACGCAGGGAGAAAGAAAGAGATGGGAGGAGGAATATAAAAGCTTGTTTTAGAATATAATCACAGTTTGCTGAGAATTATATCTCAAGGCTCCGTGTTTTTGAACGAAGGACTGCAATGACTGGCATTCCTCTGTGGACACAGGAAAGAGTTCCAAACAGATGGTCTCAAATGTGCAGATTCAGACTGAATAAACCGTGCGTACACTTTGGTAAAATGTAGTTAGCCGAATTATAAAGTTTTCAAGCCATTTTAAAACAAACTGAACAAGAAATGGTGGTGTCATGTTTGCATGACCTTTCAACAGAAATGGCATTTTCATGTGGGCGAGGGATTTGTGCAGTGATGATAATATCTAAAGTTTTGTTCATTTTTCAGTAGTTGGCCGCTGGCCTCTAATTTCATTATCGCTGTAACCCCCCCCCCCCCCCCCCACACCGCCCCGACTCCAAACACATGATGCAAACTTAATGTGAGACTGGCAGCGAGCTTCCAAACGAAATGAAAAGAAACTGTCCCAATGTTAGCGTCAAACTAATGTCTTGATTTATCGAATAAAAACAAATTGTGGAGTTAGTTGTTTGCAAACATGATTAATGTTAGATTGCCATTTCAAATTGTGTTGTCAGAATTACGAGAGAGAGAGAGAGAGAAGAGAGAGAGAGAGAGAGAGAGAGAGAGAGAGAGAGAGAGAGGGGAGGGGACGGACGGACGGACGAGAGAGGGAGAGGTTGGAAAGACACAGGCAGACTAAGAGAGAGACTGATGGGAGAGGGAAACAGAGCCAGGAAGACAGAGGCAGACACCGACGAGAGAGAGAGAGAGACAGACAGACAGAGAGAGAGAATGAGAGAGAGACAGACAGACAGACAGACAGACAGAGAGACAGAGAGAGAGAGAGAGAGAGAGAGAGAGAGAGAGAGAAGGGCTAAGAGAGAGACTGACGGAGAGTGAGAAAAAGAGACAGAAAGATGGAGCAGACATCGACAAGAGAGAGAGAGGGGAGGTGGGGGGGGGCTAAGAGAGAGACTGATGGGGAGGGGAAACAGAGACAGAAAAACAGAGACATACACCGACAAGAGACAGACAGACAGAGCAGATCGCAGAAGAACTAAGACACAACAATAAATAAACATTAAGACATTGGACTGTGTGTGTGTGTGTGCTGTGTGGTGTGTGTGTGTGTGTGTTGTGTGTGTATGTGTGTGTGAGTGTGTGTGTGTGTGTGTGTGTGTGTGTGTGTGTGTGTGTGTGTGTGGAGAGAGAGAGAGAGAGAGAGAGAGAGAGAGAGAGAGAGAGAGAGAATCTCACAGAGACATAATGAAGGACAAAGACAGGGAAACAAGTAGAAAAAAATCTATGGAATGGTATGTCACACAGTAATATCTAGATCACTGATGTGAGGGTACACGGAACTTGGAAGAGGACATTGACACAATGGCAGCATTTGAAGGGGGGAAAAACCCTACCACCAACTGTGAATCCATATTAATTATTATGACGCAACACTGACAAGATGTGAATCCTCCAGTGATGCATGCGAGAGAGTTAAAGGAGCACTAAAACAAAAAGAAAAGAAAACAATTTTAAAAGATTTTTTTTAAATTAAAGACATTGTTATGGAACAGAGGGGTTTTTTTTCTCATGGCTGAACACATCAAAGTCACCACTGAAATGGATGTGTATGACGTAGAGAATTTTGAAATAAATGATTTCCCAAATGTTATTCAGTTGTAATACCTTTGGTGTGCTTTTAATCCCGAACAAGCATCGTTTGTAATATGACCCATGTACTGTGTGAAAGGGAACAGATTGCACCTGTTGGAAGAGCTCGGAGCCAATGCTGAAATACAGCTGAATGTGTAAAGCAGGCTATAATGAAGAGTTTTCGACATATATTTGTTTCATTTGTCGACAGTAAAGAACCAAATACTTATGCGAATACGTTTTGATGAATTGCTTAGCATCTCATCGTCTGACGAACTTTTGTCAATTTATTTTTTCCACTCGCGTAATTAGGGTTTCTCTGTTAGTTCGTACTTGTCAATGTAATTCTGACGCCTTCAAAATCAGCCACATCAAATTAAATGACTGAAAATTCAGTGTTGTTCTCAGCCAGTGGGGGTAATATTAGAGCACTCTCCTGTCGCACTTCAAATTACACTCTTGACTGCTGGTTGTCGGATGTGTTGAAAGAAGATCATGTTCACGCAAGGGGAGAAAATCTGAGCTCACCAGAAGGGCGCTAGGGAAACCGCAAACCTCCGCGAAAGTCAAAGCAGTCTTCTTAGCTGCAGTCTAAGATGGTCTCATACTCGCTCTTTTGACCCACACGAAAATGTAATGGTGTCCTTTTTGAAACACATGGCGTCTTTCCACCAAGTGTCGTAAACTTCGGTTCAGCAGTTTATGCGTAGTCTTGCCGACAGACAGACAAAGAGACAGACAGACAAAGAGACAGACAGACAAACCAACAGAGCCGGGTGAAAATGGAACATCCTCGGAGGAGGCTATAAACAGCGTTCTTTACTGCTGATTCAGATGCAGGATAGGCAGGTGTGCGTCTTTACTGCTGATCAGATGCGATGGACTGTTGATTGTGGGGGAGGTGGGGTGGGGGGGGGGGGGGGGGGGGGGGGGGGGGGAGAGGAGAGATAGCGTGGAGTGATCATGATCAGCTAGAAGACTGATTTTTTTTTTTTTTATCTTCGCAAAAATTACATAAGTGCCATAACATTTATTCGATTTATTTCGTTGATTATCTTTACTTTTTTTTTTTTTTTTTTACAACTTTAACATGACCAACAGCCATCTCCATAGGTAAATGGCTCTATTCTTTCATACTAGACCCGTGGAAGTTCACAGAATTCAGCGAATCGCGCCGTGTAATGCCTATATCAATAATCTGTAAATGAAACCAAGACAAAGCACAAAAAAACCCTAGTCTCTGCTTCAGTTTCTTTGTGTTTCAAACCCACATATTTTCCATGCAAAATAATGAGCATGTTGCGTTTAAAGGCTGGGGGAGAGAAAGGAAATCTTCTGTGATTATGTACCCGCAGTATTCTTTTCTTCCCAGATGCCATAAATAGTAACATCATCTGATTAGTAGACACTATGATCGGAATCTCACTCACATAATTATTGTCAGGTTGCTGGTCGGAAGTCGACGCCTACTGACATAACAAGATTAAGGCTACATTTCGTAGTCTCTGACTTCATGTCTTTCTTGTTAAAATCCTCGTGATCCTCGATTCAAAAAGGTAACATTTTGTTTTTAAGGGATAGAAGCTGCTTTTGTAATTGTCTACAGCCATTAACTTTTTTTTTTTTTTACTGGCGCCATAGTGATGGACCAAATTATCAAACTCTCGCTTTCATGCTGCAAAAGGCTTGCCGGAAATGAGCGTCCACTTGACATTACAAGGTCAAGGCTACTCAGTTTGTGGACGTGTTGGTGTTGGTACTGATAACGGCTATCGGGTCAGCTTGCTTCGTTTTGATGGATTCCACGGCAAAAAAAAAACAGTAAAAATCTCTCGTAAATGTAGGTTAGATGGTGTTGAATATCTACTTCAAACGTTTTTCAGTAAATTCATACCGGTTTTATGGGTTACGATCGTGTGGGTTAGAATGTTTACCCTCTACTTCAAACGTTTTCAGAAATTCATACCGCGTTTTATTGTTCGTCGGATGTCTAACAAAATGTTCATCAATTCTGCCGGGAGTTTCTCCAGGCGTGCGTTTGATTCCACGGGCGCCTGTGTTGCAGAACGTACATCACCTGTGTGTTTCGCCTGTTGCCTGCTCATGCCTGTGGTGGTGATGTCAGCGTCCTACGGGTCCATTCTACGTGACACCAGCGCCGCTTCGCGACGGCTGAGAAAGTACCATCACAACATGCACCACAGCTGCAGACGTGCCCAGCAGGAGCTGAGACTCATCAAGGTCAGTGAGCCCTCGGTCTGTGGGTGTTCTGGTGGAGTGTTAGAGAGTAAGGAGGGAGAGAGACAGAGGAAGGGAATGGTGGGGGGAGGGGGGGGGGTGTTGGAGAGTGGAATGGGATGTGGAGGTTTTCATGTTAATGGTTTTCGCAGCCCAGTTGGTCATGAAGATCTTACCAGAGCTAGCAAGACAGGAATTAGGGAGGAAAAAAAACTGAAAAATGAGAAAATGACCTAATCATAAATGTTCATTTATTACAGCAACTAACATAAAGTTAAATAAACTCGGATAGTGGAGGGGTAGGGGATGGAGAGGGGGTGAGATGGGACGGGTAGAGTTCTCCAATGACTGCTGTCTAAGTCTTATGCTCTTCCAAACAGAAAAGTCACCAGGAAATGACTTTGTTTAAGTGTTCGTCTGGTTTCCCATGGGCTCCTGGTTGCCAGACAAAAAGAAGAAGCTAATTCTACATAAACTCACGTTTTATTATATTGTTTTCCGTCTCAATGGCCACAAAACAATGTCTGCCATAAATTAAGCCTGCTGGGGTGAAGCTGTATCTTCGAAATGTGTGCGCAGGTTATATTTAAACAGTGGTTCCCTTCGGAATTAATGGCCCATATGTGTGTGCACATTCTGGGAGAACAGCATGCTACTGAAACATCTGCTTCTTGAGGATATTCCCAGAGGGCTATTCACGAAACAAGTTTGTATTGCCTTTTTATTTTCTATAGTCCCCTTTATTTTTTTAAAAAAAAACTTTGTCAAACCTGAAGACTGATTTCCAACGCATGCCTCCCTGTACTACCTAATTTTCCAGCTTATGTAGCGGTCTGCATAGGGTAATATTATGCATTAGACACACGAGAATCTGTGTGCATTATAGTAAAACGGCATGTATGTATATAATATCTAGTTTCTTCAAACGAAATGGCAGCATGGTAAACTCTAGAAAGGTGCCTCTTAGCAATCTCATGACACCCCTCCCCCCCCCTTCTACACTGATGCCCTCACTGGGACCGCGACAGAGCAAACGTGAGAGTGGGCGTGTATGGAGAAATAGGAATGATTGGTGTGAGAATAGAACTATTGAGGAAGCTCATAAGTAGAAGGGCTACAACAACAACAACAACAACAACAACAACACAAAATCTGAATTTTGTTACTCAGCCTTTTCATCCCCCCCCCCCCCCCCAAATTTCTCCACCTCCTCCCAACCCAGATCACGGTGCTGATGTCGGTGTCGTTCCTGCTGGCGTGGATGCCCTACGCCGTGGTGGCCATGATGGCGGCCTACACCCCGCAGATCCACATCAGCGCCCGGATGTCCATCGTGCCTACGCTGCTGGCGAAGACCTGCCACATCACCAACCCGGTCATCTACTTCACCATGAACACCCGCTTCGCCCACCTCAAGCCCTGCTGCTGCGCCCTCTCCAGGCCCCGCGCCTGCGCCGCCCCCTCCTCCACCAGTGACCGCAGCCAGGCCAAGGACCGGGAACTCCTGCAGCTGCACGTCGTCAACGAGCAGGACGCGTTGGAAGGACACGTGTGTGAGGGTGGCGGTTGTGGTGGTGGTGGCGGCGGCGGCGGCGGCGGTGGTGGTGGTGGTGGGGAAGGTCTACAAGAATGTGGGCGCGACCTTCTGAACGTGGAGCGCGTCAGGTGCGGACGGAGACCACGTGAGGTGAGAGGCATGACGAACCAGAACCCCACAGAAAGTGAGAGTGATGCTAGTAGAAGTGTCCTTATGTAGACTGAAAGCTGGACTGCGGTGGGTATCTCTTCATACAAAAAGAGCATTGACACATAGATTTCCGGAAACGCAAATATGAGTGGCTGAGATTCAGTGGCATTGTGGCAGAAGTAAACGAATAATGTGCAAGGTGCGTGTAAGTTCCAGAAGAGAGGGCAAAATCTGTCAGGGCGTGGGAAAAGTCGTGCTGATTGTGAGGTGACCAGCGGCAGGATCGGTATATCACTTTCTGAGATGTTTTAGCTTGAAATTGGACATTCGATGGACGCAGCGACCTGTCATTAATATGATCATCAATGTTCGGGACAGAGGTGAGAGCAGGAGGAAGCAATGTCAGCAGGTGGCATCATCTAGAGCCAACAAATGTTTTTTTTTGTCAAATCAGGTCACTGTTATCCAGAAAACAGTGGCAGTCGTTTAAAACGGGTGGGATGCAGAATGCTGGTCTAGGGGGCAAGGCACATGCCGGGGAAGCAGCGAAATTCTTCCGTTATTCTCCATCCAGCGGACATCTCAGTTTTTGTTTGGGTTACTGTGTTGGAGATGAGAACATCAGTCAATACCTTGTCAGCAGTCAGCGGCATGTTCACAGCTGACCCTTTGTGACAGAGACTATGGCAAATAATGAATTATCACTGGAACAATTTCTGATGAAAAAATCCACTTTCGTTGGGGGGGGGGGGGGGGGGGGGGGAGGGGCTTACACATTCAGACTGTCGTCGTCATGGACAGTCTCCATCAGTCTCAAAGAACCGTGGACACCGTCCATAGGATGTCGCAGGATATGAACAGAACAGCATCTGCCGTGGCCGCCTCCTGCATTGCGGCAAGTGACACGACACGGACATTAAAGGCACAGCTGGTCTGTCTACCTATGTCTGAATCGCCCGGTGGTGTCCGTTCTCCTCTAGATGTATCGGATGGAAGGGCAGTCTTTCAACTGGCCGAGTCTCGCCTGTTCCCCGTCTCCATCCGTGCATCTATAGCGTAAATGTCCGCGTTGATGGTAAGCTTTCTTGTCGCACTTGCACTTGTGCATTATTCGTAGCTCGGATCATCGAGTCCTTTTCCTAGCTGTGTCACATAAGCTGACTCTTTGAGTTTCTGCTTCAAGGAGACCAGCGTGCTGAGGTTTCCTGACCTTCCAAGCGATAGAGTTTACACCCGGCCGACCCACGGATCTACCCTGCCCTCTCAAGCACTGTGCTCATAGGCCTTTCCTGAAGATACAAAGAAATACAGTTTATTCAGTGCTAAGTAAAGAGTACTGAACCTTCTTTCCTGTCAACGGCGAAAAGATAATGCCATGAGCTGGCATTGCTTCCTCTTGTTGTCATGTCTGTCCCAAACACTGATGACAAGATCGATAAAAGTGTAGGATTCAGCACCATACCAGAGGATGCTCAACATGAAGGCCATGCACACCTCAGCTTTGATATGTATAGGGTTTGTTTTCCTGTGCGACCAGAATCTCTGACTCTCTTCGTAAGCCTGGCAGCTAGCCCAACGCACCTGGTGCTTAAGAGACAGGAACCATGGGAGTCGCCTGGTTATAGTGATGCGTTCTGTCCAGAGAGATCGGCCAGATTTTTTCACACAGAAGTATGTTGTGGTAATGGAAAAACTGCCTGTAATACAGAACGTGAAGTCATTGTCTTTCAAACAACACAAACTCCTACAGCGTGTTGTGGTCAAACAGCTCACATAGTTTTTATATTCTTTGACATGAAATGACCAAATGCTGTAAGCATCATTCTACGAAGAGGAGCTGAACAACTATTCAGTGTGAAACGGATGTCAGGGACACCGCTTTAACTCCTAACGTTGACAATGCACCCATTCAGTGCTTTGAAATACATGCCAAATGGAAGAACGAGTATCGCTCTGATGTTGACATTGTTGTCTGTGTTGCTTCATGGTGTTACACGAACGATGTGCCTACCAGACAGCTTCTTTTCTGTGACAGTCACAGAATGGTTCCAGAGTTGAGAACCCTCCTTACTCTCTTTCTGCATTGAGAGTTCTTTCGTTTTTGTCGTGTTGTTGTTGTTGTTGTGTGTTGTTGTTTGTTTGTTTGTTTGTTTGTTTGTTTGTTTGTTTGTAACCCCGGTCATTTCCACTCCAGGGAACACCTTCACGTTTGTTCCTTTCCAGGTTTTATTGTTGTTGTTGTTGTTGTTGTTATTGCAGATAACAAATCTTTCTTCGTGTACAAAAAAGGATGGGTGTTTGTTGTTCGTTTATTGAGGCTGCCTTTTTCTTTGTTTTTTTTTTTCTCTCCCAAGGGTTTTTTTCTTCTTTTTTTTTAGAAATTTATTTTTGAAAGTACGTGCACAGCTGCTACACCCTACCATAGGCTGATCTGCTATGAATGAATGGACATTTGAAAAAGTGCTGAAACTCAATTGTATCCTTGTTATCATTGTCGTTGTCGTCGTCGCTGTTGTTGTCGTGGTGGTGCTGGTGCTGGTGTAGGTGGTGGTGGTGGTGGTGGTGGTGGTGGTGGTGGTGTGTGTGTGTGTGTGTGTGTGTGTGTAAATTAGTTGCATATGATTACACATGTCAGGGCTTCTGGTTGGTCAGTGAAATGAGGACGTTTACATTTTCGGGGAAGGGAGGTGGTGGGACGGGCGAGGAAGGAGAAGGGGGTGGGGGGTGGGGGACTTGTCCTAATATTTATAGGTTTTGTAAACTGTTCCTACCTACGAATGTCTTGGTTGTTATTTGCTTTCCTTTTTGCACGGTTTTTAAGCCTGCCAAACTATTGAAATGGATTATGGTTGACAGGGACCAATCGACCGTATTGGAAGGTACTTTACGACAAGATAATAGCAGCAGTCACGAAACAGCACAAACAACAAAATCATACTAAATGCATGAAGCATTACAAACGTTCTCGTTGTTATGTACATTCTTTTTTTTTTCTCCGCGTCCGTAACCCCGTTGACCACACGTAATGGTAGATGGAATAATTGGTTGCTTACAAAGAGGACTTGGAAAAGTTTTCTTACATAGAATTTAAATATATGTTGAATATCCAACTGTACGTGCACGTTGTGTGTGTGAGTGAGTGAGTGAGTGAGTGTGTGTGTGTGTGTGTGTGTGTGTGTGTGTGTGTGTGTGTGTGTGTGTGTGTGTGTGTGTGCGGGAGTGCCTGCGTGTGTGTGTGTGTGTGTGTGTGTGTGTGTGTGTGTGTGTGTGTGTGTGGTGTGTGTAATATATGAGTCTTATCTGTACTCGGCTCTCATGACATTCTGTTCGAAAAATACAAGACAAATTGTTCATGAGAGCGTGAGAGAGAATCTTCTGTCTCAGCGGTCCAAAACGAACTTAACCTATTAGAAAAGTAGTTACAGACTCAGAATCAAAAACTTACTTGGAGAATATTTCGACAGGGTCGCCCACCCACACTGACCAATATCTGAACTTTCACTCTAACCACCCCCTCCAACACAAGAGATCTGTTGTCAACACCCTCATGCACAGAGCCTCTGTACTGTGTTCCATTAAGGAGGAAGAGCTGAACGAAGAAGAACACATCAAGACTGCCATTTCCGCTAATGGATACCCTGCATGGATGTGGGACAACCTTCGGGTTCCCTACCCTTCTTCTACAGATACGGACAGTGTGGAAGTGGGGATCCCTTACATTATAGGAGTATCAGAGCGTCTAGCCAGGACCTTCCAACAACATGGATGCAAAGTGTTCCACAAACCCACCAACTCCCTACGCCAGCAACTGACCCATGTCAAAGACAAAACGGACCCCCTCAAGCAGTGTGGTATAGTGTACCAAGTAGGTTGTCAAGACTGTGCCCATACCTACATTGGCGAGACAGCAAGACCACTCACCACCCGTCTACAAGAACACCAAAACCGATCTACTTCTGCCATACACGAACATCTACAAACCACAGGCCACAGTTTCAGCCCCCAAGAAACCAAGATCTTATCTACAGAGCCCTTCCTCACAAAAAGAAAAGTTAAAGAAGCCATCGAAATCAAGACCAGACGCCCCAGCCTGAACAGAGATCAAGGCTTTGAACTTCCCCCCATCCACAATCAGATCCTGACAACCGTTCACCCCACACAACAGTCGTCCCACCAGGCCTCGCTGCCACAACAGCAACAGTGAGTTGAAGAAGACAGGGCGACCCTGTCGAAATATTCTCCAAGTAAGTTTTTGATCCTGAGTCTGTAACTACTTTTCTAATGTCGAATCCATATTTTTTTTTTTTATTGAACTTAACCTAAGTCTTTCTGAATTCAAGTTCTCTCAAAAATACTCATTCTGGGAAAACATCACATTGTTTTTATGTTTAACATGACTAATGTTTTGCTAGTCGTGATTATGGTAAATGTAATCAAATATGGTTTATATATATATATATATATATATATTTTTTTTTTTTTTTTTTTTAATTCGTATCCCCGCATTACCATAAATACGTCAACACAAAGGTGCCATTTTTATTTGAGAGCGCCAGAGGAAGACCAATAGACGACATCATTTTATAAAAGTTAGCTGATTTAGAACATGTTTGTATAAAAACCAATTTCCCTTGGATGTTTAAGTTTTATTTGCTGCACTGTTTTATCAATCGATCATTCCGTTGATTTCGTTTTTCAGAATGCTTATCGTCAATGCTGTTTGCTGTTTTACAGTTTTCAAAATAGCCTAATTGTCCAAACATTCGTTTGCTCTATACTTTAAAGAATGGAAGACTTTGTTTTTCTTTCTGCGAGCCCATTCCTAGCGCTTTCTTTCCCTAACAATCAGCATTGATCCGAAGAAATTGATTTCTAGCATTTCTAATGGTCTTATTATTTCTCTGTGTGTTCTTTGAGTAATAATGTCGCATCATCTGCCAATGTATCTTTTTGTTGAGTAAGCTAATGTGCTTCCCCGTTGATCTCAAGAAGTTGTTGATTTAGATAACCGTTAGTGCTGCTTCACATAAAGAGAATCTTCAGCAACTTTAAACTAATTAATCTGCTGTTTATCAAGTATTGCCGTATCTTATTCACCCTTTCATAACCAATCAGAACCCTGTCTTACCCGCTTGGCTCCATGAGCACACTGTGATTTGGTTTTTACTCGTGTGTGCACTTTGTTGTCAGCTTGTTTGAATAGTACCTGGAATAAGTTCGTGTTGTGTCTTCTTTGAGCTGTATAAATGATAACATCTAGTTCGGTGGTTGGAAAGTTACAGTCATTTCAATCTACTACCTCAACAGCAGCTCTGCTGCACGGCTGATTTACAGCTGCTTGCAGGATGGGGGAGCTGGTGTGCCACGTCCGGAGGTCTACCAGGTCCGTACGTCCACCTGCCCAGATGCCAGTCGAGGCCCTCAGACAGGTGCTTCCATCAGGGTCAGGTCCAGCAATGGCACAGGCTGCACACCTCCCTCCACACTGTCTCCACACTCGCTGACGTGTGTCAGTAAAGTCCAGGCAGATCCAGGGTTCATCGCCGGGAGGGAACTTGGTGCTCCCCGTTCGGCCTCCAGTGGCGATGTTGTCTGTCCCGCTCTCTGAAAGACTGCGGTTAATAAGGATCCGTTTTGCGGGTCATCTGGAATGGGAATTAGCCAGGTGAAGCCGGTTTCGATCATGGGAGTAGACGTTAGGGTCCTTTTGGCAGCTTGAAGGTGTGTTTGTCACGAAGCGGGTTTTTTTCAGAAAGGGTCAGAAAACTGTCTCCTACCTGGATGGTGGCCCTTGGGTGGCCAGTCCACAACAACGTTGAATATCATCCGTTGCTTGGAATCCATAGGAGGCTCTGTGGGTTATGTTCCCATGAGCCCCAAAACGTCTGCTGACCCTGTGAGAAGCCACCTTGAAGTGGCGACGGTATGAGCCACATGTGCATCTGTCAGAAGACCCCTGACCGTTGTTAGAACAAACCCTTTTTATACCAGGAAGCAGTCTCCTGGCGATTGATTAGGAAACAGTGATGAAGAAAAGAATTGGGCTGACTAAACGGTGGTAGGAAACAAAACTCTTGAGAGAGCTTGAACGTCTTCAAAGAAGATATCACCTACCACCCCATCCCTGCAGACGAATATTTCGTCCCTGAACTCCCTACGTTCTAAAGGAGTCAGGCCTCAACCAGGTCGCTGTCCGATTTGTTTCTCTGGTGCTGCCGGGATTCGAGGCTGTATTCTGTGGGTGAGTGAATGTCTTAAGGTGTGTCTTTTTTGACGAATATCCCACCCACATCATTACCGAACATCTGTTCTAAGCTGGGAAATTCAAGTTTTGTGAAGTCCACTTTGGTTTCTCCTCGACCAGATCCGGGTGGAACTCTTTTCAGCTGCCTCTTTCATTGTCTTCAGGGTTCTAGTAATCCTCTTACCAGCGTTATCTGGCTCCTTGAAAAGCATCAGTTTCGTGTTTTAAGTACCTTTTTCTCGTCTTACACGTGCAGCTAACACAGTGTTTGAGAATGCTGTGTACATGACCATGCTGTGTGTTTGAGAATGTTCTGCGCAGGAGTGAATGCGTCTTCATTATGCCAAAAAGCTGGCTTCCTATGTTTTAATAGAATTAGTTTTAAAGCAAGATGCTTTAGTTGCTTAATGTTTTTTGGGAGGTTGTTAATAGAAAAAATTCCTTTCTGGCCTCTTGTCATACAAAAATAATATTCATTTTGTTTTTCATCGAAGATGAAGAGAACGTTGTGTACAGGAGTGGGTGCGTTTTCATTATACCAAAAGCTAGCTTGCTGTCTTGCTGTGTTTTGATAGGGTTGAATTTACAGCATAATGCTTTTGTTGCAAACCGTTTTTGGAAGAAGTTCAGCACCAAAAAAGCACTTCCGTTTGTCCTGAAAAAAAAACAACATTCGTTTTGTTTTTATGAAAGATGAAAAGACGTTAATCAAAAGACGCAGAATCTGAGATAAGTTTGTTTAAACTTTGTCTTTCAGATTTTTTTCATTATATATGCATATATATATACTATATATATATGTACATATATATATATATATATATATATATGTGTTGTGTGTGTGTGTGTGTGTGTGTGTGTGTGTGTGTGTGTGTACATTCTCGATTTGCCAAATCCTGTCAATGTTCCGGTGACCGCTAGGCTAATCATCAGCAGCTTGATTCATCTGCAGCACGCGCGTGCACCTGTGTGTGTGTGTGTGTGTGTGTGTGTGTGTGTGTGTGTGTGTGTGTGTGTACCTTGTTGTCAAAGCTGGGAAATTTAAGCAGCATGAAGTTGGCTTTTGTTCCTACTCGATCAGATCCAGTCTGGAACTCTTTTTTGCCTTATACTGCCAGCGCTTCTGGGATTCTGGTCCTTTTGTTATCAGTGTCTCCTGACTAGTGGGGAGATTAACCCATTGGTTATATGATTCTAGTACGCGTTTTTTACATACAACGTGCAGATGGACATTTTGTTTGAGAACGTTGTGTGTATCAGAGTGTTGTGTGTTTAAAAACACGTGTTCAGTAGTGAATGCGTTTTTTTTTTTAAATTATTGTTATACCAAAGACCTAGCTGGCTGGGTTTTAAGAGGATGAATATTAAAGCAAGATACTCCTGTTGCTCAAGGTTTTGTCAGCAATTTGAAAAAAAGCTCCTTCTGAAACATGACATTATTTGGTTTCAATCGAAGATGAAGAGAACGTTGCCTGCAGGAGTGAAAAGCTTTTTCATTGTACCAAGTGCTACCTTGCTAGTTTCTAATGAGACTGAATTTACATCATAACGCCTTTGTTGCTTACCGTTTTGTAATGAGTTGATAATATGAAAAAGAAACCCATTCTGAACTCTTGTCCTTAAAATGTAACATTTCTTTTGTTTTTAATCAAAGATGAAAAGAATTTTGAACAAGAGACGCTGAATTTGAGGCAAATTTGTCTCTCCTTTTTGTTGTTTATTTGTTTGTTCGTTTGTTCTTTTTCCAATTCCGTTTTTTATTTCGTTTTGTTTGTTTGTTTGTTTTTTTGTTTTTAATAATCAGTCTAGATCTACTCGATTTGCTACATCGTGTTAATTTTCTTGCGACTGGTAGTCGTCAGCAACTCAACTCATTTCTCGCACGTGGGCGCGCACGTGTGTGTTTTGTATGTACATGAAGTTCAGTTTTGAACCCTCGCGACCAGATACAGTTGGATCTCGTTTGACCTTATTTATCCTTGCTTTTAGGATTCTGGTGTTGACTGCGTGAAAATCATCAGCTATAGTCTTCTAGTCGCTGTGTCTGGTGTTACACGTGCAGGTGGACACATTGTTTTTAAGAATCTTGTGATTGAGATTGCCGCGTGCAGGAATGGGTACGTTTTATTATACAAAAAAGCTTCTTAGCTTTTAATGGAATTGGATTTACAACATTTGTTTTTCCTATCAAAGATGAAGTGAGTTTTTTTTAACTAAAGACGCTGATTTGGTTGTTTAAATTTTGTTATCTCCCTTTTTTTCCGTTTGATTTATATGCCAGGCTACTCAGTGTACCAAATCTTGTTTTGGTAATTGGTAGTCATCAGTAGCTCCATTCATCTATTCATTAGTTGCATGCATGCGAGCACGCGAGCACGCGCGCGTTAGTGTGTGTGGTGTGTGTGTGTGTGTGTGTGTGATTGAAAAAGTTGGGAAATTTAAGCCTTATGAAGTTCACTTTTCTCCCTCCTCGATCAAATCTGGTCCTTTTCTGACCAATGTTATCAGCCTGGGTGACAAAAACGTCAGTGATTTGTTTCTAGTACCTGTTTTTCGTGTTACACGTGCGGATAGACACAATGTATGAGAATATGGTGTGTATGAGAATGGAATGTTTGAGATCGTTGTGTGCAAAACTGGATATGTTTTCTTTACTCTAATAGACTAGCTTACTACTTTTTGATGGCGTTGAATTTACAGCAAAATGCTTTTGTTGCTCGACGTTTAGTGAGAACTTAGTTTTAAACAATTCAATGAGAATTTAGTTGTTTTTTTTTAATATCCTTACTGAACTCTTGTTCTGAAAAAAGACAGTATTTTTTTTACATCGAAGATGAAGAGAATGTTGTACGCAGGAGTGGATGCGTTTTCATTATACCAAAAAGCCAGCTTGCTGTGTTTTCAATCGAGCTGATTTTACAATTTAATGCCTCCGTTGTTTAACGTTTTGATAGCAGTTGATTACAAAAAAATGTCCTTTCTGAAGTTTTGTCCTGAAGAAATAACATTTATTTTGTTTTTCTCAAAGATGAAGAGAATTTCAAAACTAAAAACGCTGACCCGGTTGTTTAAATTTGTAATCTCAGGTTTTTTGGGGGAAAAAAAAAACGATATGTCAGGCTTACTCGATTTGCCAAATTCTGTGAACTTTCTTGTGACTGGTATCCAGTCATTTGTTGCACACGCGCACCTGTATTTATATCTGTTTGTACGTGGTTGTGAAAGTTGGGGCATTGAGCATTATGAGGTTTGATTTTGTTCCTCCTCGACAGATCCAGGTGTCACTCTGTTCAGCTTCTTATGCATTTGCCTCCAGGATTCTGGTCCTCTTCTTACCAGTTTCATCTGACTGGGTGAAAAACGTCAGCTGTATGCTACAGTGCCTGTTTCCCGTTTTAAACGAGCACCAGGACAGATTATTTAAGACGTTCGTTGTTAAGAACGACGTGCGCAAGATTGGACGCTATTCATACATTTTATGTGCGTGTGTGTGTGTGTGTATTTGTATGTGCATGGTGTGAAAGTTAGTAAAACAAAATAGTTCTGTTGTTTTCAATTGTTTTACAGACATAATAATAAAATTTAGTGTGATGCCTGTTTACTATGGTGGAAAATTAAAGACTGGAAACTTCAGGGGAGAGAAAGAGGAGAGATCAACTAAGGAAGAAATTTGATTTGCAGAATATTCATTTTTCTATTCAAACGATTCTTGTAGGTTTTGAAACTTATAAAGCATGCCGTTTTATGTCATCGCTAGAGGTGATGCCTGAATATTTTTCAGTACTGTTGGTATCGCCTCTGCGGAAATTTTGTGCGTGTCCAGGTTTAGACTCGGCGGTTTGATGTTTATCTGTTATAACTGTCGTCTGCTGTTTTCTGCCTTCGTGGCTCGTTCTGGTGTCTTTGTTCAAGAAACTGTCCAGTTTGGTTTTTGGTGTGGGTTTTTTTCTGTGGTTATAACATACAAGTTTTGAAACTGTGATCTGGCGACTTCACTCAAACTGACCAGAATAGATACTGGCTGTCCATTCTACAATGCCTGTTTGCCCGTGTGGCTTTCTTAATGTACTTTTTGTTATGTTTACATATTTCCATCATTTATTTTATCGATTTTTGTCATCTAGACGTTTTTGTAACCTTACTAGCGTCAATACTTTGGTCATCATGCTGCCAGTTTGAGGTATATTTCATAAGTAGTTACGTGTTGTTGTTTTTCTATTTTTCCTTCAGTGAGGCTAGAACTCAGGTGCTCTAAATTTTTTTAAAGTCTGTCTGTGGTCGGCTTGACAGTAGTGAGAGAACTTCAAATTGAAAAGAAGGGATCCCTTTCAGTTCCTTGCCCCCACTTCTCCTTATCTCCCCTTCCCCCAATGCAAGTTGTCCACACCAAGGTGTTACAAAACAGAGCAAACGAATCGATTGAATACGACGCCCTAGTAAATTCAGTACCTGTGTCTTGGGGTGGGGGGGGGGGGGGTGGTGGTGGTTACCCAAAAGAATTGATACAATATGATTTTGATTACAAGTTTTATTGCTCAAAACCAAGCCATATCAGGAAAATATTAAAATATAAAGAAAACACAGCTGAGGACTTCAAGTTTTGTGCTCATAGATTTTGGTTAGATTTTTTTTTAATTTGAAAAAAGGCAAGGATACATGGTTAATGGCACATACTGCTGCGAAAGAAGTTAGATTAAGGGAGCTGCAATGAAAAACCGTTCAGAAGATATATATGTATAATATAAAATAAAAGATTTGACATAAAATGAAACTGTTGAATGACAAGACATGCTCCATTTGCGGGACTTCGGTGATTATTTAGAACACATCTTTTACAACTGTCCCCCAGTCAAAGCATTCTGGAGTAAAACTGAGAGCTATGTTCATGGTCAGACACGTAACTGCGATTTCACATACGCTTAATATTCAATCTGGAGTTAAGAACGATACTTGTAAAAACGATAACCAAATACAAAATAGCGTAAACCTCATCACCTTAACAGGGAAAATGTGTTTTGGTGTAAAGAAGAAAACAAACGCATATGCATCAATATTGGTTAATTTTTTTTAGCAACAAATGGAGTTCAGAGTATCAAAGTCTGAATAATTTCTCAGACATCAATGTTCCTTAATACAGACAGAATATAGTAAACAAATTCCTATGAAAGGGGCAACATTATAGATGACAAAATGAATGAATGAACGTCTACCTTTGTCCATTTTTTTTCAATGCTGTGCATTCCCATTTGTACACCTGTAAGTCTGACCATCATTTTTCAGTTTGTATTTTCTTTGAGAAAAATATTCGACCATATTGTAACTTTGAGAATGTGCCGACTGTAGTGGCATATAGTCACCAAGCCGACATGAAATGTATGCTTTGGATGCAGTAGACACTTCTTTCTCTGTCTCTCTGTCCCTCTCTCTTCCTCCCCTCTCTCTCTCTCTCTCTCTCTCTCTCTCTCTCTCTCTCTCTCTCTCTCTCTCCTTCACACACACACACACACACACACTACACGCACGCACGCACGCACGCACGCACGCACGCACCACACACACACACACACACACACACACACACACATACACACACAAACCCAAACACATATAATGCACATGCACTCACTCAAGCACACATATTCCTACGCTTACACACTTATTCCCCCAATATTTGTCAACCTGAAATCTGTCGTTCATTTCTGTGACAGCTTATGGCACACTCAAGACAAAAGGACAAGTACCTGAAACCTGCTCTCAACCACAAACTAAACCAAACGCAACTAATAATTTGATAGTAGGTCAACAAAAACCGCAGACGAATGTATCCTCTATCTACTAATAGAACATACAGAAACCCAGACACCTGTAAGCACTTGCAAGTACTCAATTTATAGGCACTATACCAAACAAAAAGAAAACCAACAGATATTAGTTAAATCATCCAGTATTATGATTATGTAAACATGTTTTGATGTGCAATTGAACTGGGGGGAAAGGGCGGGGGAAAAGGCAAACAAAATAAAAAGGAAAGATACAGTGGGGAAAAAAAAGAAAAAGAAACTTGAGAAAAATGCCAATGAAGAGAGGAATGTTGGGCACTCAAAGAAACAAAAATGATGGAGAGGAGAGAGAGAGAGAGAGAGAGAGAGAGAGAGAGAGAGAGAGAGAGAGAAAAAAAAACAGGTACTCCCATGACCGAGCCCCCCCCCCCCCCCCCCAAAAAAAAAAAAAAAAAAAAAAAAAAAAAACTTTGGTTACATGATGTAACTCACTCTGTGCCAATAAAGAAAAACGACTCACTTCCGTTTAGTCAGTGGCGCCAAACGCCGATAGAATCGCACCGATAACATCAACCACCTGTGAAATGAATGTGGAGGCTGTGGCGAGGGTGTTGGAAGAGGCGTGGGAACGGATGGAGAGTGGTGGTGAGGAGGCTGTATGCAGAAGGCATGCAGACGGCGAACTGTAGCTCAGAGTTTCGCTGCCTTCCTTCCATCACGTACGCGGGTGTGTGTGTGCGTGTGTGTGTGTGTGTGTGTGTGTGTGTGTGTGTGTGTGTGTGTGTGTGTGTGTGTGTGTGCGGTTTCTGTTTTTTTTTTTTTTTTTAAACAAACTTGTTCCAAATATTCGGCGTCGTCCTGCAACTACAAAATCTATTCACCATATCGTACTCGAGGCTTCCATTTCGGATTTGTCCCAAATGTGTTGGTGCATTTGAATTTCGCTTGATTCAGTCACAAAGGCAGATTGATGAGGTTTGGGTATTGTTTAGTAGCTGTTACAGTGCAAGCAAGTGAGACTGATAATACATGCTACTTCTGTGTGGTTTCACTGGATTGATTCACAATGTAAACATGTTCTTGGCTCTATTTGGCAAGTTATATTGATTATTTGTGGCCAGCATTAGTCCTGTACATAATAAGGTGTTTATCTGTATGTTCTCCCTGTTTGGTAGAAACATTGCAGGACTCTTTTGACGTCGATAAAATGTCAGTCAGCATTGTTTTCGGTATTTGCATTCAATGTCGTTTTACGTTTCTTTCGTTAAGACATAAAGCAGTAGCTGCAGCTGATTATGATTTCTAAGAGAAGGAAGGTTTTGTCATTTTGAAAGTTTAGCTAACAAATGTAAACAGCTGACTTTGTAATGGTCCACCGAGCAGAAGGTCATGTGACCAGGTACCCGAATCTGTCATGTTCCCTTTTACACTGAATTATCAGTTTACCCAGGTAAACCACAGACACCTTTAAAGCCTACGCAAAGAACGGTCGGCCGCCACCTAACCTGCACGCGCTGAACTGCTTTCAGTACAGTTCGGCAGTTGTGTGGTTTTCATTTTTGTGTCTTCATTCCATTTTGTTTCGTTTGCTTCAAAGATGCCAAATGCGCACAGGCTTGTATCACGTTCAAGACATCTGTATTTGGAATCAAATTTTGAGTGGTCGAGCAGATTGTGTTGAATGTATATGTCGTGATGTATAAAGCTCAGCGGACGAAAGCCTAGAGAGGCAATACAAATAGATGTGCTTCGAGAGGGATTGCGATGGTTCCCTAGGTGCTATGAGGGTTTCTCATATTTTTAATATATTCCCCCATTTTCTTCTCTTCATTTTTTTTTTTTTTTCCTTCTAAATTTCAATCTTGCCAAGTCTTACTATAATGACTGAAGAATTGTTAGCTGCACTTGTTTCCCCACTATTATGTTCAGATGTATAAAAGCTCTTGTTTTTTTTTTCATCGGTTTATTTTTCATTGCCTTTTGCATTGTTATTATCAAATGGCGTATGATGTCCTATTAATGTGATGTCTTTAATGATTTTTTTAACGGCTAAATTTGCGAAGTCATTAATATAGTTGTACTGATCTAAGAAACGCATATTGCACGTTATCAATCATTACTATTCATACTATTTAGATGTCATGTGTTTCCTCCATTACCGACAGAGAATAACAAAGAAATGAACTATTTATTGCTCAGTCTTAATGCAGCACTATTGTCGAACATGTTTCTGTACTGAAGAATTCACAACGAAGTTTAACCGTGAGAACACGAAAAGAAAATGGTTAAGGTGAACAGAGAACGGCGGAAAGTAGGTTTTAAGTGAACGGGAAAAAGGTCGTGGTATACTTAAAACTGGACTGTGCTTTAGGTAATGGGAAAAGATAGGAGTTTGAGTTGACGGAGAAGGTAGAAGTTCAGGGGAAATGGAAAACGGTAGCAGTTTGAGTGAGAGAGAAAAAAAAGGTAGCAGATTGGGGGAACGGGAAAAGGTCGTGGTCTAGATGAAGAGGAAAAGGATATTCACCTGAATCAATGGGAAAGGTAGTAGTTCAGTGGAAAAGGTATTAGTTTATGAGAACGGGAATTGGCAGTAGTCTATATGAACAGTAAAAGTTAGTAGTTTAGCTGAACAGGAAAAGGTAACCGTTTGGTTGAGCAGGAAAAGGACCATTTTGAGTGAAAGAGAAAAAGGCAGTAGTTTCGGTCAACGGGAAAATGTAGTAATTCAGATGAACAAGAAAACCGTGTAGTTTTGGAGTATGGGAAGAGGTAGTAATTTTGCTGAACGAACAAAAAAGGGAAGTAGTTTATGTGACCAGGAAAATGTAGTACTTTTGGAGAACAGGGAAAGTTAGTAGTTTTGGGTAAACCGAAAAATTACAATTTTTGTGAACAGGAAAACGTGGTACATTATGGTTAACGGGAAAAGTAAGTAGTTTTGGTGAACGGAAAGGTTAGTAATTTGGTGAACAGGAAAATGTAATGCTTTTGGTGAACAAAAAAAAAATAGTAGTTTTGGAGAATGAAAGTATGTAGTAGTCAGAGGAAAAGAGAAAAAAATGGTAGTGGTTTTGGTGAGCGGGAATATATAGTAACTTTGCTAAATGAGAAAAGGCAGTAGTTTGGTGGAACAATAAAAGGTGGTGGATTTAGTAAAAGGAAAACATAATTATTCAAGTGAGCGTGAAGAATTAGTGGTAAAGATGGCACTCTAGGTGAAGAAGAAAAGGTAGTTAGGTATCTGATTTTCAAAAATTGTAGTAGTCTTGTCGAACAGGAAGAGGTAAATTGGATAGTATGCAAAGAAAGTAGCTAAGGTAAGCAAGAAGAAGTGGTAGTTTATGTGGATAGAAAAAGGTGGTAGTTTAGATGAATAGGAAAACCTAGTTGTTTCCGTGAACAGTAACAGGTGGTAATTCAGGTGAAAAGTAAAAGGCAGTAGTTTAAGCGACAGGGGTAGTTAGTTCTTTGCGTGAGAGGGGAAAATATCATTCGATGTGAACGGGAAGGGATAGTAGTGTAGGAGAATGAGAAAAGGTGGCAGGTGATGTTAGTTGGGGGGGGGGGGGGAGGGAGGGGGGGATAGTAGTTTAGGTGAACGGGAAACGGCGCTTGTTCAGGTGAACTGGACGGGACAGCAGTTTTGTAAACAGAGGAAATTGACGCTTCAGTGATATGGGAAAGATTTAGGTCAACGGGAAAGACTACAAAAGACACTTGTGAACAGATGAGGTAGATACTGACATACCTTTAAGGGACAGACTACCGCTAAGGAGACCTTTCAATAATCTACACAAATACTGACAAACTTGAAAGGAACATAGACTATTACAGAGACTTATGGATACTTGAAACATATATTGACGTACCTTTAAGGGGTATAGACTACCAACCAGACTTGCGAATAGTTGAATAGATACTGAACACTACCACAGAGACTTGTGAATAGAGACATACTTTGAAGAGACATGGGCTGCCAGTGACAAGTAAAAACAGGTGAGTCAGATGCTGGCATACCTTTAATTAAGGATATAAACTTCCAAAGATATGAGTGAATAGATGAGGTAGACAGTGCCATACCTATAAGGAATACACAACTTCCCGAGAAACTCGTGAACACGTAAGATAGATTTTGACATATCTTCAAAGGATTTTCACTACCAAACACCCTTTTGAGTAGACTAGACAGTTAGTGATATACCCATGAGGGGTATAAATAGCAACGACACATGTGAAGAGATTAGGTAGAGGCTAACATTCGTTCAAAGGCTGCAAAGCAACGCAAAGACTTGTTAATGTGTGAGGTAGATGCCGAGAATTTATTGATTATCATAATGTGCCCAAACTATGCGCGAGACTAGAAACTGACATTCTGTTGGTGAAGATATAACGCAAAAGATATGTGCTTTAGATGATGTAAATGATGAGGCGCCTTTAATGGATACACATTGCCGAGAATACCTTCCATGAGACGAAGCTGTTGTTGACGTCATTTTGATCGTTATTATAGGGCAGAGGTATGTGTGAACACTTGGAGTTGCTTACTAACGTTCGTTTGATGAGTTTTAAAGTGCCAAAAATGTGTGTAAAAAAAGTTCAGACAGACGTCGACATTTTTATATCGACAGAATGCTGAAGATACGTGTCAAAAGTAAGGGTAGATGTCATTTGTTTACCCGTTTACACTTCAAAAACACGTATGAAAAGTTGAAAAAGATGCTGATATTTCTAATGGCTGTAAAACGCCAAAGAAACGCGTTTAAAAAAAATCTGTTGTAAATACTGACATTATTTTAATGCTTTACATTAAAAAAAAAACCAAAAATGTTTCGATAGAGACGCACAGAACATCAAACAGAGCCTTACAAATCAATGGTTATACACTACTCACGCCACTTGCAAGAGAAACATCAATTTCTTATTCTTTTTTAGCGGCTAGAAGAAAAAAGAGATGCGTCATTAGGTAAAATGAGAGTTGACTTGTCTTTCATGGTTCCAGAATGCCAAACAAGATGTGTGAATAGATAAGGCAGAGGATGACGTTCCACTGATGGTTTTGCAATGCGAAAGACCTTTTCTATGTTGATTTATGATTTCATACGAACCTTGTAAATGCTCCAGACAGGTGAAAACAAAACAAATCAAACAACAGAAACAACTTTAAAGTGGAAAATTTCCGCTAAATTTAGTTGTTTGTTTGATTGGAAGGGGGTTTTGGTTAGAGAGGAAAAACGGGGATGGAGAGTGCAGAAAGTGTTTTCCATTACTCGTTTTCATCCTGCCATCAAACAACCATCATGATTTTTCGGAGCATTTGGTGTTGATGTGCTTTCATTAGAGGCTTATCATTTTTTCCACACGCATATTTTAAAAGTGATCTATAAGGACATTATCAGTTATATCAATGACATAATGCAGTGGGTTTAAGAAATAGATTTTTTTTTTAAATTGTGAGACTGAATGCAAAGATGCTGTGTACATGCATTTAAGGTGAAAAATAAGATGTATCATTTAAAACGTTGTTGCATTGTGAGAAAAAAAGGTTACTTGACATTGCATAATTGACTTTACGTGAGTTTTCACCGGCATTGTGAAGTGACGATTTGTATGTACCAGTTTAACCGTACAATCTATTTAAGAAAGCAGTTCCACTCTTCAAAGTTTCGGCCACGTGGCCTTTTTCAAGAGAAAAAACAAAAAAAACAATACAACTACGTAATGTCCATCTTTGGCAACTGGCAATTGCTCTGTCCATTGCGAAAGATGGACATTACGTACTTGTATTGTTTTTTTTGTTGTTGTTTTTTTCTTTTGAAAAAGGCCACGTGGCCGAAAATTTGAAGAGTGGAATTGTGATCTTGTGTACTGTTTTCTTCCCTTTGGAGCACTATTGCTTTTGTTTCTGATAATAAGAAAGGTCTGTTGGTTTATTCATCCCTTTTGACATCCAGAACAAAATATTTACAATTCTTCGTCAGCATGCTTGGTGTTCAGACTGTTTTCGGTTTAATGGGAACACCTTTTCCCGATAGTGTAGCATATGTTTGGTGTCCGTCTTTTCCTTTCTTTCTTTCTTTCTTTCTGCGTACGCAGGCTGATACTCCTGCGGACACTCCCTGTCTAGACAGGCAAGGATTAATCCCATCTATCCAACAAAGGGAGTGGAGTTTTGTGTGTATGACCGTTTCGTATCCCGCCATTAAGACAGCCATACTCCAGCTTCGGGGAAGGTGCTATGTGTAACATGTCAACCGTACCAAAGGTCAAACTGGCCTTCTCCTCCGAAAGTTGGTGATGGGATTTTACGTGTGTGCAAGATGTTATGCGTGCGTTTACACACGGAACCTCCATTTATAGTCTCATTCGAAGAGCTGTATGGGAAATGGAGTCAGAACCAATTTTAACTCCGAGGGGAAAATCCCCCTGTACCGAAACGGCCCGGCGGAGATTCGAACCCGCAATCCCAGGATCACCAAGATTACGAGTCCGGCGCTCTACCACTGAGCTATTCCGGCCTCCGTCCATGTTTTAATAATGTAATGGACAACATTTCAAGATATCCAGGACCTATTATATCTTTGTACACCAAAGTGGTTCTGTGATTTTCCTGTCGTCTTTATAGTTTGGTGTTTGTTTTGGTTTTGTTTTCACTTATTTCAATTTTTTTTAATCATTCAGAGAAGTTATGATCGAGCAAAGAGTTTTTAGCCAAGTACCAGACGGATGTACATGATATTTCGTGACACATGTCACTTTTTGTGTGTTCAAATTTTAATTACTTGCGTGCATTTTCATTTGCTCGAATTTTATTTTATTTTACTCACACGAACTTCGGCGGACCAAGTCATGTTACAAACACGAAATGTTGTCAACGAAAAACATTTTATCAATTTTTATCAAATAGAAATGAAATACATTTCAAATATATTCACGCTTTTGAATTAAATATATTCCGTATATCCAAAATGTGTGTCTGTTGTTGTTTTTCCTCCGAATTGCGTGAGTCTGTGTTTGAAGTATTTGTCTTATTTTGTGCGCACAAAATGGTATTATTTCACTGTGTTGAGAGAGAGAGAGAGAGAGAGAGAGAGAGAGAGAGAGAGAGAGAGAAAGAAAGAGAGAGAGAGAGAGAGAGAGAGAGATTTGATATTAAACTGAAGAGAGAGATCGGTATTACACGAAAAAAACCCAACTTGCATTAAGTAAAAAAAAGAGCATGTAGGTATCCTGGGCTGTAAGATTTAGGTAGCGACTTTGTGAACAAAACAGACTATCAGATGCTTTCAGCTCACCCTTTGAAATAGGGAGCATCATTACCATTGGGTGGGGCAAATGCTAGTATGGACTTTTGAATTTCGTTTGGAACCAGCTCACCAGGAATAACTCTTAGCAGGATGAGTCACTCAGTTCTCTGTCTCAGACAGATGGCTTTCAACTCCTAATGTCGTCTGATATCTATAGGCACCAGACGCTGGTCGTGTGTAATGCGCATGTTAGTACAGATAATCAAGTGTAAAAAAAAAAAAAAAAACTTTCTTCTTTCTGATAAAAGCCATTTTCCTGTGAATGAAAGAAACATGAAAAACACATTTCCATACGAAATCAACGTATGTCACCATCATTTAGAAAAATCGAAACAGTTGAAACTAGCAGCGACTGGCATGTCGGAGAAACCCCCGAGAATATTTGAGATTCCCTTTCCTATTCTTGTCACCACATCTCTTTGAATTGTTGCCTGGGTTACTACAAATCATTGTCATCATCTCTACCGTCCACATCGTCCAATGGATGATTACGGCATGTTTCAGCCGTGCCTATGTCCGTGCGGTTTTGTATGTTTCGCAGACAGACAGGCGGTTCACACTTCTTATTGCACGTGCATAGCAACATAAATCCAGGATCGCTTCAGCAGCCGGCTGTAAAGCTGTCTGCAGCCTGTCAAGAAAATATTTTGGGATGCCAGCGAGAAAAAGATAACAGAAGTCTATTCTGGAAATGACAAAGACGCATGTCAGGGTCTTAGTTGCTTCCCCAGAGAGGAGGTGGTAAATGAAACTAAATCTGCGTAGTTCAAGTTAGGAGACTTTGAAGAAATTGGAAATTTGGGTTTTTATGGTTAAGCCTTGGTCAGGTGTGACCCGAAGGATGCGAAGGAAGTAGAGGAACCATCCATCAGAACAAGTTCAAGAAAAGAGGTATGGTTGAAGACGTTTTGTTGTTTTGTTTTGTTTTTTGGAGAGGCAAGCATAATTCAGTTTTGTCGTCATTTTGTTTTAGTTTGCTGTGAGTTATCCACATCTTAGGGTCAGAGATGCACTAATGTGTCCGAACTATCAGCTTATCGACGTTTGTGACAGTGGCAGATTGGTTATAGCGAGCACCGGCGTCAGCGGAACTCCCATACAGCATGAGGTGAGAACTAACGACGTCAGAGACAGGAGCAGCGCACAGGATCAATAAAATGGGTCTAATAATGACAGAACCTTGGAATATGCCACAATAGAATGGGTCTGATAGTGACAGAACCTTGGAATATTCCACAAGACAGGGAAGATGACCGAGCATTGTGGTGTCCATTTGTGCAGACAGTCTGGGAACGATCAGTGAGACAGGAGAGAAACAAGGACAGAGCTGTGCCGGGGATACCAAAAGAGCGATGTGGTCATGGTAGAAGGCTAGAATGGTCAGTCGTAGAAAGGGCAACTGGAAGTCGAGTAGATATTTTCGTCGTCATACATATCTATTTCTACTTTTTTCTTGCCCTATGCTCTTCGACTTTTCTCTGCCTTTTCCGTTACCACCCCCCACCCCCACCCGCACCACCATCTCCCCCACCCCTCTCCCCCAACAATCCGCCTGCGTATTTCCATATGTTTTGAGTTTTCCAAAGGATGAAACTAAAGAGAGAAAAAAAAAAGAAAAGGCATAACACACTACGCGGCTTCTCAGTAATCTGCCTGAAAGCGGACAGATTTTGGTGATCAGTATATTAAGTGGAAAAAACAAAAGGTGAAAGAATTGGAACCAGACCATCATATAGGGAAGACAGAAACAAAACGACACGAACAAACAGAAGGGCACTCAGCAGAACGCAGTCCTCCACCGATGTCCAACAGACCTTTGATCTACCCTTTGATCTAGTCTCTCAATCAAGAGATTCACTCCAAAATTTAACGGATTCGTCTTTGCGCCACATGGTATCATTCCACTAAGTTTTACTCATATCGGTTGAATGGTTTTTGTGTAATATTCCTGACAGACAAACATACTAACAAAGTAACAGATGCAGGTAAATCAATGACCAAGTTGGCTGAGGCAAACAACAATCTGCACCGGTTGACTCTCACTCGGAATGGGTGAATGTGCGACGGGACTCACGTCATGAGAAGGCTTTCAACCACACAATCCGAGTTTCTTTCATCTTTGATGCCTGCGTCGCTGAAATCTCCTGACCAGCGCTGCAGGTGGCGGTATCTCTCGGGCCTGGTTGACGCTGGGAGATGCGAATGGATGAGAAACTTTATGTTGAATAAAGACAGTTTACAAAGTCTCAGGTCAAAGAGAGAACTTCGTAGCATTTTTCCCCTCCCCCTCACTAATCATCCTTCTCCCCTGCCCCCGCCTCCTTTCAAGAAAAAAAAAAAAGAAGAAAGAAAACTGTGGCCTTTCATGGCCTGTTCTGTGGGTGAGTTTAGTTTCAATCACCTCTCCACACCTACGACTTCGGTGTGTCTGAGTCAGTGGTGAGTGTCGGTAAGGTCGTGTGGGGACTGTCGCTGAATGGGCCTGATGAGGGTCTTCTTCCGGAAGGGATTGCTCACCCACGCTGTCTTCGACACTACGCAATTGTACATACACACACGAGAGAGAGAGAGAGAGAGAGAGAGGAAGAGAGAGAGAGAGAGAGAGAGGGAAGGAGGGAGGGAGAAAGAGGGGGAGAGAGATGGAGAGTGAGAGACAGACATACTGGCAGAGAGAGAGAGAGAGGGAGAGGCAACAGAAAGAAACAGACAGACGAACAAACAGGGACAGACAGACAAGCAGACAGAAAGACAGAGTAAAGATTGATACAGAGAGAGAGAGAGATGGGGGGGGGGGGGGGGCAGAGACAGATCAATCAAAATTGGAAAGTTCTGTCGAGTCCTTCAATCTTAACTTTAGGCAGAAAAGCGACAGTCACAATGGTCATACAAAGTGATACCTTGCACTGACATAAACGGAGCGCCACTCTTTCCCTGCTGCAAAGGCTGCACACAAAAACTTAAAGAGCCAAGGCCTTGCTTAAGGAGTCGAGTATGTATAGACTGGCGCAATTGGATGGATTGTTTTGAGAATCTTGAATGTCTCCTTATTTTCTTTCATAAGGTTATCAAGGTACAAGCCAGCTGGCTCCAAGCAGACAGATTAAGATCAAAGGAATGGCATGATTTTGGGCTTTTGGGGCTGGCGCAAAGATAGGGTCACGGGCGAGGGCAAAGGCCTGAAATGTAAGTCAGCTTAGGAGAAGGTCATGCATTTGAAGATTGTTTGTGATTTCATCGGTGAAGATCCCCCAGAACAAGGGAAATAATTGGTGGGCAGCTTGTTCTTTTGACCAGTTTTCAGTCTAACGTTAAATGCTCGCTTAAAATTATGGTTGGCCTCACAACCGCTTACATGGATTCTACGGTGTTTCAGTGCAAAATCATAATTGTGGCGTGTGTCCACATCACCCTATGTCACTGGTGGGCAAGTGGGGATAACTCGCCCACTAGGAAGCGAGAGAAGCCCTTGAGCATGGCTTAAGTCTTCCACTGGGCGAGTTTTCCTCCACTCTCTTTGATCTAGATCTTAAGTAGATGTCTGGGAGCGATTTTGCGGATGAGAAAATAACCCGAGGTGCACTGTCCTACAATGCTTCTTACGCAATGTGAGAGAAGCCACAGCAACAAGCGAGTGGTCGCCTCTGGCAAATATTTCTGTAAGGACATCCTCTTCGATAGGTTAGGAAAACTGTAGAACACACACACACACACACACACACACACGCACACACACCTGCACGTACGCACGCACACACACACACACACACACACACACACCACACACACACACACGCACGCACGCACGCACGCACGCACGCACCACGCATACATACACACACACACGCGCGCGCGCGCGCGCGCGCGCACGCACGCACGCACGTGCACACGCAGGCACGTCTGATGGAATGCTTAGACAAGGTTTTGAAGCATCTGAAAGGGTCTCTTTCAAGTGTATTCTTCAGTTCTCAGTATAACAATAGCCATGACTCTTGTAATACCTGAAACGTTCTTTGCTCCATTTTTGCTGATCATTAAACACAAAAGCTGGAATAGGACGATGGCGGTAAACACATTGTGTGCAGAATCAGGTGTTTGTCTCACTGGGAGAGGAGCCCGGGGGTAGAAGGAAGGGGGGGGGGGGGGGGGGGGGGAGGAGAAAAATTAAAATCGAAGAAAAATTAATGGATGGAAAGAAGGCGTTCGATTGTGCCAGGTAATTGATATTTTCTGACTTTGCCTACAACTGATATTCGCAAACCATACTGTCTACACTGGAACCTCCTCTCCTCTCAAGTAAGTCACCAGGCGCAGTGTCGTACTCGCTGACATGGTCTGTGCCTCCGTGATAGATAATGTATGTGTGTGTGTGTGTGTGTGTGTGTGTGTGTGTTGTGTGCGTGGTGTGTCGTGCGTGCGTGCGTGCGTGCGTGGTGTGTGTGTGTGTGTGTGTGTGTGTGTGTGTGTGTGTGTGTTGATTGTCTCTGTGTGCCTGTGTGCGCGTGTGCGCGTGTATATGTGTTGTGTGTGTGAGTGTGTGTGTGTGTGTGTTTGTCTGTGCTTGTGTGTGCTTGTGCGTGTGTGTGTGTGTGTGTGTGTGTGTGTGTGTGTGTGTTGTGTTGTGTGTGTGTGTGTGTGCGTGTGGTGTTTGTGTGTGTGGGGAGGGGGGGGGGTTGGGTGGTGTGTGGTGTGTGTGTGTGTGTGTGTGTGTGTGTGTGTGGTTGTATGCGCGCGGGCGCGTGTATCTGTGTTTGTTTATGTGTGCGTGAGTGTGTATGTGTTTGTGTATGTGCTGCGTGTGCGTGTGTGAGTGTGCGTGTGTGATGTGTGTGTGTGTGTGTGTGTGTGTGTGTGTGTGTGTGTGGTGTGTGTGTGTGATGTGTGCGCACGCGTGTATGCGTCCTTTCATGTACGTTAGAGAGAGAGAGAGAGAGAGAGAGAGAGAGAGAGAGAGCGACAAAGAGAGGTAGCGTGCGTTCCACCACATGAACGTACGTGCACGTGTGTGATCGATATGGGCATATATTCTATCGAAAGGCTGTTCAGAAAGGATGGGCAGATCGAAAAAGAAACGAACAGAATTTTCTTTCTTTTTTTTTTTTTTTTAAAACCACCCACCCATCCTGGCAGACATTGCAGTCTGATGAAAACAATCCGTCGTTGTCTGTTCTGCTGAGGCGGAGGGAACTCCCTGTACTGGCACGAGACTTTCGACCTTCCGGGGTCGTAAAGGTCAGTGCTCTTATGTGACTTGACTTCCGAGTTCGAACGGAAGTGAGCGTGGAAGCTGCGGTCATCACTTTCAAATGAGTCTTTTCCTCTAGTCTTGAGGTTCGATCGTCAAGTCTGGGCTTGAGTTTGTGTGTGCTTTTGGTTGGCTCGTGTATATAAAATCTGCTTTTTTTTTTTTTTCCTTTTTTTTTTTTTTTTTTTTTTTTTTATGATGATGGTAGACTCTGTGAGGAAAACAGAACATAAGTCTGTGTCACAATATTTGTGGACGAGGGGTGGGGGCGGGGGGGGGGGGGGGGGGGGGGGGGGGGGGGGGGGGGGGGGGGGGGGGGGGGGGGGGGGGGGGGGGAGTGCCTCAATTGTCTGCGATCCATAGAGCACCATTGTTGTTTATGTTTCATTACTGGCAACAACAACAACAAAACTTTTTTTTAATGTTTCCCTTTCCCTTTCTTAATTTTCTTTTGTTGTGTTGTTTGTTTGTTTGTTTTTGTTTTTTGTTTTTACCTTTTTTTTTACATTACAGTTGTTCCCCATTTATCCTGACTAGATTTAAGCTCTATTTTCTTAACTTGTTCTTTGCTATAACTTTCCCCAGTTTTCCTTCTTTTTTCCTCTCTCTCTCTCTCTCTCTCTCTCTCTCTCTCTCTCTCTCTCCTCTCTCTCTCTCTCTTCTCTCTCTCTCTCTCTCTGTCCCTGCCCGTTTTGTTTATAATTTCATTTTGTGCCACCAATACACAATTTTTCGTTCGATTGTTTCACTTTTTTTGCTTTCATTCGTGGCGGACGCATGCTTATACGTTAGTGTGCTGGTTGCTTCTTTCTTTCTTTGGTTTGGTTGTTTTTATTCTGTTATTCTGTTGTTGTTGCTGGTGGTCGTGGTGGTGATGGTGGTGGTGGTGTAGTGGTGGTGGTGGTGGTGGTGCTGTTGCTGCTGCTTTCCTGTGTGATTAGGAGAGAGAGAGTGTGTGTGTGTGTGTGTGGGGGGGGGGGGGGGGGGGGGGGTTCTGCCTTCTCTCTCTCTCTCTCTCTCTCTCTGTCTCTCTCTCTCTCTCTCTCTCTCTCTCTCTCTGCCTGTCTGTCTGTCTGTATCTCTCTCTCTCTCTCTCTCTCTCTCTCTCTCTCTCTCTCCTCTCTCTCTCTCTCTTCTCTCTCTCTCTCCAACGATTAGCACCACACGGAAGAGACATTGGAACAGAAACCCTTCTTTGTTCATGTTAGGTCTACTCTGACTGAGGACTGAAGCTCAGCTAAAGAGATCAGACTGAGGCTCGACCAATGTTCATCTTTCCATTGTTTCAAAGTGAGACGACTGCAGGCGGAAATTGGAACAAATTTTAAAAGCAGTTTTGAATAATTCTGCCGTTCAAAAGGGACAAACATAATATATAGCAGTTTATGATATGCCAGATTTATTCAGTAATCTGCCGATTGGTTGGTGAACTTTTGTACACGGTGCTCAGAGTGGACATTGTGTATTCTGCTGTGTCTGTTGGCTCGTATGGCGGTTTCGTGTGTGTGTGTGTGTGTGTGTGTGTGTGTGTGTGTGTGTGTGTGTGTGTGCGTGCGTGCGTGCGTGAGTGCGTGTTTGTGTTGTGTGTGTGTGTGTGTGTGTGTGTGTGTGTTTAAGGGGGGGGGGGGGGGGGGATTTCTCAATGATTTTGTGTTGGTGAGGTGCGATTTTTTTTAGTTCTGGGAACGATATATCAAGAGGAATGCCTTGCAGCTCGACGATCTTACCACAGTCTAAATTAATATCTCTCAAGATGTCAATATTATTAACTAAGATGTCATAACCGCTTTCATTGTCAAATCTTTCCATGAATTTTGTTTCGATGGTCTCTGCCTTGTTTTGTGATGTGTGTTGTCCTGTGTGATGTTGACAGCCGTCAAAAGGCACTGTGTGGGGTCGGCTGGACAGTCGTGATCAGAACTTGATGCGCGCTCAACTGACTGTCCTTCTAGTTAGTATCTATAATGTGATCTTCACACCGTGTTCGCGCGTAAAAATTCTCCCTAGTCTGCCCGTTCGTTCGTTCGTTTTTGCTTCTTAATATCCCTACCACAAAGAGCGTATCACGGGACTGATACTAGGAAGATAAGTATGATTAGATTTAACAGAAGTTAATAGTGGGAAGGGGAATGTGAGGTGTGGTTTACGAAGCTAAACCACCCGGCAGCTGCAAAGGGACTTAATCAGCAATTTGTCAACAACAAGAAAAACTCCACATGTAATAAAAACTACCATCTTTTATTCCTTTTTCAAAGGAAATCTTTAATGAGGCAGGGAACAGTAAACAGTAAATAACAAAACAAACAGGGTAACATAATCCCATAATGAAGTAATTACAGGCCCATAACTCCCAACGAATGCTGCTTACGACACCAAATCGCCTAGCAGAAATGACAACACAGAGCACACAGAACAAAGAACGAGACATCCCCTGTAATTATTTCATCGTGAGAGCAAGAGTTACCCTTCTTGTTTGTAATTTATTTCTTCTTGTTATAACATGTTTAAGATAGGAGATTTAAAAGCCTTTCTGCGACCAACTCCACCAAAACTGAGAAACGAGTCTCACCCACTTTGTTTCTGCATTCTACGAGATGCAGCGTTGGTTGGTTGGGTGGTTATTTTATTTAAAGGCTTTTCATCTTGTCGATGACTTTTAGACTCTAGCATAAAAAGCAGGAAAACTTTGTTAGTTTTCGACATCATCAGTCGGGTTTTGCATTCAACGAAATTCAGCGTTGGTTAGTTATTTCATTTAAAGTGTTTTCATCGTGTCGATGAGTTTAGACTTTAGCATCAAAAACAGCAAAACTTTGTTAATTTTTAACATCATCAAACATTTTCAAAAAACAGACAGATAGAGAGAGTTATATGAAACGCGCAATATGACTACATAACAATTAACTAGCTATCCTAAATATTGAAAGGCTGAAACGATTAACCTGATCCCAAAAATAACTTAACATTAGAAACAGGCAAAATACATTCTACGACTTCCGGAGGTAGGAAAGTTTTCATTGAAGCACAATTTACCAGTATATGCTCAATTGTTAAGTCTGCAGAGCAGACACTTAAAATGCAGCGTTGGCTCACAAAGAACAGTAACAACCTTACAGAGCGTCTCTCTGTTCTGAACTGGACAGACGTCATCAAAGAGTTTGCCCTTCCGTGCCTCCTAGGTTTCTTCTCAAGTGGAGGCCATAGTCATCGCGTCGAAGACGGCCCGCTTGCGTAAGGCTTGATGACACAGTGTCGTCAGTCTGTCTGTCAGTCAGTCTGTCTGTCTACCAGCCGCTACGTGTGGCCTGGGTTGTCTACTGTGTACGCTGTGGGTGATCTTTGGTCTGGTCGGTCGTCTGTGGCAGGGAGCGGTGGTGAAGTCGTTTCTCAAGTCTGGGAACTGCAGTGGAAGGTACTGGAAGCTTTTTTTTTTACACGCCAGTTCGTTTCTTTGTCTTTCTTTGTTCTGTAATTCTTTCGTTTTCGGTTGCTTTTTCTTTCCTTGTTCTGTACATCGTTCTTTTTTCCTCCTTTGTTTCTTTCTTTCTTTTTTTTTTTTTTTTTTTTTTTTTTTTCGCTTTTTCTTTCTTCTTTTTTTTTTCTTTTCACTTTTTTCCTTTGTTTCGTGTAAGTTTTTTTCCTTTTTTTTTTCTCCTCCCCCCCCCCCCCCCCCCCCCCCCCCCCCCCCCCCCCCCTTCCGCTTTTTCTTTCTTTTCTGCTACTTCTTTCTTAGGTCGTTTGATTTTTTTTCTTCCTTTTCTCTATCTTGTCTCTTCTTTGTTTTTTCCCTTCATTTCATTTCATTTCATTTCAATCTTTCCTTCTTTCTTTTAATTACCCTGTTTTTCTTTTCTTCTTTCTTGGTGCTTTGAGTTTTCTTCTTTCTATCTGTCTTTCTTTTGTTTAATTTAACATTTCTTTCGTATTTTTTTCGTTTCTTTGTTTGTTTTATTTGCTTATGATCTTTGTTGCTTTATACTTCTTCTTCTTGTTGGCTGGTTGGCTGCCTGGTTGGTTGGCTAGTCAGTTGGCTGATGGTTGGCTGGTTGATTAGTTGGCTGACCGACTGGTCGGTTGTTTAATTGTATGCTCGACAGATTGATTGGTTAGCTCGCTTGTTGAGTTTTCTGCTTGATAAAATGGCCGGCCGGTTGGCTGCCTGGTTGGTTGGTTGGTTAGTTGGCTGACTTGTAGAATCGTTGTTTGGTCAGCATGCTGGTCGGTTGGTGGGTGGATTAGTTCACTACTTCATTGGTTGGCTGGCTGGTTAATTGGCTGGCTAATTGGCTGGCTAATCACTCATCGGTTGGCTGGTGATTTAGATGCTTGGTTTATAACTAAAGAAAACCACCAATACATAAATTCGTGTTTTTAGAAAAAAGATGTTTTGAAAAAGAAAGATATGAATACTAATAGAATACATGTACCACCTACGAAAGTCGTCTGAATGTTAGATAAAAAAAAAATCGGTTGTAGATATTTTAATCACAGCGTCATTGAGGAGTAATGTGTTTTTCGCGTGCAACTCTGTGAAGGGAAGGATAGAAGCATGGAGAGGGGAAGAGAGAGAGAGAGAGAGAGAGAGGAGAGAGAGAGAGAGAGAGGAGAGCAAAGCAGCAAACACAGTTCCATCATCGTTACAACTTTGTATCTGCAGTGAATTAATTAAACGAATACAAAAACAGGTCGAAAGATTTGTCAATGTTCGATCGATCGATCTATATAATGTATTACTTTTTTGTGGAAGATGTCTTTCAGATCATGGCACTGCAAAACCTTTTTGGATGGATTTTATAATTGCAAATGAATTCTTCTTCTTCTGCTCTTCCTCCTCCTCCTCCTCCTTTCTCCTCCTCCTCCTCCTTTCTTCTTCTTCTTCTTCTTTCTTCTTTCTTCTTCTTCTTCTTCTTCTCTTCGACGACGTTGTCCTTGTCGTCGTTGTTGTCGTTTGTGTTGTCATTTCGACTCCTAGTTCTTCTTTTTCTTCGTTGTCAGTTTCTTCTCCTTCTTCTTCTTCTTCTTCTTCTTCTTCTTCTTCTTCTTCTTCTTCTTCTTTCTTCTTCTTCTTCTTCTTCTTCTTCTCTTCTTCTCTTCTCTTCTTCTTCTTCTTCTCCTCCTCCTCCTCCTCCTCCTCCTCCTCCCTCCTCTTCCTCCTCCTCCTCCTCTTCCTCCTCTTCCTTCTCCTCCTCCTCCTTCTACAACAACAACAACAACTACTACTACTACTACTACGACTACGACTACGACTACTACACCACCACCACCACCACCACTAGTACTACTAATGCTATTGGTGGTGCTGCTGCTCTCGATACTACTGCTGCTGCTGCTGCTACTAGTGCTACTACTTCTACTGCTGCTGCTGCTATACTACTATACTAACTACTACTACTACTACTATTACTACTACTGCTGCTTACTACTACTACTACTACTACTACTATTTCTTTTCCGTCATCCTAGTCGTCGTCGTCCTCGCTGTCGAAATCGATTTTTTTGTTTGTTTGTATGTTTGTATGTTCTTTCTTATAATTTTTATCTGATTAATGTCATTTTAGTTTTCAGCTGACGTCGAATTATGGATACTTGGACGCTGATTCTCGTCTTCTTCGTCGTTCTGACGCTTGTTTTTCGGGGCAGTTTTGCCATAGGTAAGAAGAGAGAGAGAGAGAGAGAGAGAGAGAGAGAGAGAGAGAGAGAGAGACTCAGAGAGAGAGAGAGAGAGAGAGAGAGAGAGAGAGAGAGAGAGTGGTGTGTGTGTGTGTGTGTGTGTGTGTGTGTGTGTGGTGTGTGTGTGTGTGTGTGTGTGTTCGTTGCTACTTCTGTCCACCTAGTCATAGCTTATGCTTACTCGTGTTCATAATCATTCACGTGTCTGTATTTCATCTCTTTCAATGAACGGCTCTGTGCACATCTTAGAGTGGCTCTTCGTGTCGACATCTCTATGTACAACTGTGTCCCTGTTTCTTTGCCTGTCGTCATTTCACGTGTCTCTGCTCATCTCTCTGTGTACACATTTTGTTCTTTCTGACTTGTACCGCTGTACATTTGTCTGTGCGTATGACTTCTGACTTTGTCTGTTATGGACACTGGGCAATCCTTTTGGACTACAATTGCAAAGCAGATTTTAAGTGAGAGTAGATGCTTCTGCCTTTGGACTCAACAGTTTTCTTATTGATCGGGAAGCACTTGCTGTAAATTTTCCAGAATCGTTATGACATGATCA
>CM065739.1:29699104-29744776 GCA_033310375.1 Conus canariensis
CAAATGTATACTGACAATATAAATTATCTTTGACATTGTTCAGATCAAATTGATTTCCCGTTTTCCTTCCTCAAAACATGGGCTAAACCGTATCCATCATTCTTGATCCATCTTTTACCTCCAATAATCATATTCCCTATCAATATTCTCTAATTACAGGCCATTGGCTCGACAAGGAATTCAGCGATTTTAAAAGACAAAAAAAGGTTTCTGAAAAATGCTTGTATGTATAAATGCCTCACGATTCTTTTCGATGTTTTTGTTCAAGTGGTTGGTTGGTTTGGTGTTGCTTGTGTGTGTGTGTGTGTGGGGGAGGGGGGTGGTGCGTGGGTGCGTGTGTGTTTGTGTGTGTGTATGGGGGGGGGGGGGGGGGTAGGTGGGTGGTGTGTGTGTGGGGGGGTGGGGGTAGGTGGGGGATATGGGGGTGTATGTGTGTGTGTGTGTGTGTGTGTGTGTGTGTGTGTGTGTGTGTGTGTGTGTGTGAGGACTTCGTTTCTTTTCTTTTGTTATTGTTGTTGTGTTTTTACTTGAAATTTATTTGAAATCATTGGCTGTTGTTCTGACTTGGTTCCAGACAGGTTTTGCAGCGAGCACCCGGACCGGTTCCAGTGCTGGGGCAGCCATGGTACCCAGTGTATAGTGACCTCCTGGCGCTGTGACGGTGACCGAGACTGTCCGGACAACAGCGATGAGTGGGACTGTGGTCAGTGTTGATGTTTGTCATGATGATTGCGGTGGTGCTGCTGTCTTGGCCAGTGGTCATTTGATAGTTTGGGTGTGATCAGTTATGCACGCACACACGCACATTCACTCACACACACACACACACACACACACACACACACACACACACACACAACACACACAAACACGCACGCACGCACGCACACACACACACACACACACACACACACACACACACACACACACACTCGCACGCACGCACGCACGCACGCGCGCACGCACGCACGCACGCACGCACGCACGCCGCACCACACACACACACACACACACACACACACACACACACACACACTACAGGCTGAGATACTCATTTCTAAATCGAAATCAGGGTCTAAACAAACGAGGGGGAAACGACATCTGTTACAGGCCTGTCAATGCACTTACACGACAAGTAAACCCGTATAAAACCACGATTTAGCCATTGCAGTCTTCGTGTTCGCCCGATTGACAACCCAGAATATGCTGAGCTTCTGCCCGATTTGTCTGCGTTAGTTTTCTTCTTAACTTGAAATTTATGGTTGGTAAAAAAAAATTGATCTTGTTGGAAAGGAATTCAGCGGTAAGAGAGTGCCATATATTTCCCGTTGCAGCGTTCTTATTTCAGGGAGGGTTGCTGCTATTGACTTTGGACACGTCAACAGATTAAGAGAAAGAACTTTTTTTCTATCCTGTCGTCTATATCCCCTACCTCAGTGGTAGTGCACCCACGCCGATCATTCCGACCCCCCCCCCCCTCCCCCGACCCCCTTCCCCTTCCACAGTCTCAGTCCGGCCCGGCCCGCCGCAATCCTGGCACCGGCAATCCACAAGGAGCAGTCGATGTCTAGTCGTCAAGAGGCAACCCACTGGAGAAGACGTTGCACTGCCGGTGAGTCACTTCGGTGGTGTTCAATGGTGCCTGTTCTGATCCAACATTTGCAGGACACCACCAGCTAAGCCCTCTAATGACGAGAATAGCTGCTTTGTCGCGGAGCCGGTCGGGGCAGAAAAATCTCACAAATAAATGGCTCTGATGATATTGGAACACCCGGCCTCCCAGCCGGAAGTCCGCGACGCTAACCACTTCCCCACACGGCGGCTGGTACGAGAAAGAATCTTTGTTCCAAAGCCTTTCTGTCGCGGCGGTGGCCGATTTTAACTTCTGGTCTTCCTGTCGAACAGTGACAAATGTATCTTTATTTTTAGAGGCTTTCTGTCGGATAATGACGGATAAATCTTTGTGTTTACAGTCTTTTCTCGTATAATGACCCATGAATCTTTGTCTGACAGGGATTGGTGAGTCTTTGTTCTTAGAATTGTCGGAGATTGACAGATGACTCCTTGCTTTGGGACTCCTCCTGTGATTGAATTTGCAATAAAGTGTTTTTATCAGTCAATGACCAATGATTCTTTGGTGGTGGTAGCGCTGGTAGTGGTGATGGTGGTGGTGGTGGTGGTGGTGGTGGTGGTGGTGGTGTGTGTGTGTGTGTGTGTGTGTGTGTGTGTGTGTGTGTGTGTGTGTGTGTGTTGTTGTTGTTGTTGTTGTTGTTGTTGTTGTTGTTGTTGTTGTTGTTGTTGTTGTCGTTCTGTCAGAGGGTGACCGACAAATCATTGTTTATAAGTCTGTCTGACAGTAACTAATGATTTTGTTTGTTTGTTTTGTTTAGATACTCTCTGTTGGACGGTGTCGGCTGAATCTTCATTTTTAAGCGTTTTGTTGGTGAATGACCTACGCATGATTTTTTTAAAATTTAAGTCTTTCTGCCCAAAGGTGACCTGATGAATCTCTCTCTCTCTCTCTCTCTCTCTCTCTCTCTCTCTCTCTCTCTCTCTCTCTCTCTCTCTCTCTCTCTTAATGTTTTTTTTTCCCTTTAGAGTCGTTTTGTCGGACGGCGACGGATCGCTTCCAGTGTCGTGACCAGAGCAGTCGCTGTGTGCCCGTGTACTGGCGGTGTAATGACCGGATGGACTGCAACGACAAGAGTGATGAAGAGGACTGTGGTCAGTCAGTGGTCTGGACATTCTGAGACTGGACCTGGGCTCTGTCTGTCTGTCTGTCTGTCTGTCTGTCTGTCTGTCTGTCTGTCTCTCTCTCTCTCTCTCTCTCTCTCTCTCTCTCTCTCTGCGCAACTTCTGTGTGTATGAGTGTATGCGCGTGCGCGCGCGTGTTTTGAATGTGTGTGTGTGTGCGTGTGGTGTGTGTGTGTGTGTGTGTGTGTGTGTGTGTGTGTGCTCTGTTTCTTGTCGTATTATATTTCTGTGTATTATATGTCTACATATTATAAATCATGTCTATTTTCTGCCTACCCCCAAGTTTAAATATATATATGAATGTGTATGTATGAACGTATGTATAAGTATGTGTATATGTGCGTATGTATGTATGCACGTATATATATGTATATATGTATGCATACATTCACGTATGAACGTATGTTTGTATGTATGCGTGTATGTTTGTTTGTATGTATGTATGCGTGTACTTGTGTATTCATTTCATTTATCTATCATTCTATCTATTCTTTCATTTGCCGTTCATTCACTCACACACTCGTTCATTCATTCTATATTGTTTTCTTTCCAGAATCGTTCTGCTCAGAGACTCCCCAGCGGTTCCAGTGTGCCAGCAGCCGGGCTCACTGTATAAACACCAACTTCCGCTGTAACGGCGTGCGCGGCTGTCCAGATAACAGTGACGAGTGGGGCTGCCGTGAGTACAGTCACTCCCCTCCTCCCTCTCCACTGCGATGCGTACTACTTTTAGAGTTGGAGAGGAACGACAAAAATACATAAAGAAGGGGGGGGGGGGGGGGGGGGGGGAGAAAAAATATTAAAAGTACTGAAACATATGCAGAAAAGGCCTAGCTTCATCACGTTAAAAATGTACACCAACAGAAAATAGTGCAATTCTATTTTCAGCCATATGACGTCATTGGTGTCACCTAACTCTTAAAACACATCAGAACATAGTCGTGCAGCATCTCATTTTAAAGCTTGAAATATTTCCAGACTAACCATAGTAAAGGAAAGATGGCTCGAGGCCAAATGAACACAGAAAAGTGCACAAAACCTGTGGGCGCTATCGTTGGGCCACTGATGTATGGGTTCTCAAACAACGTCACAGATGTACATCCTGCCAGTCAGCCATATCCGGTAGATCACGGAAGTTAAGCCCCTCTGGAATTTCAGACAGGTCCAAATCGTCCTGTTCAGGTAGTGTCCACCACGTTGGCCTAGACCATAACTTCCTTAGAGTGACTTTTGCAGATCGTGTGTCTCTAAAGATACGACTTGAGAAGAGTAGAGTTGATATACGGCAAATTGCATTATCTGTCATCTCGCCCATCTGTAGTAGAACTGTATGTACGATTTTAATCCGTATACAGAAATTAATCCATAAAGGCTAAATGTGAAGAAGATTCCCACAGCCTACGTCAGTCGTTCTCTCATGTTGTTTAATTCAGAACTTCATTCTGACGAAGGCTAAAAAGGGAAGAAGGAGGAGGAGGAGGAGGAGGACGAGGAGGAGTTTACTCCCAAATGTGCAGAGGAAAGAAAGGGAGTAGGGGTGTTTATGTTAATCAAAGATATCATATCATACCTGCTGTCAAGTCCATCGCACGGTCTTTTTAATAACCATAAGTTAAAAAGGGGAGGGTGAATACATGAGACAGAAAATAGCATAATTTGGCGTTGAAAAGGGGATTATGGTAAGATAATGAGAAATTTTTTTTTAATGAAAAAAACAAAGAAAAAAAAACATGTTCTTTCTTTTTTGTCCTGTGATGTCCATCATCATCGCACTGGTGGCTTTGACGTTGTGTAATCTGGATAGCTATTCGTCTTAGGTCCTCCAGAAAAATGTTAGACCATTAAAACATTTGTCTATTAGCAATGACGGTAGAAGAATTTTTTGTCATGAAATACCTCAGGTCATGGAGACATATTCTCACTGAAACGAAGAAATGGGATTCTTTCGTCATCAGTGTATCTAACGAGTCAAAAGTATTCTTAAACATCGATAAAGTAGTCCGGCGCGTGAATCTGTCAACATACAAACGAAACACACACACACACACACACACACACACACACACACACACACACACACACACACACACACAGATGCTGCTGAAAGCAAGCTCCTTGATAAAGGTAACACAAGAACATGAGCAATAATTAAGTTAAAAGACAAGCACTTAAACAGAGTGACTGTACAATGGAGGCAATTCAGGGGAGACAATACAGGTTTTTAAAATCTTCCATGGGCTGGGTCATATCGATCTTGACAAGATATTAACTGATGCTACCTATTTCAAACCCAGAAATCTTAATCAAGAAATGACGTTTTTGGAAACTCTCACACATCTTAACTGAAGAAACAAAAACCTTAAAGGTTTTGTACTAGTGTTACATTCAGTCTTTCTACTACGTTTGGTTAAAATGGGTTCAGTAGGTTTTACATGATCAAATCTGCAATAGTCTTGGATGGATCTGGATCTGCCACGAATCCACATTAAGATATTGTTATAGGTTCATCGGTGAGTCGCATTTTCATTTTTCCATCAACTTTCGTTTGAAATCGGTTCGGTAGTTTTCAGTTGCTATGTTTTATTTTTAGCCAACACACAAACGAACAGATGAACAAACTAACGAACGCCGATGAAAATATGACCGCTTCGGTGCAGGCAACCGTAATATCCAACACCTCTGAATCTGCAGGCCTGACACGTGAATATTTATGTTACTTACTCACTGAGGAGCCCCACCCACAAGTCACAGCACAAATTATTGACGACAACTCTCAGGTAGATACTATTGCATGGAGTGTGAGGCTTGGGGGGGGGGGGGGAGGGGGGCAGTGAATAAGTGGGGGGAAAGAGGAGGATTGAGGCCCCATTTAAAAAAAAAAAAAAAAAAAAAAAACAGAAAGAAAGAAAAAATGAAGAAAAGAAAAGAATAAAAAGAAAAAAGGAAAATGAAATTGGGGGGGGGGGGGGGGGGGGGGGGATGTTGAAGGCCCCACAAAAAAAAGGGGAAAAAAAAAAACACAACCTCTCAAGTAGTCTGGACCCTGAGCTGAATTCTCTCCCCTGTTCAGTACGTTGACAGAGTATCAGTGAGGGCTGCATGTCTTTCATTTCTGTTGTCTGTTCACAGAGCACTGTTCATAGGTCGTCTCTTACATTTCTGTTGTCTGTATCACAGAGCCAACTGTTCATAGGACTGTCTCTCTACATTTCTGTTGTCTGTATCACAGAGGCCAACTGTTCATAGGACTGTCTCTCTACATTTCTGTTGTCTGTATCACAGAGGCCAACTGTTCATGGGACTGTCTCTCTACATTTCTGTTGTCTGTATACAGCACGTAGATGCCCAATTCTGTGTCGATCACAGAGGACGCCACATTCTGTGCTGTAGAGCTGCAGGACTGTCTCTCTACATTTCTGTTGTCTGTATCACAGAGGCAAGTCAGACTGTCTCTCTACACGTTGTCTGTATAGAATGTAAGACTGTATCGTTACAAGGCCAACTGTTCATCGGACCTCGCCTTCCAGTGCGGGGGCAACAGCACGCGTTGCTATGACCACAGTACCGCTGTGACGGCAGCGCCGACTGCCTGGACGCCTCTGACGAAGAAGGCTGCGGTCAGTAGCTGTGTAGATTATAAGAAATGTCGACAGGATTAGTGTAACTGTTGTAGCATGTAATATTTATGAATGGTTGAAGACACAGAGACGTATCAAATGAAGGCGCCATCCTGGAGTTCCGGTCGCTCCCGAGCCCCCCACCTCCCCCACCCACCCCCACCCCTCCTGCCTCCGCTCCCCCCCCCCCTCTTTCTTATTCTCCTCCCTCCATCCCTACCCTCATTTGGAAGCCCACACCTCACCATCTTCTCCATCCCTTCCCGTAGTGTCCATTACAAAACATCAAATGAACAAATCTTTCTCTAAGGTTCCAACTAACGTGATTTAATTTAGACCATAGATTATTTAAGTGATCAACATTTTCTTGTAATACAGAGGCTACGTCTTCAGTTTTGGAATGGCTGGTTCAGTGAATGGTTGTCATCTGAAAACAAGGCACACAGAGTTTTTTTTTAGAACGAAAGCAAGTCACTAGTGCATGTCGAGAGAAGTTCTCAACCAAGGACATAGCCTTGAGGGAAACCATATTCGACAGGTAAAAGAGACGATTTGTGTCCCCTTGTCTTAATGAAGAAGCTGACTGACATCCGTTGTTTTAACAATGATGACATGACGAGAGAGAGAGAGAGAGAGAGAGAGAGAGAGAGAGATTTTGGTTGTTGTTGTTGTGGTGGTGGTGGTGAGGGTGTGTGTGTGTGTGTGTGTGTGTGTGTGTGTGTGTGTGTGTGTGTGTGTGTGTTTACCTTTCTGTTCATTGGAGTAGTTTTCATTATCTTATTTCTACTATACTTCCTCCATGCCCCCATACGGGTGACGGGATAGTGGTCTTTTTTTTTCTTTTTTCTTTCTTTTTTTTTTTTTTCTTGTTTGTAATATTTCTGTGCGAATGCAACCACGCTCAAAATTCAAAGGGAAGGAACTCATGATATTACGTTTAAAAATGCGAGACGCCAGTAAAAGTTACGTCCCTTCTCGATCAATCGCATTTTTCTGTGTGACGTACATGAATGGAGTCATTCTGTGTTGTTGACTTTTAAAAAAAAAAAAGAAAAAAAAAGGCATTTGTTATTGTTTCACATATTCAACTTTTAAAGAAAAAGAAAACATCTTTTCTGTGTCACGATGATGACCGATGATTAGGACGATGACGACAACGGTGACTATAGCTACCTGACCACAACGATGACGTACACAAAGCCACGACAAAAGCAAAGTAAATAAAAGAAAATAGAATAGAGTCAAACAGAATAGATAGAAAAGAACAGAAATTTAAATTTAAAAAAAAAAAAAAAAAAAAAAAAAACGACCGATGTTTATACCGTCCTATAAATCTGATCGGCCATCTCTCTGTGTCGGTTTCTTTGCTCAGAACTGTACTGCCAGACCCAGGGAGGACAGACGCTCTGCCCGAACAGCACCCAGTGCCTCGCTCCTTCCGCTCTCTGCGACGGCACCACGCAGTGTCGGAACGGCGCCGACGAAATCGGATGCAGTGAGTGACGGTTACAACTTCTAAAAGAGAAAGAAAAAAAATCCTGTTTCATCTTCTTTGCCCTCTGTTTACTTACTGCCTTGGTGTCCATTATGGCTGCTCTCTACACAGCCACACCAGGCTGGCTGTGTTGCAGGTTCAGCGCCGGCAGTCCACAGGGAGCGATTTATTTCACGTTGGCATGAGGCAACCCGCCGGAGGACTCACCGCACTACAGATCGGGGTGGGGTGGGGGTTGTTTGTTTTTGTTTTTTAATGGTTTCTTTTTCATTTATACACTAGGCTCGTGATGTTGTAGAGACTACGCACTGCAGACACGCAGCTGCATGCACAGACGCACGACATGAATACATGTACGCACGCATAATGTTCTTACGTGAACGCCCCATTTGTGAAATAACGCTCACGCCGCACACACACACATAGCCCACGCGAGCGTGCACATAATACAGAGAGAGAGAGAGAGACAGGGAGGGAGGGAGGGAGGGAGGGAGACAGACGGACAGACAAGCAGACAGACAGGGAGGGAGTGAGACGGCATGTCCAAAAAGCCCGCAGATGTTGACGATGATGATTATATCTACTGCCTTCTTTTACCGTGTTATAAAGGTGTGATGATGATCGACTTGATGATGTTGATGATGATGATGAAGATGATGATGATGATGTCTATGTACAGAGGCACTGTGTGAACGAGAGCAAGGCTTTCTATGTGACAACAGTACGCGGTGTCTACTGTCCACTTTGACCTCACGCTGTAACGGCGTGACCCAGTGCGCAGGAGGCGAGGACGAGAGAGACTGCGGTCAGTATTGTCTGTTTGTACGACATTGTGACGATGGTGACGACAATATGACCACGATGATGACGACAAATGACGTCATTACAACGTTTCGTGTGTGTGTGTGTGTGTGTGTGTGTGTGTGTGAGTGCGTGTGTGTAAAGACAGATCTGTGTGTTACGTTGGATTTGATATGAAAGATACAGGTGAGAGTATTAGCCAAGAGATCTAAGTTTATAGTATTGACAGTTATCAACGGTTGAAAATACAAATTCCTCTAACCTCTTAATTTTTTGTTTTGTTTTTGTTTTTCAAACTTTTTTTTTTTTTTTTTTGGAAAGGCAGGGTCACCATCCACCTCCTTTCCCCCTTTTTCACACAACTCTCGCGCACTCTGCAAGTCAGAATGTTCTGTTTCAAATAGACATTCTCTAGTGGACTTGCAGTGTTTCGGCGTTGGATACAAAGCGCCAGAATTTCTTTACGTTTTATTGTTTGGTGTAGTGTGTGACACACTCACTCAGTATGTGGCGAAAAAGAGAACCGAAGGAATAAGGAAAAGACAGAAAGAAAGACGATGAGAGAAAAAGAAAGAAAGACAGACCAAAAACTAATACACAACTGACGTCACGGGTTGCCAGGACAAAAGTTGGGGGAAACGGAGGGCATGTATACGTAGGGATGTCAGTCGGCTCTTAGGAAGCGAGTCAGTTTTATATGTTGGAATCAATCGCTTTTGTTGTTATTGTTGTTTCTTATCATATTTTTTTTTTGTTCTTCTTCTCCTCCTCCTTCTTCTTGATTGTTGTTGTTGTCGTCGTCGTTCTTGTCGGTGGGTGGATGAGTGAGTGGGTGGAGGAGATGAGTGGGAAGGTGAGTCTGTACGTGAAGTCAGAGAGAATGAAGAGCGGATAGTGGGGAATGTGGAATCAACCTGTGTGTGTGTGTGTGCGTGCGTGCGTGCGTGTGTGTGTGTGTGTGTGTGCCATATATACTTCCAGACGTGTGGTGTGAAGACAGGGGAAGTTACCTGTGTCCCCACAGCAGCAAGTGTATCGCCGTGACGGCAGTCTGCGACTCTCATATTGACTGTCCAGGAGGACGGGAAGAAGTGGATTGTGGTGAGAGAGAGAGAGAGAGAGAGAGGAGGGATCAAAGCGAGGGGTGCGGGAGAGAGGGGGTAGGGGAGTGCAGGGTGTGTGTGTGTGTGTGTGTGTGTGTGTGTGTGTGTGTGCGCGCGCGCGCGCGTGCGTGCGTGCGTGCGTGCGTGCGTGCGTGTGTTTGAAGTTAAAATTTTGAAGACAGGCCCCAATATCGTTCTTCATTCTCTTTGATAGAAAAGATCTAATACAGTTCTTTACTTCCATCAAGAAAAAGGATACAACTCAGTTCTTTCTTTCCATTCAATTCAAAGAATGGTCATCTGTTTTTCCATTGAATACAGGATCCAATAGGCCTACAGCTCTTCATTTCCTTTGAAAGAAAAGAAAAGAAAAAAGAATCCACGGCAGTTGCTACTTAAACTGTACTGCTACTTTCACTGTATTTCAGTGAAAGAATTTAACAATCTTTTGTTCTTTGTTTCCACTGAATAAAGACACATAGTTATTTATTTCCTAAAACATTTCATTACACCCCGTTACTAACTGTTTCTCACAGCTATTTTCCGAATTAACGTCTCACTGTGATGACGATTTGGGAAAACTGTTTGCTAACACAGCTAAGGTTATCCCAAATCCTGTTTGTTTCAATACAAAAACAAAACAAAAGAAAAAATAAGTGTAGTTAACTGAAACCGGTGGACACGGATTCAAACGTTCAACCTGGATCTATGTTAGATTTTATTCCCATGTTGACGTTGCAACCATTATAATCCTTATTCAATTCAAGCACTAAATTTCAGTTTTACTTCAGTTTTACCTCAAAGCAGCTTGTAGTTTCTACATTCAGTATAACAGTAAGACTACAACTTCAGGTCACAACACTGTAGACGTTAAAGGAGGAACTTGATAACCGACCCTCCACACAGACAATAGCGGACAATGGTTTTAGGAACAATTTTTACGTTGAAATACCATGGTAAAGAAACAAACACAAAAACAAACTAGAAGATACGGTCCCTAGTGTTTCAATCATTTGTGTGCTAAGCGCCTGGCAAAAACAAAGAAAGAAAGAAACCCAGGAACTTGACCGTTTGAATTGACATGCAGGAAAGATGGACACGGAGTACGAAGAAGAGAAAAGTCAAGGACATTTTGCCAGCATGCCGCTGGAGCACATCATTGGCATGACAACCGGCAGTCTCCTCGTCCTTCTTCTGTTCATCATCATCGTCATCGTTCTCTCCGTCAAGATAAGAAGTAAGTGAAGAGAGAGAGAGAGAGAGAGAGAGAGAGAGAGAGAGAGAGAGAGAGAGAAACATCTCATTCAATAATTAGATAATCGAATTCTTTTAATCATCACAGTCACTGTACGAGTAAGTCATCTGATGCACGCAAATGAGAGAGAGAGAGAGAGAGAGAGAGAGAGAGAGAGAGAGAGAGAGAGAGAACATCTCATTCAATAATTATATAATCAAATTCTTTTAATCATCACAGTCACTGTTCTAGTAGGTCTTCTGATACGCGCAAATGAGAGAGAGAGAGAGAGAGAGAGAGAGAGAGAGAGAGCAACAACAGAGATAGGCAGGTATCCAGACCAAAAAAAAAGAATTATCTTTGTTGTCTTGCGCTCAACATTTTGTTCTACTTCTTGCTGTGGAGCGGTGCTCTGCCCCTTGGGAGATGTTGCATGTGTGTGTGTTGTGTGTGTGTGTGTGTGTGTGTGTGTGTGTGTATGTGTGTGTGTGTGTAAACGCAGAGAGAGAGACAGAGAGAAAGAGAGAGAGAGAGACAGGCAGAGAGACAGACAGAGACAGAGAGACAGACAGGCAGACAGACAGACAGACAGACAGAGGCAAAGATTTTTTTGCTCACAAGATTTTCGTCACATTATTTAAAGCTTTGGGATATTTTGTGGCATAAAAAAAAGAAAAGAAAAGAAAAGAAAAAGAAGAAAAAACAGTAAAAAAAACAAACAAACAAACAAAAGAAACGAAAATCTGTTATGTGACATCAGTGATAGATGAAGAGAGCAAGGAGAGAGAGAGCTCAGGCATTTCATCCCTCTCCTCACAAGAATTTATGTTGTTCTGTCTTTGTCTGACCCTGCCCACCTCTCCACCTCTTTCTCTCCCCTCCATTCCAGGATTCACATTGGACCCTGGGCTCGAGCACGGCAGACGGGAGGGAAGGCCGAGCTGCCAACAGCTGATACTGCACCTGCACGGAGCGCAGAGGGAGGGGGAGGACCTCGAGCCCCCTCCCCCATGTCCGCGGCGGGTACGGGTGGAAACCCTAGACCCGGCCGACCACGTGTACGAAAGGGTCGAGGACTGTGCTTACAATTCTGAAGGTCAGTGCCATGTGTCACGTGCATGGACCTAAATATATATATATAGAGAGTGAGAGATTAGCGCATGTGAGCATGCACCTGGACGCACGCACACGCACACATGCGCGCACACACACATACATTCCATGTACATATGTGTGTGTGAAAACACACATACATTACATACTAGTCTCTGATAACAACACGCCAACTCCTTCAGACGTATATACTCACACACGCGTGCGCGCGCACACATACACACACACACAGGTGACAATGAGAGAGAGAGAGAGAGAGAGAGAGAGAGAGGCAGGCAGGCAGGCAGGCAGACAGGCAGAGAGAGTTTTGAAATTTTCTGCCATTTATCAACCCATCTCCGAGTCTTTTAGGATGATTTTCTCTGACTGCTATCACATCTAAGAAATGGGTTTAGACATTAAATCTGAATGTAACTAACTAACGGCAATGTAAGAGAATTTTTGCGGGCAAATTCTGCAGGGAAAAGTCCAGTCGGACAATGCTAGACAACGATGACGTACTAACCCCGGCAGAACTGTCTGCAGCAAGGCCAAGCATACACATATGTATTTTGCATGCGACCAAGCCCATCTATGTGCAAGGGTTTATTTGCTACAATAATGATAATGATAATGCTGCTTATAGCCCAGCCAACTGCAAAGGGCCACATCAGGGCTGTCATCGCGTTCAAGTTAACTCACCAGTCATTTAAAAAAAAAAAAAAAAAAAAAAAAAAAAACTCAACCGCGTGTAAACGTGGAGTTTGCAATTTTCTTTGTGGTAGAAAATCCTCTTTCTGTCTTTGCGTTCATTTATGTCAAAAAAAGAAAAGAAAAAGACTTTTTTCCTTACATCACTTTGTACTAAACTGTGTTCAATATGCAACATTAAAATGTTCCTGTGATAGAATGTTCGTGTAAAAAAAAAAAAAGATCAAACTGAGAAAGCAGTATGATTTTGTCTGTATTTCAGACGACAGCAGCGCCTACGAACGTCCCTATGCCATTCCGGCCGAAGTTTCATGCCATGGTGTACATGCCGTACCATTCTATATGACCCTCCCAGCCCAGCACGGGCTCCAAAAGACCTCGTCCACACCGCCGCCACAAAATGGACAGTGCTCTTCTCACCAGTCTTCTGTCAACCTTCCAGCTGCTCCCACTGCAAGTCCTCGCTTAGACTACCTCCATCCTACAGCGACTTTGGAAGACCTGCCAGCATGGATGGGTCACGGCGTTCAGTCTTCGAGATTTCCTCGAAACGGTCTACCTGTCCTGCCGCCGTCTTCCTCCAGTGGTCTTCCATCCGATTATCTGCATCCCACATTTTCTTTGGGAGATCACTTGGTTGCTCCTGGCAGTAATTCTGACAATGATTTATGTACAGCGCAGTACTTAAAATGAAGAACATGTGACAATTGTTTGTTTCCTCTTTTTTAACGTTTATGTTTCTTGATCATCTGCATCTGTTCATTATTTTCACAATCTGCATTTTCCCATCTGTTTTTTTTCTTCTTCTATATCTGCCCGCCTTCATCGAGTTGAAGTTTCTGGCATTATAAACAAAGTTAGTTCCGTTAGTGCATTAGAGGGATTGTATCGGACTGTGTAACTTTATTAAAATGTTGTATGATCGAAGTGACACATTGTTCAACTGTAATTTGACATGTGATTTAAAAAAAACAAAAAACCTCTATACGTGATGTGCATGTGTGTGTGTGTGTGTGTGTGTGTGTGTGTGTGTGTGTGTGCATACATGCGCATGCTAGGTGTGTGTGTGTGTTGTTGTTCTTTGATTTACGTCTGTTCACCCAAAGGTGATATTAGACAAATTAAATAAATATCAAATAAAATAATAGTAGAGTAAAATAAAATAAATTAAATGAATGAAATAAATTGATTAAAACAAAATAATAGATAGATAAACTAAATAGGATAGAATAATAAAGAAATGTGTGTGTGTGTGTGGGGGGGGGGGGGTAGGGGGGGGAAGGGTAGGTATGTGTCACTGGATGGGTTTGTATTTTTTGTGGTGATGGTGTATAGTGTCCTTTAGTAATAGTGGAATAATCTGTCCTTCACCCTTTCTTTCTGTCCTTCACGTATTAATCTATTCTATTAGTACATTGACAGATCTGATACATTATAAAGTATCTAGTGATTTGGACTGCAAATCAATTCAAGTTATGCGGTCCACAGCCCAGCCAATCATGAAAGCCATCCCAGGATTGCCACCGTGTAAAAGTTCGATCCTGTAATCTCGAGTTATGGTTAGAAAAATTGACTTGCATACTGCATAGAATATTCAGATTGTTTTAAATATCTTAAATCTAAAAGTAATAAATTCCCAATGTGTCCTACTATCTTAACAATTAACAGATATTAATTTAATAACGCAGGAAAGAACAACAATAAATCAACAAATCAAAGAAAAATACCAACAGGACTGGAATGCAAAATTTGTGAAAAAATTTTAAGAAGCTGAAAGTCATTTACAATTTTTTCAATGGATAATGGCTCATAAGGTAGCAGCACGCCCCCTAAAGTTTTAGTAATGAGTGCTTTAATTTTAGAACAGTGTTGGAGTAAATGCTTTATAGTAATCTGGTTTCCACATATACAATTTACATCTTTAGAAAATTTTGTTCTAAGAGCATTTAGACGAAGTTTAAACATCAAAGCTATAATATGTCTGGATTTTGTATTACTAAGATATGTCAAGAGTAACTTTGAATCTGCGATAGGTTCATTTAATCCTTTAATACAATTTTGTGAATATTGACTGTTTGATGTCATCAGAATATTATCAAATTCATCTTTAGATATTTTGTCAATATGTTTATAGCATTCATGTAAATCTAACTTTATATTCAGCTGTATTGTTCCTTCAACATTACGCGCTGCTCTTTTAGCTGCTCGGTCAACCACTTCATTATAATATATCCCATAATGTGAAGGTACCCAATAAAAAGTGATACTGATGTTTTTAGCTGATAACTGATGTATTGCATGTCTTATTTCTAGTATCATTTCGAGACGCGTTTTAACATTTTGACATTTGATAGCTTGTAGTGCAGATTTCGAATCGACACATAAACACTTTACGTTTGGGCCAGTTTGTTGGAAGATCTATGATATGCTGTACCGCCTTTAATATTGCTACCAATTCAGCAGTAAAAATGGAGTAATGATTACCGATATGATACTGTTTCACTAGGTTTAGTGAAGGAATTACAAATGCTGCCCCTGTCTTGCCATTCTCGAGGACAGATCCGTCTGTATATATTTTAATATGATCATTATAATGACTCTCCATGTGTAAATTAATCACATTTTTTAATATATTCGGTGACTGATCTTTGTTCATATCCATATGGTCTATATCAAAATTAGGTTTAACTTGTTCCCATGATGGAACTGGCAAGAAAGAAGGCTTCATGGCAACCTCTTTATCTTTTAAATCTGCAGAGTTAATCATATCCGAGACATATGTATTTATTGGTTGTAGAGAATGTATATATTTTGCTCTTTTAACAAAATCATGTTGCGAGTCCAGATTTACTTCTTTTTTACTAAAGGTATCATATGCAGATGATTTTAATACATATTTCGACGCACAAACTTTTCTGTGGTTATCAAGTGGTAGAACACCCGCTTCCTTGTAAGTCCCTAAATTTGAAGCATGAGATGGTACCCCAAGGGCTAATTTATAAGCTTTACAATCTATACTTTGTAGTTTGTTTAACAAATGCTTTGGAGCACTAAAAAATATTTCCTGAGCATAAGTTAACCGTGAACGCACAAGAGAATTTGCAAGGGATACAAGCGCTCTAGTATCTTGGCCCCAGTGTTGTTTACTTATAATTTTGAGAAAATTTAAAGCTTTCCTTGCCTTGTTTAGTATGTAATCTATATGTTGAGTCCATGAGAGTTTTGACGAAAGATAAACTCCCAGAAATTTTACAGTTTGTGTATAATTAATGACAGTTCCATTGATTGTGAAAGTAGGGAGTTTTTCTGGGTTGCACCCAGAGTTAAATAGTACTATATTTGTTTTTTCCAATGATAGATTTAAGCCATTCTCTGTCATAAACATATTGATTTTATCTAGTTCACGTTGATATACTTTTTTTGTATAGTTTAATACTCTAGCTGGGGCGTTACGTTTTATTGTTACCTTCATCCACATACAGATGTCGTCTGCATACTGAGCCAAAACTGTGTCTTTAGATAGATTATTTGGTAAATCTGCTATTAATATATTAAACAAAATAGGTGAAATAACAGAGCCTTGAGGAAGACCCATGTGAAGTTTTCTGGGTTTTGAATACGTGTTTCCAACTCTTACTTGTATGAATCGTTCTGATAAAAAATTCGCTATGTACTTGTACATGTTACCTAATATATTCCAATTTTTAAGTTTTTGTAGAATCAGGGTTCATACAGATTTCCATACAAAAAAATTAAAGACTTTTTAAGAACTTTTGAAGCACCTTCTTTTTTTAATTTAACGACTTATTTCACGGATAATTTTAAGAAAAATAATAATGAAATTCAGACACAAATTAAATCATCTGCTGTTACTCTTCAATATTCACATCATGGATCCCTTGTGAGCATAGATTTTAGGAATCTCAGCTGTTATTGTTAATATCAGCATAGATACAAATGTTTGTTTGTTACACTACAGCAGAGCAAAGTAGGATTCTCACTTCTTGTGATCAACTGACAAAAATGTTTGAAAATGTTCGCTGTACACAACAGATTCTCCAATCTTGCAGTTGACAAAAATGTTTGTTTGCCTGACTTCCATAAGAATTTCAGTTCTTGTCAAACATGTTTGTTTGAAGTCACTGAGGGTAAAATGCCTCGATAACTAAAACGCTACACATCACAACACTGGGGGCATAAACATCAAAACACTGAGAGGATGCAAGTTTTTCTTTCTCCACACTGAAACTGTTTGGTACTGCACAGACTGAGAACATTCGCTGGAACAGATTTGAACTGCTTTCACATGAACGAAAGCTGTAATGACTTGTCACTACTTTTAAAATCCTCAGTATTTCAGATTTCATTGCCTCTGTTTTAATAGGGCTCAGGCTGTTCACTGACATCTGAGTTGGAGCAGTTCTGTTGGTTGGTGAACTGCTGGAAGTGATGGGCTGGTCGCTCGTTGCAGAATTTAAAAAAAACAAACTCGAAACACGAACTGCAGGATATGAAGCCTTCATCAGGTCGCAGTGATTTTTTTTCCTTTTCCATGGCTATTTACAGCCGATTCTCCCATTGTACTAATGTCTATGATCTTCTTGCAAATGCTGCAAAAGGCCTTGCTTCTGTCTCCACCTGTATCTGCCTGCAGCCATTCTTTGTACTCGTCTTTTTCCAGCCAATCCATTATAAACAAACACTTCGCCGGCATGCTGACTTCTCAATTTCAAAATGGAGGAACATTCATTCACATCCTATGAAGGCCGGTAACTCTGGTGTTTTGACCTATAGCAGACGACGCATCGGTGAGATCGTCAATCTTAACTCCCGACTTTTTTCTTTTTTAAAATTCAATTTCAAGCCTTTTTTTTCTTTTTCTTTTTTTTTTTTTAACAAACTCGAGATTTTACACAGACTTTATTCAAAATCATAGGCAGTGACAAAATTTAAGGACTTTTTTAAAAGACCTTTCAGCAAAAGCCTGATTTTTAAGGACTTTTAAGGCCTTAAAAAGTATGCCCTCAAAATGAAGGACTTTTAAGGACTTTTAAGGACTGTACGAACCCTGTAGAAGTTTGTTATGCCATACTTGGTCATAAGCTTTTTTAACATCGAAAAAGGTTGCAAGAATATTTTTTCGCCTGGCAAACTGTTGCTTTACTTGTGTCGTTAGTTTTACCAGATGATCAATGGTAGATCGACCTTTTCGAAAGCCTGCTTGATTTATAGGTATAATGCCTTGTTTTTCACAGAAATGAACTAATCTATTTCAAACGATCTTTTCCATGAATTTACATGCATGAGATGTTAACGCAATAGGGCGATAGCTACTTTTATCTGTTCTAAGTTTTCCTTGTTTATGTATAGGGATAACAACTGAATGTTTCCAGATTCGAGGAATTTCACCAGTCAACCAACATTTTTGTAGAAGTACATATAAAAAATTGATGACATTGTTTGGTAAATGCCTTAGCATTTCATTCAATATCCCGTCTAGTCCTACAGATGTTTTCTTTTTGCTAAGCTTGAAAATGTTTTCTTTAACTTCATCCAGTGTAATATCGGCATTTACATAACTGTTTCTTGTAGGCATACTGCTGTCATCATTTGTTGTGGATTTGTTTTTCTCTTGATTTTCTCTATATTGTCTACCTTCAGCTGATAAACCTGTAATTCTACTATGGTTTGCAAACATATCAGCAAATGCTTCTGCTTTTTCTCCGTTACAAGGTAGATCTGAAGTTTCCAGTTTTATTGGACATTGTGGTAAATATATTCCATTTTTCATAGTTTTCATTTTTTCCCATACTTTTTGCATATCTTTATGACTGTAAACTTCGTTAACACAGAAAGATGACCAGTATTGTCTTTTCGCTTGTGCATTTATTCTGTTTGCTTTATTTTTTGCCTGTTTAGACTCTAAATGATTTTGGGGAGATTTGTCCTTTAAGTAAATATTAAATTTCATCCATTTTTCAACTCTAGCCTTTTCACAGTCCTCGTTCCACCAGATATTACCAGAATGTTTATGAGACTTTTTTGATTTACATTTAGGGATAGACTCATTTGCTGCGTTCAGAACTGCATTTGTAAATAATGAATACAATTCATTAACGTCTTTATCATTTATGTTTTCAACATGAAATGTTGACAATAAATATGAAAATTTCTCCCAGTTAGCAAGTTTGTATTTGTATTTTGGTATTTTATCCTCAGTTGGATCGGTGGATCTTATATTTGTTATCTCAAAACTAGTAATAATAGGGATATGATCACTATGTAGGTTATCATTTAGTGAACTCCACTCACAAATTGGTGCTAGATCTGGAGAAACAAGAGTTAAATCAATAGCAGATGCTCTATGATAAGGATTATCGGGAATGCGTGTTACTCGACCGTCATTCAGGAGATATAAGCTTGCATCAACAATATTATCAATAAAACGATTGCTTGTGATATTTTGACAATTCCTCTCCCAAAATGGGGCATGTGCATTGAAATCTCCTGTTACAAGAACTTTTGTACCTTTATCTGGTTGAAGTGTACGAATCCATTCTGTGTTTTCATTGTCTGGGCCTTTTGGTAAATACACAGATATGACAGTTAACAGGGTGTTATCAAATTGAACTGTTACAGCGCAAGATTGTATATTGGATATATCTGGTGGAACGGGGCTGGAACATAGAGTGTAATTCACCCCTTCATGGATATAAATTGCCGTACTAACTTTCCCGTTGGTATCTTCCTTTTGACAAATAGGAGGGTAATAGTAGTTATCTAATCTAGGCAATTTTTCCTTCTTAACATTTAGAGATTGCAGACTTAAGATATCATATTGATGACAGGCAAGATGTTGAACTAGATGATCAAGATTACTACTAATGGAACGACAGTTCCATTGAAAAACACTGAAATTATGTTTTGTTGCCATAGACTAGGTGAAAAGGTGATGAATACAATTATTGAGTAACAAATATAACGATTAGATAATTCAGTATTTTTCTAAATAAAAGGAAGTCAAACTATCTATAACCAAGGAACAAAAGAAGAGAATCCAATAAGACACTAAAGAAGGTAGATCCAAATCTAAAGCAGAATGTTCAGTGGTAACACAACAGTGTTTGCGTAATGTCACATTCAAGCACATGGTGGAGTTGTTTACTCAAGTCAGTAGGGAGCCCAGTCCACCAAGCTGCAGTAAGGATTGAACCAGCTGTAGTGATGGTGGGCAGGGTAGTCTTGGTACCGGGGACGTGGTGGGGGTCGCGCTGATTTCTTGGGAGTCTCCCACAGCAGGTCCCTGACGTGGCGCCCAACGTTCCCTGCCAGCAGACTCGAGCCCCTCCGTGTCAGGTGGATGCCGTCTCGCAGGTGATGTGTCTTGATATTGTTGTTGTCTATAACAGAAATATTCTCCAACCCGAACAACTCAGATGCTACAATGGCATTGAAAAGTTGTCGTTTGACTTCTAGGTTTTTGTCTGCGACGGTTGTGATTTTGCTAATCACAAACTTGGTTTTAGGGTGTTTCATTGCAACTGTCTTTAAAACTGAACGAAGGATTCACTCACTTGTTTAGCCTCTGCTGACTTTAAGTCGTTGATACAGCTGTGTACAACCACAGCGTCAGGCTGCTGGTCAGAAGCATCAAAGTCACGAGACCTATGTTCAACATCGCTCATGGTGGAGCTCCTTCTTTTGGTAGCATCGAAATAGTACGATCTGCCGAGTAGTTTCTCGTTTATGCCATTTGCGACAGAGTCATGAAAGATCGCAACCTTTGGAAGACGGTCGTCTAGTTTTGTTTTCATTTTCTTGTTTTGGGTGTTCTTATTTCGGCAGTGTGTTTTGATGTCATCGGTTTTTTCGTGTTCCTGGACTGGAGATTTTGCGTCACTATTTACGTTTTTGTTCTTAGTGGATTTCACTTTTTCATTTTGTTTTATTTTCTGTAGCCCAGATTTTTGAGGCACAGAGAGCGGTTTAGTCTTGACAGCATTATTTGTAGTACTAGATTTTGCCACTTCGGCGTAAGTTGGGACTGCCAAAGAGCAGAAATCGGTCTGAGTTGCCTGGGTCGTCATGGCAACACCTACTGGCTTCATGTTTTTCAGCATCATTGTTTGCGTTTCTACGGCGTTCTCTAGCGATGCGATGCGGTTGTAGAGAGTTGTTAGTGCCTTTTTAATGTCGATTGTATCTATATTTCCAGTACCGACCTCATTTGACGTTGTATCTTGTTCAGGTCGTGGTCCGTGGAAGGATGCCTGAACAGCTGTTGGCGATGCAGACAACGGCGTGTCGACTCGCTGGTTGACTTGCATGGCATTGTTTTCCCCGTGGCGATCCTTCCCCAGTAGTGTGGATGATCGCCACGGTCGCCGGGTGGTAACGTTCGGCGTCGCCAACCTTCTAATTATTCTAGATTTCATTTTCCAGCCTGACTTGACTAAAAACTTTGCCACCGATGTTGCTTAGCTGCTGTATGTGTCCGCCATCTTGTCACGTGTGTGTGTGTGTGTGTGTGTGTGTGTGTGTGTGTGTGTGTGTGTGTGTTTGGACAGAGAGGGAGAGATGTGGGTGTTTGTGTGTGTGTAAGCATGCACGTGCAAATGTGTATAATGCACACAGGGTGTGAGAGAGGTTGGAGAGAATGTCATGGAGGCCAGCTGTATGGATGCAATGGTTAGCGTCATGGGCTGGAAGTCTGTAGGTTCAAGTCCATTCGTCTTTCTTTCAGGGTTTGTTTTTTTTAAGGCACTATGTCCAGAGTTGGGTGCGCTTTTGGCATTGAAGGGGTGACAGAAACCAATCACTCTTATTTCACCCATCTTTGAAAACATTACTCACGTTTTATGCGTAACAGAAACGTGTGCAAAGTTTGATAAAGTTATGATTTTACTCGGACGGCAATGAGCGTCATTCTATGACTGTGATGTCTTGGAGATCAGCAAGTTTCTCAAAGGTTAACTGGCATCAGATTACTGCCAACAGCCTTGAACAAAAACATTCTGCCAAGATGTGGTAGGGATGTGGCAGAGAGAAGGAAAACATTCTGCCAAGGTATGGTGGAGATGTGGTAGAGAAAAGGAAATCATTCTGCCAAGATGCAGTAGAGATGTGGTAGAGAAAAGGAAAACAATTCTGCCAAGATGCAGTACAGATGTGGTAGAGAGAAGGAAAACAATTCTGCCAAGATGTGGTAGAGATGTGGTAGAGAGAAGGAAAACAAACTGCCAAGATGTGGTAGAGATGTGGTAGAGAGAAGGAAAACATTCTGCCAAGATGCGGTAGAGATGTGGTAGACAGAAGGAAAACAAACTGCCAAGATGTGGTAGAGATGTGGTAGAGATGTGGTGTCTGACTGACATAGCGCTGTACTGTCGCCAAGCAAAGCTGAAACTACCACTGAAATCCATCCTGGAGGAATACAAAGCAGGGAAGATCAGACTTCAAAGCATGCTGGAGGACTCAGGAGACAAGGTGGTAGAAGCAATCAAGCCCCAGCTGAAGACAGGCAGAAAATGGAAAGTTCAAGAGGCGATGGATTCTGCAAAAGAAAGTCTCAAGATCAGAGAAATAACAGGACACACACAGACCAACAGACAAGGACTGGGGGTGACCAAAACTGAATGGTGGTCAAAGGCCAAAGGAAAAGCCAAAAGAGACATGATGATTCAGGAGATGAGAAAAGAAGAAGACCAAAAAAGACTCCAAAAAGCAGTCCAGCAGAGCCAGCAAGGGCAATGGACAACGTGGGAGAATGCACTCCAAAGAAGTCTCACTTGGAATGACATTTGGCGCATGGCCCCTCTCAGGATCAGCTTCATTCTCAGATCTGCATATGACCTTCTGCCCTCAAATGCAAACCTGGTGAAGTGGGGGAAAACAGACGATCCTGCATGCCCCCTCTGCCATGAAAAACAAACAGTGGAGCATGTCCTAAGCTCATGTAAAGTAGCCCTGGCTCAAGGAAGGTACACATGGAGGCACAACCAAGTGCTCAAAGAGATTGTACAAGTAGTCTGGGCTAGTACCAACACCACAAAAGGGAAAATCAGGACTCCAAAAGCACCCGCAACATTCTTCACAGCAGGAGGCAGCAAATCATGGCCAAGAACAACAGTGCCACTCGAAACATGCAGGCAGAGTCTGCTGGACGGGGCAGATGACTGGGAGTGCACTGCAGACCTCCCAGAATGGAAGAGTCACCCAGAGATCATCAGCAAGAGTGGCATGAGACCAGACATAGTAGTCCACTCTAAGTCAACCAAGCAGCTGATCATGATCGAGCTCACGGTGCCATATGAGAACAGAATGGAGGCAGCTCAAATCTACAAGACTGAAAAGTATGCTGATCTGGCAAACAGCCTGAGGAGAGAAGGCTATCAGGTCAAAGTCCTCACTGCAGAAATTGGAGCTAGGGGGTTTGTAGGAACGTCTGCATACAGCCTCATGAAACAGCTCTCAGTTGCAGGGAAGGAAAAAACCAGAGCCCTGAAAGCAATGGCAGAAGCGGCAGAGAGGTGTTCAAGCTGGATCTGGTCAAGGAGGAACAAAAGTGAACTTCATAAGGCTTAATTTCCCTACAAATATCAGGTGTCCCTGTGGCTCAGTGGTTAAAGCGCGAGTCATTAAGTGGAAAGTGAGCATGTCCAGAGGGTCATGGGTTCGAATCCCAGCCATGGCTCGTCCCAAGATGGGAAAAAAAAGGGGCAGCAGAGGGACATCCGGAGTCATGAACCGGGTGTGGCCCAACCCCCTAGAGTGTCAGGAGATAAGGGCCGAAACACTTGCTTGAAGGGGGCTTCTCTTCTGAGGACTCTCTGCTGCCACGCTCTCCACGAGTTTCTTTCTACTGGTAGAGAGAAGGAAAACATTCTGTAGGATGCGGTAGAGAGATAGAAAACATTCTGCCAAAATGTGGTAGAGATGTGGTAGAGAGAAGGAAAGCATTCTGCCAAGATGTGGTAGAGATGTGGTAGAGAGAAGGAAAACATTCTGCCAAGATGTGGTAGAGATGCGGTAGAGAGAAGGAAAACATTCTGCCAAGATGTGGTAGAGATGTGGTAGAGAGAAGGAAAACATTCTGCCAAGATGTGGTAGAGATGCGAGAGAAGGAAAACATTTTGCCAAGATGTGGTACATCCACCAAACCTAAAATATGTTTTCTTGCTAATGCACGGTTATCTAATCATGTGTCACATGCCCACCAGCTTCAGTTTTTGTCTTCATATGATAGAAGTAGTTTCCAATAGCTCTACCTGGGACACCAAAAAGATATTAATGCAACAAGGTCTTGCTTAAGTACTTGAATATTAGATTGTTCTGAGAATTTTTATAGTGTCTGAAAGTTGATTCCCAGTTTTGGGCAGAGAGCCATGGATAAATGCCTGCTCAAAAAGGGAGGTTTAATGCACTGAATAACTGTAAAACTCAGCTCTAAGTCCTGGGATTGAGGTTCTTACCAGATGCTGTCTTTTAATATCAACACCCTGATAATGTGAAGACTAATACAACTATGCAGCAGCAGCACACATGATCCATGAATTCAAGGCAAACAAGACTATGGGTCCATGTTCATGCATATGACATAACATGAGCATATGTGTTAGTGTTTGTGTTCGCCTACACACCTGTTGAATGAATGCTGCAAGAGGTGTTCATTCGATTACATCCCTTTGAGGCACATCCTCTTTCCCTCCTTACCACACATGGGGGGGGGGGGGGGGGGCATATTATCCAGGTCACCACACAAGTGCGCACGTGTGACTGTATACACTCTCCTTTTTTTTCCTCTTTTGTAAAACATGATCAACTCTGGCTGTTTCAATTTCAATTTATTACAAATCTTGATTATTAGATATCTCATCTAATCCAATGCAGGCTTAGTAACTGGAAGAACATTTACCTGAGTCAGGCAACTGTAAATTATTAATAGCCACACAACTTGACATATTTCGTAACATTACCATATTCATAAGGATGCATGCATGTGTAAATGTCTCTGTGTTTAGTGTGTCTGGATGTAATTTTGTAAGCACATGAAACCTGGGACTAGTTCCTTTCATTTGTTCATCACTGTTGTTGGTGGCAAAATTTGTTTTGTTACCAGAAACTCTTTGAGAAAGCGGACCCGACTTGCAACTGCTTTACGGTGATGGAAACATCCTGAACGCACAACTTTTCCATTAGTTATGAGCACATCTCAAGTAACAAATCAAACCAATCACAACTACACATACCCAAAGCCAAATATTTCAGTTGTGAGAGTATGAGGTGGGCTCGAAACCTGCTTGCTTTGTTCTTAAACAACAAATAAATAAGAAAAACAAAAAAATTATCAATCACCCCTAAAAAAAAAAAAAAACACAAGAAAAAAACCACCTCCTAGACTTCTTTCACACATACACCCCCCATCAACACCCCCTCCCCCCTCCCCTTCCTAACACACAAACAAAAGACCCATACACACAAACCATACAATCCCGCATACTGAAATCACACCAAACTGCTTTCCATCCGAAGGATTTGAGCTGCTCTGTTCTCCTCCATTTCACGGCCGTACTCCTGCAATGCACAGATTAATCTAACTATAGATGCTGCAGCAGCAACAACAACAACAAAAATAAATAAATGAATTAAAAAATAATAACTGAGGAATATTGCTAATCACTGTCATGAAGAAAACTGACTGCTTACAGTCCAGCTGGCTGCAGAAGGCTACAACAGGCCTCAAACCTCTCAAATACTAAAATACCACTGTAAATGAAAATCAATTGAAAAAAAGGTGGTGTGTGCATGTGTGTGTGTGTGTATTGGAAACAATATTCAAACTTGCTGAAACCATCGATTCTCCCAAGATTTAAAAAAAAAAAATTATAATGTAGGCAGCACTCAAGGTGCCAGTCTTTCCATTCACTTTTCATCCAACAAAACTAATCACCTCGTAAGAAAAAAAAAATAGTAAAGGAATTAAAGAATGTTTTAAAAAACTACATTTATCTTTCATAAGAAAAACTGACTGAGAAACACAACTAGAACAAAATAAAAGTAAGAACTGTCCAGCTGGCAAATTACCCAGCAGAATGGCCAACTGGCGCCCATCACACTTTCCTGTTACTTAACACTTTGTCTGGCTGTAAAGGCAAGGCAGTTTGAAACCAGTATACAAGAATCTCAAACACACTGGGGAAAAATCAAAACAGGTGAATGGGCGATAGATGTAGGAAGAAAGCCAAGAACAATTTCAATACACAGAGCTATGCGGTGACACAACAGGGGAATTCTGACAAAACACAAATACTGTAAGGGAAAAGGGGGAAAGGGTGTGAGCCACGGTGCCAGCATTGAAAAGAACTCTGAAAACATTGACTCTGATGAGTGAACTGCACAAACCTTGAGATCAGAGCTGGAACAATTTCTGTATATGACACTGCCATTCATTAGAGCTAAGAACAAATGCCAGAACAAAAACTGATAGTGCTGGTTCATTTACTTTAATATTTTCTTAAACAGTGTTCTTAAACAGTTTTCAGTGTTCCCCATTACGCACATATGTGCGTAAATGACATACAGATTTGAAATTTGATGCACATATTTTTCACCTTGTACGTCATAGTGATGCACAATATTTCTGTAAACGTCAAGCATAGTCGAAGCCGAGCTACTACTACTACCAGCAGACGACAGTTCTTGTCTCAAAGTCGAATTATGTCCCTTACCGGAACACGAATTGTTTAGAAAGACCTAATGCGCATGTGCTCAATTTATCATCACCTATGGATTCCATTCATACATGTGCATGGAAACATGTTGCTTCTACAGTGGCTGAAAACTTTGAAAACTCGCTCAGCGAGTAGCTCAGACAGTGTGATAATTGAAACTGCCCCAGAGTCTTGTGATTCGACAACTGCGGACACTCAATCAAACGTGCCAGACATGCAGACAGCGATCGCAAGTCCCAGTTCAAGCGGTGGAGACAATGACAAACAATCTGAGGAAGTTGGCCAGGCACGGAAAAGTGTCAAACGAAAGTTTAACACCAGATGGCTAGAAGAGTTTGACTGGTGTGAATTTCGTTCTGGCATGATTTTCTGAATTTGAATCAAGAACTCCACCTTCAGCAGATGTGCACAAAGATCACCAAGGAGAAGAGTGATCAGTTTCCTGATTTTGCCATCATGGCAAACATTTCTCTGGTCATCCCTCTCACCTCTGTCCCCTGTGAGAGGGCATTCTCTGTGCAAAATATGATCATGGACAGCAAAAGAAACAGATTGTCAGTCAAGTGCTCCAACAACAAGATGCTTACCATGTCAGAAAAGGCTGGTGAGGATCTCACAACAAAGTCAGTGGACAAATTCTGCATGAGGAAGAAATGTCCCAGACTTGAATGAACCAGTCACTGGGCAGAGAATAATGAGCTGACATAGCAACAGATCTGTCTCGCATAAACTGTCACAAAAGTGGCTATTGTGGAAAAGGAAGCTCAGACATTTTTTTCCATTTGTTCACTTCTTATATTTTTTTGTGGGGTTAGTGATATTTTGTGATTCCCATAACTATGCATGTATACTGTGTGTCTGTGCTGACACTTTTTTTTTTCCAGTTTTGCTCTTCCCCAAGTTGTAGGCTTATTTTTGTCATGTATGTTGATCTGATATGTTCAAAGGGAAAAAAGTAATTGAATTTACATCATGTGTGGATTAATATCATCTGTGTGTATTTGATTTATGTATTTGTATTGTGTGTATTTATGGAGTATGTTTGTATGTGTGTGAGTGTGTATAGGAATGTGTGTGTGCATATGTGCGATATTTTTGTGAATTCATGTCTGTTTAAAAGTATTCGATTCATTCAAAATTTTGACTCTTAAAAATTTGTCAATGACCCCCAGAAATTTTAAGTTGAGGGTCATAGTGACCCTCAAAAATTTGGGGCCATGGGGAACACTGATTTTCACAAATACTTCACACATATGTTTATGTATGAGAAAAGATCAACAAAAATGGTTAATCATTTCATTCCGGCTATTTCTGATCCCAAAATTAAAAATAGCCTATATGATAGGAAAACATTCAATTCCAGCCCATTGCCTAGAAAGTGCATATGTCATATGCAAAAATGTCCAAACAGTCAGTGGTCTGACTCTTCATTACATATATGAACTCACTTTTGCTTTGTAACTTATCTATTTTCTACATAGCCCTTTGTAACATCAGCAGATATGGTATTTAGCTCTGACTTAACAGAACGAGCATGAAAGTATAAATCCTTATTAGCAGGTTCGTTTCTTTCTGTGCCATGATAAATCTGTTTTCTGCTGGCTTCGAACTGCCCTCTTTTTTGTACTCCCAGTTCTTATAGAACAGGTATTACTTTAGAATGGGAACGAAGAAATGCTGTCTGTGTGTGTGTGTGTTTGTGTGTGTCTGTCCGTCCATCCATGGTCAAAATGTGTTCCACTCACTCTAGACAAAACTACTGGGCCGATCTTTCTGAAAAATTGTAGGTATGTTCATTATGGGTCACGGATGATGCCTGATGTTTCAGTTTACCGTTATAGCCATTACTAACGGCTGTAACGGCATGTAACGGTTTTTCTCTTTGTACTCCCAGTTCTCATAGAACAGGGAGTACTTTACAATGGGAACGAAGAAATGCTGTCTGTGTGTGTCTGTCTGTCCGTGGTCAAAATGTGTTCCACTCGCTCCAGACAAAACTACTGGGCCGATCTTTCTGAAAATTTGTAGGTATGTTCATTATGTGTCAAGGATGATGCACAATGTGTTATTTTACTGTTATGGCCATTACTAATGGCCATAACATCCCATAACGGGTTTCCTTCTTTATGGAATATCTCAGAAAGTACGAGGTCAATCTTTCTGAAAATTAGTAGGCATCTTCATTATGCATCATGAATCATGCCCGATGTGTTATTTTACCATTATAGCCATTACTAATGGCCATAACGGCCCATAACGTTTTTCCTTCTTTATGGAATATCTCAGAAAGTACTAGGCCGATCTTTCAGAAAATTTGTAGGCATGTTCATTATGGGTCACGGATGATGCCCGATGTGTTATTTTAACAGTTATTGCCGTTACTAACAGCTATACAGGCCCATAATGGTTTTTCTTCTTTATGGAATATCTCAGAAAATACTTGGCCGATCTTTCTGAAAATTAGAAGGTATGTTCATTATGGGTCATGGATCATACCCGATGTGTTATTATACAGTTATAGCCATTACTAACGGCTATAATGGCCAGTAACGGTTTTTCTTCTTTATGGAATATCTTAGAAAGTACTCGGCCGATCTTTCTGAAAATTTGTAGACATGTTCATTATGGCTCACGGATGATACCCGATGTGTTATTTTACCGTTATAGCCATTACCAACAGCTATAACGGCCCATAACTTTTTTCTTATATATGGAATATCTCAGACAGTACTTGGCCAATCTCTCTGAAAATTTGTAGGTATGTTCATTATGGGTCACAGATGATGACCGATGTTTACCAGAATAGCTGTTACTAACGGCTATAACGGGCCAAAACGGTTTTTCCTCTGTATGGAATATCTCACGTGTATTCAAGATAGATAGGTAAGATACTGTTGCTTATAGCCCAGCCAACCACAAAGGGCCACATCAGGGCTGTCACCTCGTTAAAATCAACTCACAAGTCATTCATTCACACAATTCTTTAAAATACATCTTCGAAAGTATTCATGATAAACTGGGAGTACGTTTATATGCTTTGCATCTTGTTTCTTTTTTGTTGTTGTTGTTGTTTTCTTTTGCTTTTTTTTTTTTTGGCAAAGCGCCCTTGGTTACTCATATTTCTGTCTCTCTTCACCCTACAAAGACCCCCATGGACTATAATTTCCATGCACAGATCCAGGGTTTCTTACTTTAGAAATAAAAAGATTTTCACATCCCAAAATAAAACTGTATAGGTTTTTCGTGAAGCTGATTAACTAGTCATATGGGTTTTTAATGCTCAAACAACTTTCATTTAATTTCTTAACTTTTTTGCAACATGCCTTGAGAATGATCACGGTGCCCACCTTACCACTTGGCGACGTGGGGCAAAAATACTTGCGGCAAGTGATTTGTCACTCAGGACATGTCGCGAGAATGACAGCGACGGTCTTCTAAAAATAAATATGTCCGAATTTCCCCAATAATGTCTAACCAGTGGTGTCAGCGTACAAATACAATCCTTCCTACATCATATCATACCAGTTACTGTTTAGCAGGCTACTACAGTCGATTTCATTGGTTAATTTGAAGAGAAAGCAACCAGCCCGTTGACATCTTCAAGCACTAAATCAGTGCTCCTTGTTCGAAGTATGTTATTTTCAACTCAATCAAACAACAACAAAATAATTATTTTGACTTTTAAAACATTTATCATCAAGAAGATGAAAGACAGCTGTATTTCACTGTACAAAAATAAAGTCACTGTCAGAAAAATGAATTAAAAATGGTCAAAATCAGGTGTCCTGTTGGAATTTCAGTGCTGTGACTGCAATGTTAACTGGGCACCTAGAGCAGAACAAGGGTCTGTGTTGATAGTGTTAACTGTCTTGACAAGCATGCACCCGCTAGCGCTCAACCGGAAATCACACTGCCAAAAGGCTGAGCACCTGCCAGCGCCCGGTAAAACATGTGGCAACAATGGGCGCCGCCATGTTTCTCGCAGAAAAGGAAGTCTCGCGAGAACGTGACTTCCTTCTTCCTGTAGCCATTCACTTCCGTTTGCAAAAAACCGCGAGTCGATATGTGCCGAAGTTCTTGAGTTATGAATTTTTTAAGTTTTGTGGTCGAAATGCTGTTTTTCACCATGGCTAACCTTGATTTCTGCCGTTCTATAATGAGATTTAGTAATGAAGATACTGTGATTTGTGGGATTTACGGCATAAGACTTAGTGAAAGTGCTGGGTGATGAAGCTTACAGTGACCTAGATTTCAACTGGGATAAGGTTTCAGATATGATAAACAACGATTCGGAAGAAAGTTCTTAAGAAGATTTTTTTTCCCCCGAGTAAATGGCTCATGTGACATTCTTCAAACTAATGATATAGCAACATATATATTCGTAGGAATTTTTAAAATGATTTTCATTTCATTATTTCCTTTCCTCTCTTTTAGATTAATTTTTAAATGGGTAACCATGTTCAAATTATGCAGTTACTTATCTTGCCGATGGTTTTCGGTGTAACTAAGCTCAGGTAAGTGCATACTGAAGAGGGTTAATTAAGAGAAAAAGCATGAATGTCTTATTTTAGGTGGTTCAGTAAACACGCATTAAAAATCAATGTGAATATTCTTTTCAATTCTGACAAGATCAGTACAACACTCCATACTGAATAGGCTCATGCCGGAGAACAGCTGACTTGAAAAATCTTGGAAAAAAGGCCAGGGTCTAGAGGAAGCCTAGGCCCCAATGGGTTCCAGGGGAAACACCCTGGTAGGGGATCCAAGGGGGCAAAGCCCTCCAAGTGCAAGATTCGTTCCAGGTCTCTCATATTCGCAAATTATTATGCAGCAACCAAAGGAAGCCACCAGAAAATTAATAACTGCTCACACACACATGATCAGACACAAACTCCTCACTTTTGTAGTTTTTTCAGTCCACTCCCATCTCCTACAGTTGACAATTGTGTTCACCTACATCTTTGCCCACTATTGTACCGGTCTGATCAATGCATAAAGAAGCACAGCAATATATCACAACAACCGCAGGCAGCGTTGCCTTGAATATTGAATCATGGAAACCTGGACTGGAAAAACTGAATAGAGTACAAGACTCAAGGGGTAATAAGGCTTCTGCAATTTTCTTCTTTTTTTTTCTTTGGACTTTTTTTTTCTCCGTGTTTGTTTTTTCTGCCTCTGAAAATCAGGTGGTCAGTCAGTGGGATAATAATTACATCATTCCAGCCACACAAAAAAATACAGCATTCTCTACTTCTACTGGCTACCAAAGAAAAGCTGGAATGCTAGCAGTTCCACTTTGTCGGGCACATCAACAGCTCAATCTGTTTACATTCAACTGTAAAATCAGTTATTACCATTCTCTTTCATTTTGACATCTGTGTTCTTGGCTTTCACACCCTTCCTGTACTTCATTTCCCATTTCAGAGGGCGACGTCACCCTATCTTTATTTAAAGCGGTTAGTCAAGTTCCCTTACCAAACTGTACTTTGCACTGACGCAGAGCCTCATTGAAGCCGGCGCACAGAGCGATGTCGGCCTGATTCTGGGCACAGTCCAGGAACTGCTGCAGCTCTCGCTGGCAGGGGTTGTACACTTGCTCCTGCTGCTGCATGGGAGCGGCTTCTGCTGGAGCGGCCTCCTGCTGGTAACCCCCTCCACTGCCTGTCATGGCTGACCCAATCGTGTGGCCCTGGACAGCGAAAGAACATCATTCTTTGCGGGCTTCTAATCTGAATTAAGGGACATTTTAGATACCCTTGTCACGTTATTCCTCGCCCAGCCAACCACAGAGACTTAACAAGACTGAAGGTAAGCTAGAACCTGAACTACCTCTTTAGACAAATTAAACTCCCACATCAAAATGCAAACTCAACTTGATTTGAGTGCCAAAAACACACACACAATAAAAACCTAGTTGATTTTTCCCACATCAGATTCGTCACACACACCACATTGTCAAACCGTTCTACCTCCACCTGTCCAAATCTGCTTCCTCACCTCCTATCCCCACCCCAACGCACCTTCTCCCCAAAGGCTTTATTAAAAATATGCAACACACCACCTACATTTTTCCATGCTGTACACCAAGGCTTGGATTTTTTTCCTTTTAAATGAAGCATTCCTGCAAGCCACTGATGAGAAAAACAGTCGATAAAGTCATTCTCCTTTCGACACAGCACCTAAGCGATTAACAATTCCGTATGAACTGTTTTCCTTGAATGTATGGGTTCAATTTTATGCATAGAATGTAGCAAAGAACACATATATAAACCCTGACAGAAACAGAAAAGCAAGAGAGACCAAGAGCCTTTGAGGCAGTGTGAGAGAGAGACTGAGAGCTCAGAGAGAGAGAGAGAGTGAGAGAGAGAGAGAAACATGAGAAAGCAACATGTCATCAGTGATAGTACCAGCCCCAAAAAAGGCAAAAGGCACTTGGGACTATGCAACTCACCACAGCTGACCCAATAGCAACACCCGTTGCAGTGGCAGCCATCTGACCAAAGAGACCAGGCTGCCTCGGAGCTGCAGCAGCAGGGGCAGTAGGTGGAGCGTGAGCTGGGGCTGTTGTCATGGGACGGCGGGGAACAGCTGCTGGGGCTGGAGCAGGTCTGAGACAGGTACAAGTATGCATGTGTATATATATGCAGGCACTCATGCATGTGTATACATGTGTATACATGGGTATACACTTACACACACATGCACACATGTGCGCACGCGTACACACAAACAATAACACACACACACATACACACGTGCACACACACACACACACACACACACACATCTCCTCCCTCCAAGTTTCAAAATCTTAATTCCAGTCTGTTGTCATGTTGATGCAAAGGGATAAGAAAAAAAAAAAGGTCTTAACTCTCTTCAGTTTTTTCCCTTGAATTTCGATCACTGGTGATCGACGGTTTTCCGCCCGGAATTATGGTATTCAAAACAACATTTTTGTTATCTGAAGCAATATATCGCCTAAAAAACCTGAAATAGACACATTCATCACAAAAATATTATCATTTTAAAATCAAGGCACAGAATGTTACAAAAAAAAAAAACCCATCCGTCATGCAAAATGCAAAAATCTCAAAAAATCGTTGAGAGTTAAAGAAAGAAAACTTGGTGGTTTCCAATTGATTAAACAACTTCTGTGTTAACACTTCAAATCATTATGCTTCCTGAGCTTTGTATATGTTGGACATTTAGGTTTTCATTGCTAGTGATCCCCTCTCTCTCTCTCTCTCTCTGTCTCTCGGTCTGCCTGCTTACTTGTCTACTTGCCTACTTGTCTGTCTGTCTGTCTCTCTCTCTCTTTCTCTTTCACTTCCCTCACTCACTCACTCACACACACACACACACACACACACACACACACACACACACACACATGCGCACGCGCGCGCACACACACACACACACACACACACTTAAATGACTTATGCACACATACCATGGCATCTGCATGGTAATAATCAGGTATTAACTAATTAAGACTCTGTTTTAAGCATTGCAAAGCTCCAGCGTACACAACTTAAATAGGTGATATTATTCCTCCTGCTCATTTCTTCAGATCTGGGAGTCAGCATCACACATCAGTCTAAGTTTAATAATCTCACAAGTACATCAGCTACTGATGGGTTGACACTACCACTACAGTGCTAGACAGCTGATTACTTCAAAATGAAGAGCATGTCAAAGTGATTGCTTGGCTATCTCATTTGCCATCTCAGCACCTTTTATAACTAGTTAATGGATTTTCCGTATACGAGAAATAAACAAGACTTTGCCCAACACTGGGTTCCATCAGCACATAAATGAGGTATTTGTTTAAAGCAAACAACAATCTACATCTGGATGTTTAGTTTTAGTACATTTGCTTAATCTGCCCAAGTACAGGTTGTTGTTTTTTTCCCACAAGAAAACTGCTACTAGTGCTAATGTTACAAGTTTCCATGTGTTACCTAAATGCTTTAAGATTGTATACCTTCTTATACAGTTGGCCAAATAAAAACAAATTGTACACACTATTGTAAACTTGTTTTCATAATGATGACAACTAGTCAATTTTCACTATTGTAAACTTGTTTTCATAATGATGACAACTAGTCAATTTTCATAAACATCACAGTTGTAAACTTGTTTTCATAATGATGACAACTAGTCAATTTTCATAAACATCACATTTCTTTTTGTTACATACCGAACAATTGTTTTCGATACGTGTGTAAAAACCGTCTGCTCAATTCTCAGGATAAACTTTTTCAACATCAAGATTCGTCCACAATCATTCGATTTGAATTCAATAAGAAAAAAATGCATATATTCGTCATACCTGCGCCCGAACATAGGTGATGATCCTCCTCGGCGAGGCATTCTGTTAAAGTTTCTTCACGAGCTTGTAGAATGAGCTAACGCTTAAAATGGATATATAAATCTGTACGCAGATGACACAACACCAACAGCCTTGAACTTCACCTTGACTTCACTTCCGTTGTTTCACTTTCGCACTTCACCATTTTCTGCTTTTTTGATTGGCCAAATTAATAAAAGGAGGAATTGTATAACAAATACGAATAAGGAAGGCAACGCAATGATAGTGCTTTAAAACATTAAATAATAATGAAGCATGGTTTGTTTGTCACCCGTCGCAAGAGGACGATGCCAAGGCTTTTTCTTGTTTCTGTCGGCGATTTGAAACAGTATGCTGCAGGATATATCAAGGGAGATAAATCTGAGTATTCTTCAGCACAGTACAGATCATTTCTGTCCCTTGCAAGGCCATTGAGGAGAATAAAGTGAACGTGATGGATCATAAATCATAGGCTCTGCGTCTCAGCCGCATGGACATTTATTTAACAACGGCTGATAATGAGAGAGAATCTGCAGAAACTTTAACTGTTTTTTTTTTTCCAAATGTTTTTACGAAAGAATATACGTTTGACCTGCCCAATTTACGAAACTGTTCTTTTTCAAAATTTAGAAAGAGAGGGTGTTAGTTACCGCCAATGACATTGACAAACAAAACACATGACAAGACACGATGCATTTCAACCTCTTGGGTCTTCTTCAGGCGAAAAAATAAATCACATTTAACATTTAAGACAGTACAAAACAAAGAACGAAAATGGACTCATCTTTGTATGTCCAAAGTAGGTGGGGATGACAAGGGCGTCTAGCACATCCTCGAAATCAACTCTCAAAATAGATTCTAATAAAAGAAAAAGAAAAAAGAATTAAACATAAACACCACTCATTAAAGCAGATCTTAAAACTTGAAAAGGAATAATTCTACCTGTAACGCAGCCGACCGAAAGGGCCATATTGGGGCTGTCACTTGTTGAACTCAACTCGCTAGTTAGACAGGGAAGAGGGGGGGGGGGGGGGGGGGGGGGATCATACATACATACACAACTCATTGAAACAGATTTTCGGAATGTCGTAAACATCTTTCGTCGGTAAAATCTCAGACCAGATGAAAAATAATTCGTGACCTTTTTTCAGAAACTCAGAATTCACATCGTGTGAGACATCTCTGAACAAGATTTACATAGAGTCTGCTGTGAAGTGTTTATGCATGACATGTAAGTCCTAATACTATTACTATATTATATAGAACATGCTTTATAGTGAGTGGTGCATTTGGCTTTTTTTTTTCTTTCATTGTTATTGACTGAAAAAAAAGATTTCTGGGTTATTTAGCTTCTTTCTATCTACAGGTTTTCTTCTCTCACGGCTCGAGGCGGGGGGGGGGGGGGGGGGCGGGGGGGTGGGGGGGGGGGGGGGGGGGGGGGAGAGGGAAACACAGATATTGCCCGCTTATGAGTGATGGATATGGGTGCGTGTTGATCAGAGTTAAGTGCCTGCCATTGGCTATACATGTCAAAAGCGTTACTATGCCAATAGCGCTGCGTGGCACTACCACCACATTCATTAACGCTACCTATCAATAGCGCTACGTGGCACTACCACCACATTCATTAACGCTACCTATCAATAGCGCTGCGTGGCACTACCACCACATTCATTACCGCTACCTATCAATAGCGCTACGTGGCACTACCACCACATTCATTACCGCTACCTATCAATAGCGCTGCGTGGCACTACCACCACATTCATTACCGCTACCTATCAATAGCGCTGCGTGGCACTACCACCACATTCATTAACGCTACCTATCAATAGCGCTGCGTGGCACTACCACCACATTCATTAACGCTACCTATCAGTAGCGCTGCGTGGCACTACCACCACATTCATTAACGCTACCTATCAATAGCGCTGCGTGGCACTACCACCACATTCATTAACGCTACCTATCAATAGCGCTGCGTGGCACTACCACCACATTCATTAACGCTACCTATCAGTACCGCTACGTGCCATTACTATAACGGCCAAGAACTTGACGCTCAATGGCACTACTTTTTGATCGGTACTTGTCAATGATGCTACGTGTATCATAGCACAATATTTCAATAACAGTATTAGTTAGAATCGTTTAATGTCGATTCTTTTGTCAGTGTGATTGTCCGTGTGCCATTGTATTCTTATTTCTAATTGTGGTGCATCTTCTAGTCTGTACATGTTTACCTCTTCTCATTATCAACAGCATGCTAAGGGTCAGCAGACCGGCAACTCAGTTTACCGTTGTCAATGTTTTTGTCTGTCTGTCTGTCTGTCTCAGTCTGTCTGTCTGTCTGTCTGTCTGTCTGTCTGTCTGTCTGTCTCTCTCTCTCTCTCTCTCTCTCTCTTATAATTCTTTGTACTCTGTCTCTCTGTCTCCGTCTGTCTGTCTGTCTTTCTCTTTCCTCTCTCTCTCTCTCTCTCTCTCTCTCTCTCTCTCTCTCTCTCTCTCTCTCTCTCTCTCTCTCTCTCTCTCTCTGTCTCTCATTCGATCTCTGCCTGTAAAAGAAAATTATTTGTTTTGTTTTTTTTCCAGTGAGAATATCGATCAAAAACAAAAACAAAACAAAAAAAAAAACGGGAATGAATAATTATTGCTACCTTGACAAGATTCTTTGGTCTAGGAATGCACAAAACTGTTCTCCCCTAATGACTATTAGCAGGAGACAGCCTTCCGGTGAATGTGTGTGTTGTGTGTGTGTGTGTGCGTGTGCGTGTGTGTGTGTGTGTGTGTGTGTGTGTGTGTGTCTGTGTCTGTGTGTCTGTGTGTGTGTGTACGTGTGTGTTATATGACTTGAGAGTTGACTTCAACGCGGTGCAGCCCTGATATATGGCTCTTTGCGCTGGGCTGGGCTATAAGCAACATACTCTCTGTCTCTGTCTCTGTCTTTCTCTCTCTCTCTCTCTCTCTCTCCTCTCTCTCTCTCTCTCTCTCTCTCTCTCTCTCTCTCTCTCTCATGTTTTGTAGATTCGGTGGAAGTGAGTTCCAGACAAAATTGAGAGAGAGAGAGAGAGAGAGAGAGACAGACAGACAGACAGACAGACAGACAGACAGACAGACGGAGACAGAGAGACAGAGTACAAAGAATTATAAGAAAGAGTCTCAAAACACCTTTTCCTGTTGTCTCAATTAAAACGCTACGTCAACAGTAATGTGCTTAAAGTTTTCTTCAATGCACACATAATGTCACGTATCAATTACGCCTCAACAGTGTGGGACAGCAGTAGTGACGTCCACCAAAAAAGGCTGAATTCTCTCCATAGACGTGCAGCAAAGCTACTCCATCCAGCTGTATTTCTAACAACAGACGAAAAACTAAAAGCGCTGAACATACTTCCTCTGAATAGGCAACTGGAATTCAACAAGGCATCATTTATGTTTACAATCTTGACAGATACTATGCCATGTTATATCAATGCCCTTTTTACAAGATCGAACAGCTTTTCTGGCTCGACGAAATTCCTTCTTCCCTACCCACGCATTGATCTATACAAAACAAGCCTAGCTTACTCTGGACCATTTGTCTGGAACTCACTTCCACCGAATCTACAAAACATGAATACGTTAAAACTTTTCAAGGAACATTTGCATAAACATTTTATGTCTCAGTAATTAAATTATTCAATTACAATGATTAGCGCCCATTCGCAAAGTCTTCTGTGAACCATACTTTGAATAAATCGTCTAAACATAAAACCTACTCCGTTAAAATCGCTCATCCCCACTCCCACTCTGTCTACCATCCCTTTTCTCCTCCCCCTACCTACCATTCTCTCTTCCCCACCCTCCTCTGACCTCTCTCTCTGTAGTCTTGTGTTTGTTTGTTTGTAAGTTTCCTTCTGTTTTTACCATCCCCCCATCTCATTAGTGCTTTTATGAATTGTTTGCTTATCATTGTAGAATTAGATTACCATGTTGCTATGTTGAATTGTCAGTATGAATGATATGTGTTTAAATAATGTATGCATGACAAGGACAGATTGTAAGACTAGGCTTTGGCCTAAAATCTCCATCCTTGTGTATTAAAGATCAATCAATCAATCAATCAATCAATCTCTCTCAGATCTTTTTTTTCATTCTTATTACAAGCTCTACCTCAAAATATCTGACAGAAATCATTCAAATTTACCCCCCCCCCTCCCCCCTCTCCCCGCACCCACCCACCCACCTCTTTGCCTCCTCCTTCCCGCCAGCTCCGATCATAATTCCGATTCGGGGTGACTCCTTGCTCTCTTTTCATTAATTGAAGAAGAAAAAAAGCGATAAAGATTTCATTCAGATAGCGAGCGCTGCTTACCAAGGTCAAAGGATTGTGTGGACTGAGGGATTCGCCTGCTGAAAGCATGGGTCGACATATCCAGAGAGGACAGACAGTACGTGGAAAGGAAAGGGAGGGAGGTGGAAGGTAGTGGGGGTGGGGTGTGGGGAGTGGGGGTTGGGAGTGGGGGGGGGGGGGGGGGGGGGGCGGGCGGTTAAAGGGTCAGTTGTTTTGAGGAGTCAGCAAGACCGGACCCCAGATGCGGTTGACCTCCCTAGTGACGTGATGCGAGGAAGAAAAATGGAAGAGGTCCGAAAAGAAGAAGAAGAAGAAGAAGAAGAAGAAGAAGAACAACAACAACAACAACAACAACAACAAAAACAACAAGAAGAAAAGTCAGAAGCAGCCGAGATAGTAACAGCTGCATTCTTTCCCTGCTTTGTTGTGTGTGGTGTGTGGGGGTGGGGGTGGGGTGGGGGGTGGGGTGATAGTGGAGAGGGAAATAGGGGTGGTGTAGTCAGAGGGTAGATGAAGAGGGGGACAGAAAGATAGAGACGGACAGATAAAGAAAAGGAGAAACAGAGACACTTCACTTTAGAAACCCCTTGACACACAATGGTCAGCTGAAAGGGACACGAGCAAAAGGCACGCGTTCATGTGAAAGGGAGATAGTTATTGCTAGAATTTTGTGCTGCTCTAGTGAATGGAGCGAATGAGTCACCCTGTCTCTTCAGTGAAACAGTGTCCACACACACACACACACACACACACACACACCCCCCACCGCGCACGTACACACACACACACACACACACACAACACACACACACACACACACACACACACACACTGGAAACTGTGTTTATGGCTGCCTGGGTGTAAAGGCCATCGAGCGAGCGCGCGCGCGTATGTATGTGTCTGAGTGTGTGTATATGTCTGTGTTTCTGTGTGTGCGTCTGTATGTGCACGTTCGTCAGTGTTTGTATCTGTATGCGTGCGTGCGTGTTTGTGTGTTAATGTCTGTATATGTGCGTGTTTAAGTGCAAGTGAACGTAAACAGTTGAGCAGAGGAGCAGCACAAGAGCATGTTAGCTTTTATGTCTAAAGTACTTTTGAACATGTTGTTTGTGGTTAAGTCATGGGTACAGCTATGAAAAATCACCAGCAGGTTTACAACTGCAAACATGAATCGAGGTAAGAGCAGCATGCACGCGAAAAGCGGAAGACAGGACAGTCAGAATTATTCCTATTCCGAAACCCAGTAAAGACATCACCAACGCTGCTAATTATCACTCAGTATCTCTGAGTGGTTGCCTTAGTACGTTTTTTTTTAAATGGGAAAAATGGTCACCACTGCACTGATGCTGAAGCTGGAAACGATCGCCTGTTGACCAAAGGACAATGTGGTTTCCGCATGTACCATTCTGTAGTTGACCATTTAGACTATCTTGAAACTACCATGCCTGCTGGCCTGAATGAAATCGTCTCATTCCTTTTCTTTTCATCTGTCTGCTTAAAAGTTTAAACCACATTGGCATGTGACAGAAAAGAAAAAAGTCATCTTTCAGACTCAATAGAAACTCTCAGAACAATCTAACTGTTTGTAAAAAGTTAAGACCACAAGCAAGGCTTTGGTGCAGACTATTGACAATTTAGCTGCGTCCAAATAGTATCATTGTAAAATATTTCCATCGTACTGAAGGCAAACCAGAACAATTGAAGTCACGCCGGTTAGCATGTGATAAATGAATACATGACACTGATTTTAAGATAAAGCATAGCCGTGAAAACATATCTTAGGCTCGGTTGCCATACCCTTGTGAACAAAGATGGCTTCTACTTTCATTTTCTCTACCACATCTTGGCAGCAGAACGATTTTTTTTCTAGGGATCTTAATTTTCGAGGGATCTTAATATTGTCTTTGAGATCAAAGGGAGTATTTTTTTTTCATGTAAATGTTTACACATTTTCTTCACTGTGGTTTATTGAGTTTAGCGTGAGAACTGACAACTCTGAAAATCCTTCGACATTAAAAGAAACATAGGTTACGTCTCTTTTTTTATTTTGTAGAATGAGAACTGCATCACTGAAGAATTATTTTGTTTTTAAAATTCTTGTTTGTTGATGATGGTTTGTTAAGCGTATGTCACTCAGCTTGAATGTGCCCAGTAGCACTGAAGTTGGGCAGACCACATAGCATATACTTGGTCGGTGAGAGATGGGGAGAGGGTAGGGGGGGGGGGGGGGGGTAGTTAGGCCTGGGAAGGTCTGAAAAGGTGTCTTTAAGTATGTAATCTATTAAAACCCACCACGGGACGAGGGACCCTTGATTATGAACTGGGCTGCCACCATTCTATACTTTGTACCCTTGCAGAATCTTCCGATTGTTTCAAACGGTCTTCCAGGGAAAAGGGTGAGAGGAGTCTTTGGTCACCCTCCCCCTCCCCAACTCCCTGCCCCCTTCCACCGTTCCCTTCATCAACCTACCCCCCCCCCCCCCCCCCCCCCCCCCCCCCCCCCTTTCAATCTCCGAGCGCTGGCGACTCTTCTCTCTTTTCAGGCCGCCAACAGGTGAATAACCTGTCGCAACAGGTTGGGCTAATTTTTTTTTTTTCTTTTTTTCTTTTTTTTTTTTTTTTAAAGACATGAAGTCCGATGAGAAGCGTTTTGTTTGTTCATTTGTTTTTTGTTTGTTTGTTTGTTTTCGTCTTCTTTTTTCCTTTTTTTAAATTTTTTGTTTTTTTGTTTTTGTTTTGTTTTTTTTGTTTATCTGTTCCAGCACTTTTTACATTACATTTCTAACTGGATGATTGGTTGTTAAAATTAATGTTCATGCTGCACATTATTACTAGAGCATGTCTTTCGTCTGTTCATTCTCCCTCTGTTGACAAACACTAAAGGTTTTTTTTAGAAGTGGTGCTTGAAAGGTCTAAACCTTTTTTTTCAATGTTTTAGTACGTTCTTGAGGAGCAAATAAGGATTGTAGCTATAATTTATTTTTTTAATCACCCGCAGGGGCCTTTGCTAACCCGTCACCTCACTCTCACACATCCGCCCCCCAGGTGGTCTGAGCCCTGTCCCCTGTCCTTTTCTCTCGTTTGTCCTTCACCCCCGCCCTATCCTCCCACTTTCTTACCCACCCCTCCCCCTGTTGACTATACTGTTTACTGGGCACATTGAAATGGTTACACGCCGGTCCCCAGACGCACAAAGTGTGGTAGGAACTTTGTACAGGTCAGAGTTCGGGGTCACAGCAAAGGTTAAGTTTGAACCGATGAACATCACCCTGGTTCTGTGAGAAAAAAAAAAGTTCTTTTTTTCTTTTTAATGTGAAAAAGATTTTTTTAAATCCTGGAATTTGGGGTCAATAAATCAGTTCAATGCCATAATATGTCAGTGAAAGTAGCAGAATGGTGCATGACTTGTGGACTCCTTGTGTTTCTACGCCATTTGGTAGGGTACTAGTATTTTGGAGTGAAAAGTCTGGCAGATGACGGGAAAATGAAGGGTCACGTGGATTGTGCTTGCATAGAACAAGGAACGGACATGAGACCTGCCTCAGAGTCAGGTATGGTATGGGTCAAGGACTGGACTGTGTGCTATGAATAAAATGATGTTTTGGTCCTGGCTGATCTTCTGAGAAAAGCCAGGTGCAGTTTTGAAAGTAATAGAGAATATCTAGTGTTTGGGGCCTAAGCTGTCATCGTGGACACTCAATCGGACCAAAGCAGCACCACTACCTGACCCCAGGAACCAAGAGATGAGAGGGCGGCAAAACTGTCACGTCCCCCAGTTATAGCCTGGCAGTCATAATCTATGCAGCCCACAGGACGCAAGGCGTTTGATTAGCTAGGCTGCTTTCAACATGAGGTTTATGCCCCGTACACGATTTTTTTATCTCCCTTTCGTTTGGAATGGCACATGTGACCTGTGAGGAGGCGGAACTAGCCTCGCAAAACAAAAAAAAAAAAAAAAAAGGTCACGAACTGTAGCCCTGATAGGACCCCATGAGACTGACCTCCTTCATTCGTCAAATCACCCGAACCCTGGTGTGTGTGTGTGTGTGTGTGTGTGTGTGTGTGTGTGTATTTTAATGTGCGCGCATGCACACGTGTGTGTGTGTGTGTGTGTGTGTGTGTTGTGTGTGTGGTGTGTGTGCCAAGTCAAGTCAAAATTATTTTTATTGAAGGTTAAATAACAAGCTTTTCAGCTTTTTTCACATGCAGCCGTCACTATTAAAAAAAAAAAAAGAAAAGAAAAGAAAAAGAAACAAGTACAGCATATAACCACAAGCACAAACAACATGTTGAAAAGCACCCAATTTCTACCATACAAATACTCAACTCTTATCACATATGAAACAATAACAAAACTATTGTTGGGGTGGAGGGAGGGGGGGGGGGGGGGGGGGGGGGGCAGGGAGAGAGAGAGAAAGAGCGTGGAGGGGATAAGGAGATCGTATTGATGTAAATGACCTCTGTGTGTGTATGTGAGCGTGTATTGTGTGTGTGTGTTTAATCTTGAGGCGTCCCTGATCTGACGTCACACGTGAGAAGAGGCTTTCTATATCGTCATGTGCTGTGACCCCGACAGGGACCCACACAGGTGGTTGACCGGGCTTGCGCTTCCGACATCACGTGCGAACAATTTCCGACCGGCGAAAAATGCCACGTGAATCTCGATAGTAGGCTATTGCTCATTACGCTCCGTGCGTTTGCGCACGTGTGCGGTGCAAGTGTGTGTGTGTGTGTGTGTGTGTGTGTGCGGTGCAAGTGTGTGTGTGTGTGTGTGTGTCCGTGAGGACGGAAGCGAGTCCGTTGGGTGGAGTTTTTGACCCAGCGCGACCTCCCGTTAAAACGTGGGAGGCCACTGTCCTCTCGGCAAGGGTTATAAGGCCAGGGGCCAGGAAAAGCACCTTTTGGTCTCTCATCTCGGCAGTAGCGCTCTCTTCGGGCTCTTCGTCATCTGATCCCCAATACATAATCTTGCATTTAACCGAGCCTTCCCTCCGTCCGATGACCATCTTTCCCTTACCGGGCGCGCGGCCCCTCTGCAGTTTCTTGTTGTTGTTGTTGTTGTTTGGTTGTTGTTGTTGTTGTTGTTGTTTTGTAAATGGTCATTATCAGCCAATCGTTGCTCGAAGAAACATAATCTGCGGTCCATTTGTTCCTGGCCAGACGACAACCTTCTCCTGGAGTCAAACAAAGTGTTTTGTCCAGTGATTTGTCTGTCGCTTTCGTTCGGCGGTGCAGTCATCTTTCTTTTTCAGTTTCCGCCTTCAGTCACCTCGCTTTGAAACTTTGAGGAAGATGGCTGGGGCCTTGGGTTCGTCTGTCAATGCGTCACAGGGCCGGTGTAACGCATTGTAAGAACTACTCTGCCCCCCCCCCCCCCTTACTCCCCCCTTCCTCCCCACAGATAGAGTTTTCAACAGGTGGACCCTATTCAGACCCACACGAAGGTCACTTCTCCCAGAAAGACAACTACTTTCTGTCAGGCCTTGAAGTCGGAATCGCTTAAACAATCAATGCATCAATTAATTGTGTTCGTTTCTTTGGCAGTTACAGAGTTCAATAAGAGGTGTGTTGTGTGTGTGTGTGTGTGTGTGTGTGTGTGTGTGTGTGTGTGTGTGAGCGCGCGTTGTGTGTGTGCGCGCGCGCGCGCGCGCGCGTGTGGTGTGTGTGTGTGTGTGTGTGTGTTTGTGAGGAGGATTTCTTTTGTTTTAATTACTATATTCATTTTGATCCTTGACGGAAAAGAAACATTACAAAGATGAATGATGTTTGAAGGCAAGCTGATGTGTCTTTGAATTTCTGAGGGAGACTGGCATTTTCATCTGATCTAGAATTTTGCGGAGGAAAAATTTTTAACGAAGGTTCCCGCGAAAATAGGGAACCGGCTGTGATTCTCAGGGATATTACCGAAGATAACTGTTTTCCATCGGTGAATAAGGGAAAACAGGGAAAACAGCTATGGAAAACATTCGCGATCTTCAGGGACGATAGCTTAATCCTATTTTCCTGTGTGATTATGCTGTTTTCCAGGTAAAAACAGTAATTATCGCCCTATGAGGAGGCTATAGGACCACCGACAGTGGGTCAAACCCTTCCTATAGATGAACCGGCTCCGAGTGAACCAATACCTCCGATGTTACATGATTATATCTGTGGGGTAATAAACAAGCCTTACTTTTCCCACACCCCTCCTTCCCATCCCCCATCTTCACCCACCCTCGTCTTCCCCATCCCCCTCGCCTCCTCCCCATCCCCCATCTTCACCCACCCTCGTCTTCCCCATCCCCCTCGTCCTCCCCCATCCCCCATCTTCACCCACCCTCGTCTTCCCTATCCCCCTCGTCCTCCCCCCATCCCCCATCTTCACCCACCCTCGTCTTCCCCATCCCCTCGTCCTCCCCCATCCCCCATCTTCACCCACCCTCGTCTTTCCCATCCCCCTCGTCCCCCAC
>CM065739.1:29744876-29747376 GCA_033310375.1 Conus canariensis
CCCCCTTCTGGCCCGTTGGGGTTCTTTTTGGAGAAAGGTTTGCAAAATTTATAAAAGACCGAGAAAAAAAAAAACTTATGAACGGCAGGTCACCAGAATCTGTTATCTGTATGGGGGTGAGGATTTTTTTTTTTTTTTTTTTTAGTGGTTTTGGGTTTTTGATTGTTCAATTTTTTTTTAAAACGAATGCCATTGACATAGGAACCCTTCTGGTGTTCCGTTTTTTTTTTTTTTTTTTTAAAATAAAAGAAATCAAATGAATAGGACGAAATTTTCCCCCCCACCACCCACCCTACCGAAACAGCCGGTGATTTTCCGGGGGGTGGGCTTTGGGCCCCGCGTGGTTTTTCCCTTTTTGTCTAGTTCCCAAAGCCAGGGATGCAGGCGGAAATCTAAAAAACTTAAAAAATGTTAGCAAAACCGCCCAAAAAAAGGGGAAAACGTGGCAAACGAGGCCCCCGACGAAAACACAATTTTTTCGCCCTTTAGGTTTCCAATAGGGAGACATTAACAAAATTTTAAAAAATGAAAATTAATTGTTTGTTTCGCTTCAGTCATTCGTGGGGTTTTCCCAGCGAAAAAGGGGAAAGAAGGGGTGGGAAATGGAACGAGGCTTTTGGGAAAGGGGGAAAATATGAGCGGCAAAAGTCGTAATGAGAATATATTATGTGGAATTAATAATGGTAAAAATACTGAGAAAAAAAAAAAAAAAAGATAAACCAACCCGGTATCAATAAGTATGGGATGGGAAAAGGAGAGGGGGGTTAGGGGTTTCCCTTAAACAGCAGGGTTGCCGTGGCAACGTCCCAGAGGCGAAGGGGGGGATCGTGTGTAAATCCCGTGGTGAAAATATAGAAATTTATTACTGAATGATACTGCTAACAACGTAGTGAAGGTTAAGGGAATGAAAGTGATACAGAAAAAATTTTTGAAAAAAATACATTTTTTTAATAATCAAATAAAAAAAATAAATGAAACTTTTTAAAAATGTAAAAAAATTAAAAAAATCATTTAAATAATAAAAAATAATAATTTAAAAAAATAATAAAAAAATAATAATAAAAAGTAAAAAATGCATAAATAAAATAGCATAAGTTGTGTGAGGTGAATGTGGGGGAAAGGGTAGAGGTGGGTTGTTTGGGGGGAGGATTTTGGGGGGATTGAAGTGGTGGGTTGGTAGTTACTTTAAGGGGTAGTGTATGACGTGGGGAGAAGGGGGGGTTTAAAAGGGGGGAAAAAGGGGGGGGGGGGAAAAAAAAACCACCTTTTCTTCCTCTTCTTCTCTTCTCTCTCTCCTTTTTTCTCCTTCCCCCCCCCCCCCCCCCCCCCCCCCCCCCCCCCCCCCCCCCCCCCCCCCCCCCCCCCCCCCCCCCCCCCCCCCCCCCCCCCCCCCCCCCCCCCCCCCCCCCCCCCCCCCCCCCCCCCCCCAAAAACCCCCCAAACCAAACCCCCCCCCCAACCCCCCCCCCCCCCCCCCCCCCTTTCCCCCCCCCCACCCCCCCCCCCCCCCCCCCCCCCCCCACCCCCCCCCCTCCCCCCCCCCCCCCCCCCCCCCCCACCCCCCCCCCCCCCCCCCCCCAACCCACCAAACCTTTTTGCCGGGGTCCCACAGCATTTCCCCCGGGAAGTGGGTGGGGTGGGGGGGGTTTGGGGCCCCCTTTTTCCGTTTTGGGTCAAAAAAGCCTTTAAAGGGTGGGTGTTTTTTTGTGTTCCCGGGGGGGTCCGGGGAAATTTTTTTTTGGGACCCCCCTTTTTGGTCCGGGCCTCCTTGCCTTAACGCAGCCCAAAAAAACCTTACCCGGCCCCTTTTTTTTTTTTCGCGGCCTTGGGGGAAAACTGGCCGGCCATTAAAAACCCTGTGGTAATCCTTTAAATTTGATTTGCCACGCCACCCCCCCCCAAAAAACCCCCAACCCCAAAAAACCCCCCCCCCCCCCTTTCACAAACCCCCAAAAACCCCAAAAACCCCAAACCCAACCCCCCCCAAAACCCCCCAACCCCCCCCCCCAAAAAAAAAAGGAAACAGGGGAAAGTCCCCTTTATGAAATTACGGGGGGAAGGAAGGGGAAAGGGGGGGCAAAGGGGGGGGGAAAAATTTTAATTTGGATTTTAGGGTATTACGTAAAAACTTTTGGGGGGGGGGAGGGCCCCGGGGGGCCCCCAACAACCCAAAACCACCCCCCCCCCCCCACAAAAACAAAAACCCAGGGCCCCCCAAAAACAACACCCAAAAAACCCCGGGGAGTTGCGCCCGCGATTTTATTTAGAAACCAAAGGAGAGAGATGGAAAGAAGTTTTTGGGGGGGGTGGGTTAATTTAAATTTTTTGGATTTGAAATTTGGGGGAGCGGTTCCGGAGCAGACACCAAAAGAAGGGGGATCTTTGTTTTGGGGTTTAAATTTTTGGGTTGTTGATTTTTGGATTGGGGCATGTTGATTTCTGATTGGATTGATTTTTTTGGGTTTATGCCCCCTTTAAAAAGGTTGGATCAAGTTATTTT
>CM065739.1:29749876-29767376 GCA_033310375.1 Conus canariensis
GCCATTTACGACGATTGTCAACTCGATACTGTTGTCGAAGGTTTTGGTCCAGCGACAAACGCTGTTTTCTGTATCTTTTCAAAGCTTAAAAGATAAACTCCCGACCCAATGAATCAAAATGAATGGAAGGTAGCAGTTCTGGATGATTTTCTTACATGTAAACAGTAGTTTTAATCATAAATAAATTCACTATTTTCCTCCATATACCGATTCTTATAAAGCATAGTTGAGAAAATGAGTCTAATCTTTGCTAATGACTTTCTTCAAAACCGTTTTAGTTCAATTAGAAATTAGGCATAAGAATGAATTTTTTACAGAGGAATAAGCAGAATTACGAGCTGCCAGACCTTAAATTCTCGTGGCTAGTCGCCTTTTGGAATAAAAGTGGCGCGACTTTCTTTAAAGAAAGTTTCGATATCTGAATGCTTCATTCGATGATTCCACGATAAAACGTCCTGTATCTTTTTAAACGGAGCTGAAAAAAACCCTGCAATAAACGCATCTGTTCTTTGGGTTTAGCCCTTTTTTTCAATGTATGGCTAGCTTTACTTAATGGCATTTCCCCGCCCGGTGGTTGTTTCTCTTCATATAGTTCATATAGTAATTTTTCTCACCAAATTCCCAATTTCACAATAACTGTTTGATTATAAAGATGCTTAGAAATTCCCGATTTTGAGTTTGATATCTTGACTTGTGATGATACAACACTCTTTTGTTGATAATTTGTTTTCTCAAGGTGTCAAACATGTTCAGTAGCGTTCTGTTCTTCCACTATCTATATAGCTCAGTAATACATCTTCCACTCTTTTGTCTCGAATAATCCTTTCTTCCTTACTTTTTCCCTTCTGAATTGGTTCAGAAACATGCTCATTATTCATTCCAAATCTGTAAACTTTTTCTCACTGTCAGCTTCTTATGATTTGTTTAATCGCAGCACATGTGATATATGTTTGCCAGTATTCATCAGCATAAAATCTAAAAATAGCTTATCTCAAATTTTTTATCGTTCTTGATGACATTCTTATTTGATTTTATGCTGCCTTGTCAAAATCGTCGGCTGCAACTCCTTCTACCAGATTTGGGTTTTCAGCTTTGATTTTTTAACCTATTTTTTGTCCTTTCATTAAGATATTGAACTCACTTTTCGTTCCTACCATGCTAAAGATTTAATGCAACTGTAGATTGCTCAGAACCGTACCCCGGAAAGATATGAAAATACCAAAGTAAACAGGGAGGAGAAATCAACATTGTTTTTCTACGGTTGTGTTGGCTTTTTTCGTGCGTGTAGCTTACATTTTTGGGATTTGTTTCCCAAAATATCTACTAGCCGTAGTTCTTCTGTCAGAGCTTCTAGAGCTTTTTTTTTTTTTTTAACTCTTTGCCTTAACTGTTTTCAGAACAGTTTTCATGCAGTATGTCAGATTCCCTTCAGGTGAGCATTTCTTTATATTCACACGCATGTGGGTCTGCATTAACACAGCTGGAGTACTTAGTCATCATCCGATGCGGGTAACAGTGGCGTTTTGTGGGTGAAAAAATCTGGGACAATTTGAATGACCCAGTTGTGCAATTATTCTTGTCAATCCACCTTTGCTTCTTCGGTATTTACGTGCGTACATATGTATATATAATTCACGTTAGTACTTTCCCAGAAAGGTTTTCAATGTGATTTGCACGGTCTCCTACTTTGGAAAATGGGGTGAGGCCACTATGGTGTTGACAGATGGTGAACACAGCACTGTTTTCATCCTTACTGCACCCCGCCCGGCATTCCCCTCCACCTCTTCTGTCCGCAATTCCCAACCACCACCACCAGTAGCACCCCAACCCTCCCCCAGCCCTTCCATCCCCACCCTTACCCCCCAAAACCCTACTGAACTGTGAATTTAATCATTCTTCTTTTTTTTTTTTTTTTTGGTTTGTGTGTTGGCACAGCAACGACAGTCTGAAGGTGGAGAGACAATACACTGTGGATCAGCTAGTGGGCTATATGACTTCGCAGTCAGCGTACCCCTTGTATGCCAAGAACAACTCCAGTGACAACGCTCTCACAGAGCTTAAACAAAAGTAATCCTTTTTGTTTTTGTTGTTGTTGTTCTTTTTGTTTTCTTCTTCTTCTTCTTCTTCTTCTTCTTCTTCTTCTTCTGTTTCTTCTTGTTCTTCTTCTTCGTCTTGTTGTTGTTGTTGTTGCTGTGCTGCTGTTGTTGTTGTTGTTGTTATTGTTGTTTTTCTTCTTCATCATCATCATCTTCTTCTTCTTCCTTAGCTCTAGTACGAGGTTCACCACTGGTGAGGGGTTTGCTTATGTAATCGTTTTCAATCCTACCGTAAAGTGGTCACGTCCCAATTGGGGGGACGAAACAACAAACAAATAACAAGACAAATACTACGCGTTTTGGCCTCTTTGGTCTTCTGCCCCCCCCCCCCCCCCCCCCAAAAAAAAAAAAAAAAAAAAAATGAAGACAATAAAACCAAAGCACGAACAGACAGTCACTTATCTCCTCAATGTTTGCCTCACTTGAAGAATGCCGCAGAGTTCGAAACGCGTAGTGTTTGTTTTAGTAATTTGTTCGTTGTTTCGACTCGTGGAAGAGTAATTTTTCTTGAAATTTTGTCTCAATTCCCTCCTGCAGTCACCTCACTTTGAAACAGAAATTCTCTTCCACCACTCGTCATGAGTGCTGCTGTTTTCTTTCTTTCTTTCTGTCGCGTTCCCGGCTATGCTATATCCTCAATCCGGTTAATAAGGCGAAGTCCACAGTCCGCCGCAGAGACCCCACCGGTCCCCACGGCTTCTGGACCTCAACTGGACCGGGCCACATCTGGCGTCTCAAGGCTTGAAAGAAGGGGCAGGACTGTAAGATGCGGGTACGTGGGAGTTTGGGAGTCTGTGCCCCAAGGCCACTGGTCAATATGAGAGAGGCTGCTGTTTTAGAACCTGTCTATATATCAGAGGCGTTCGAATGCTGAACAGCTGGTCAGGAGCTAAAATCAGTCGTAGGATTCGATTATTACGGGTTGAAACCCACCCTGTCCATCCCGCTACCCCCTTCACCCCTTCAAATATTGGGAATTTCCTGAAATTTTCCAATACTTCTCCTGCTTGATTTGCCGCGAAGCAGATTCTGACTCTTTCATTCCATTTTCATTTGCTTGGGACGATTCGCATCCGTTGTTTGCTTTTATGCTTTGCATTTTTAGGAAAGAGGGGGTTGGAGGGGGGAGGAGGAGTGAGAAGGAGAGAAGGGAAGCGGTCGGGGGAGAAGCAACTTTGTCGTGTTGAATGCCAGTGTCTTTTTCATCTCTTGCTCTTTTAGATCTGTTGTCATTTGCATGATGCGTTTCTCTCTCTCTCTCTCTCTCTCTCTCTCTCTCTCTCTCTCTCCTCTCTCACACACACACACACACACACACACACACACACACACACACACACACACACACACATACGGGTAACCAAAACAAAGTGATCACACAGACTCACTTTGTTCACACATGTACGTAAAGTGTGTTATCTTGAGAGTCTTTAGGTACTGTTCGCAGTTTTCAAACACACACACGCGCGCGCATGCATGCACGTAAGTACGCGCGCATGCATGCACGTAAGTACGCGCGCGCACACACACACACACACACACACACACACACACACACACACACACACACACACACGTTTACTTATCCTTTGAATACACTTCATATTTCTAACAATTACGGAGCATAAGTTGTAACACAAACAAATTATAACTTCTTTTTTCATGTTCCACGATTTGGACTTTGACCGTTTATCCACGCCTAACTGCGTTTGAAGAGTTGAGTATTTTGCCGCTGAACCTCCATATCATTTTGATAATGTTGACCAAATAAATCTTTCAAAAGGAATTTAAAGTCAATCCGCCAGTTAACATGGACGCACAAATTACAAAATATAACACGACGCGTTTCGATCTCTTAGGTCTCGAACTCAGCGGAAAATGGGCGTTGAATCACTTAACGTCTCTAATTCGGCGCAAGATGGGCGTTGAATTTCAACCCTATCTTGCGCCGAATTTGAGAAGATAAGTGACCGCTCGTTGTTCGTTTCCATTGTCCTGAATGTTGTTTATCTTACCTGAAGAAGACCTAAGAGGTCGAAACGCGTCGCCTTTTGTCTTGTAATTTGTTTATCCATGATAACTGGCGGATTTACTTTAAATTCCTTTTAAGATAGTTTCAATATCCACCTGCAGTCACCACACTTTGAAACTAACGTTGACCAATAGCTGAAGCCATTAGGTGAATTATCATCTCGGTTGAATTGTGAATTGTTGTTTGTCTTGGTTGAACTGTGGGTTTTGCTACTTTTTTTTTTTTTTTTTTTTTTGACTGAATATTTTTGCAGACTTAGGACGGTGTACGAGGACAACGGAGAAGATGGCGGGCGGAAGGCCCTGGTCACGTGGTCCCTGGATGTGCTGATGGGCCATAAGCCGCTGAATGGATAGCGGTCGTGTCACAAGGAGAATGGGATCGTGACTCGTCTGACGTCTTTCCAATGTACACACAGGGTCTTCAGTGTACGCGTGGAAGTGTCGTGTACAAATGGGTTTTCTTTCTATGCCACAGTTTAACTTGTTCTTTGTTTGCTTATTTGTGTGTGTGTGTGTGTGTGTGTGTGTGTGTGTGTGTGTGTGTGTGTGTGTGTGTGTTTTGTTTTGTTTTGTTTGTTTGTTTGTATTTTTGTGTTTTTGTTGGTGTTTTTTTGTTTTGTTTTTGTTTTTGCTATTTTATTTGTTCTGTGTGCCTGACTTTTGTTTTTCATGTTAAACGGAAATGTACTTGATAGATAGATAGATAGATAGTGATAGATGATAGATAGATAGATAGATAGATAGATAGATAGATAGATAGTAGGCAGGCAGGCAGGCAGATAGGCAGGCAGGGAGGCAGGCAGGCAAACAGACAGACAGATAGATAGACAGATGGATGGATGGATGGATGGATGGATGGATGGAAACTTGGATGACCATGTGAATGGAATGAAAGGGTATTTGATATAAAATAAACGTCTGTATCAAATGACATGTAACATATCACATGACATGTAACATATCACATGGCATGTAACGCGTGCATAAAACATCGCTCACCTTGCGACTCCCCACTTAAAAAAAAAAAAAAGTAGGGGAGGGGATGAATAGGACGGGGTCGAGGGTGGTGTGATGGTGGTGGGTGGGTGGGGGGGGGGGGGGTGAAGGCCGATCAGTTTCCATCTCTGAACAAAGAGGTCATTGGGGCAGGCGCAGACTTCGCAAGGTGGAGCCGAAATGTTTGTATGGAAAAGTGCACAGATACGTGGAGTAAAAAAAAAAGTGTACAATATCTATAAAAAAAAAAATTAAATTTTTTTTTTAACCAATATGGGTAGTTTTATGTCATCATCTACGTCACATCTATGGAAATTTTATGAGCCTTGTGAAGTAGGTTAAATGATTATAATAATGATAATGATGATGATGATGTTGATAATTATGATGATAATAATAACAATAACAGTAGTAGTAGTAATAATAATAATAATAATATAATAATGACAATAATGATGAACATTACAATTACAATAGCGATAATGATAATGATGATGATAATGATCATGATAATAATTACAATTAGAATAGCGATGATCATAATGATGATGATGATCATCATCATGATAATAATGATAATAATAATAATAATAGTGAAAATAATGACAGTAACAGTTACAATAACAATGTTAATGATGATGGTGATTTAACAGAATGATCCAGAATCCGGCGTGTAATCTAGTTCCACACCATGCTTTTGCCCCCAGATTTCATTTGTCCGTTCCTTGGTCGCATGCCACCATTTGACTTAAGTCGAATAAAATAGGGTCAGTAGGTCTAGAGTTTGCTGAATCCAGCCTGCAGACAAACAAACAAAACAAACAAACAGACATAGCTGAGAACATTCCTTTCTGAATGGAAATAACTACCATCCAAGCGGCCGGAATAGCTCAGTTAGTAGAGCGTTGGACTCGTGATCTTGGGGTCACGGGTTCAAATCTTCCGTCGGACCATTTCAGCACAGGTGGATTTTGCAGCTGGAGTTAACATCGGTTCTGATTTCTTTCTTTTTTTGGAAAAGTCTTTCAAATGAGACCATTTACCCAAGTTCCATGTGTGAGCGCGTGACGTAAAATCCCATTGCAAACTTTCTGAAGAGAAGGCGCATCCTTTTTGAAACAAACAAACAAACAGCAACAAACGAAGAAATAAGTGAAAACCCGTGTACCCGTGTAGATCGCAAGTATAATCTGTCCATACTCACCAGCCGCCGTGGCGAAGTGGTTAGCGTCACGGACTCCCGGCTGGGAGGTCGTGGGTTCGAATCCCATCAGAGTCATGTGGGTTTTTCTGCCCCGACCGGCTCCTATCCAGAGTTGAGTTTGCTGCGGACTCAGATGGGAAGACTGGGACCACACAGTCGAGTTTCATCCACTTAATGGATGCGTTTCTGAGAGTGTTGCTCAAATTTCCTGACCAACACTGCAGGTGCCTGTATCTCTCGGGCCTGGTCGACGCCGGGATATATTATGAAAGGAAGCGTAGAGTACAGCCCTGTCATGTAGTTTCAGACCGAAATGGAAATCCGTAGCATCATCTTAATCATCCCTATTCTCATCGATCAGCATTTAAAAAAATGTCTCAAATTCTGTGGCCCTTCATGCCCTGCTCTCATGGTGACCTGTTTCAATGTCCTCTCCACGTCTGTGGCCTTGGTTTGGTTCCGTCGGGGTCACCGGTATCGGCGAGTCCATGGGCGCTGTTGTTGGACGGACGTGGTGGCGCCCTCCGGAGGGAGAGCTCACTCACGCCGGCTCCGCAACTAAGCAATTATTGTCGTCAGTAGGGGGCTTAGTAAGTGTCCTGCGTATGTTAGATCAGAACAGGCGCCACTGAACACCACCGAAGTGACTCGGCAGCAGTGCAGTGTCTTCTCCGGTGGGTTGCCTCTTGACGACTTGACATTTGACTGCTCCCTGTGGATTGTCGGTGCCGGGGCTGCGGCGGGGCTGACCGGGCTGTGGCTGTAGACGGGGTGTCGGAATGAGCGGCGTGTGTGCACTGCCTCTGAGGTAGCGCAGAGGTTGGGACAGCAAAAAAAAAAAAAAAAAAAAAAAAAAATCTGTCCATACTCTGCTTTCAATATTGCAGACGGCTTTAATAATAATAATAATAATAATAATAATATATATATATATATATATATATATATATACTCAGTTATAAATAAAGCTTGCTCTTATGTCTTAGATTGAAGAAATAGGGGGAGATAAGCATACATAGCTGCAGTGGTAGATAACTCTGCCTAACTAGCAGTATGTGCTTGAGTGGGTGAATGGGGAAAAAATTAAAAAAAATGCTTCTCACAATGAGCCTTCAGCAAGTTTATAGTCTCCAAGGGGGAGTCAATCTCCAATAGGGAGGAAACTCACTAACATATAACTCCTGGTCAGATACCGATATTTCGAAACCTGATTATTTCTCCTCAGTGACCGCGGAAAGTGGTAATTTGACTCCTCTGCCTTTTCGGTTTTGTGTGTGTGTGTGTGTGTGTGTGTGTGTGTGTGTGTGTGTGTGTAGATATATAGATAGGTAGAGTGATAGATTGTGGCGTTAACGCGTAAGATACATGGTCATCAACCTCTTATACTAATGTGTGTGCGAGGCCTCTCAGATAACTCTTCTCAGTCGAGTTCTCAACGATGACAGTGTTGACGCGTCAAAAATCGGATCATCGTGCTTGTTTATGAGCCCCATCGGATAATTCACACAGTGTACAACTTACATGACGTAGTCAAATCGAAATAACGTCACAGAGCGCAGAATTTTGCCCCATAGATATCAAAACATGACATTTCAGACGACCCACATAATTATTCAGTAATCCAAGGGAAATAATTTAAGTATTTATAGCCCGGTCCGCCATAAAGGCCGCATCAGGGGAAATAATTCCTAAGAACCACTCCTCGTTGAATGATTTGAAGCGTGGCCGAAGAACATTTCAAGGAGTGAATAGAGGTGTGTGTGATCCACACTTACCTGCCCCATGTGATTAGGGAGGTGGAGATGGACAATGCCTGTATCACTCCACGCGATATTTTTGGACTGTGTCCCAAACCTCTCACCGGAGCGCGGTCTAAGAACAGAGTGGAAAGTAGTCCCGATTCAGGTCCAGAATCATGCCTCCCTCTCACATTCGTTGAGAATTTTGAGGGGGCGGGGAGGGTGTGTGAATGATTTGGGAACAAAGAGGGAGGTCGCTGTGGATTTACTTTACGAGGGGTGAGTTGAGGTACCAGCTTTCGGGAGTCATTTCGGACGTGGAACGATCATGGATCGGTACGCCCGGATACTTTATGAAAAGAAGCCCCGTCATGGAGTCTCAAACCAAAGAGGAGCTCTGTAGCAGCATCCAATAATCCTCAACCTTATGGAGAACCTTTATTTATTTTTTTAATGATTTTTGTGGACTGTGCTGTGCAAGGGAAGTATTGTTTTTGATCTCTTTTCTCTCTTGTCCTGTATTTGTTGAAAAAGGCGCTTTCGCCGAAATACCCAGAAGTTTTGTGATGTCTTTTGTAAATAAAATAACGTCACTTTACACTTGTTGTGTGCTTGTTTGTTTGTTTGTATGTTCCAGTGACGTTGCAGTCTGTTTCATCTCTTTATCTGTAAAGAAATAGCCGCGAATATTCTGGTCCTTTATGTCCTCCTCTTGCCATGACTTCAGTCTTGCCCATGTGAGTGGAGTTTGTGTCGACCTCGTTGTATCGGTGAGTTCATGAAGACTGTCGTTGGATGGACAGGAGGGGGAGGGGGCAGGAGAGGAGGGTGACCTCGAGAGGTGGGGTACTCCCTCAAACTGACTCTGCAACTAAACAATTATTGTCGTCAAGTAGAGAGCTTCCCAAGTGATTTCTTTCGTATGTTGGATCAGAACAGGCGGCACTGAACACTACCGAAGCATAGTCTCCTTTGGTGGGTTTCACCACGACAACCCGATAAAGGCTGCACCCTATGGAATGCTGGTATTTGGACTGCAACAGAACGAACCTTGCGTTGGCTCTGTCGGGGGAAGCCCGGAGTAACACGCTATGCCCACTTCCATGCCGAAAACACAATCAAGGGAAAGTATCTGATAGGATTTTCACCAGAATCTCCATGACATTACCTCCCTTTGAAAGGCAGCTACCGCCTCCTCCACCCCAACCCCACCCTCCCCTTACCCCTCCCTATTTTCCCTATCAAACATCAAGGTCGGACTGTTTGAAAATAAACATGTTATTTTTTATGTTTACTTGGCACGTGCGTTCAATATTAACGTACTTCTAGATTAAATTCAAGTTGATCCTCGACAGAATGGAAAAAGGAAACACAATGAAGAAAGTCACGTTTGAAGGCAAATGAGCAGTCGTGCTTCCTGCGTAGAGTTACGCTGGAGTGTCACAAGTACAACGAGCGTCACGGTAGTAATGTCAGCGTGAGGTCATGAAACAGACAGTGGAAAAATATTCAATATGATCATTTAAACATGCACACAACAGCCTCGGCGATTTTTTTTTCAACCTGACCATCTAGAAGATGACAAATCTGTCGTTAACGTCAAGTGACGTTTTCAGTCGTATCTGGTTTAGACAGTTGAGTTTGTGAAAACTTTGCAACTGTGACATTTCATTGAATAAAATAGTTCTGAATTGTTCTTTGGTATACTGAGTGGTAATTTCATTCTTGCAAGACGTTTGCAATGGCACCTCTTTTATACAGTTGATGTTTGCCATATTTTTGCAACTGTAACATTTCACTGAATAAAATGTGTACTGAATTGTTCTTTGGTATACTGATTGGTAGTTTCGTTCTTGTAACGTTTATAATCATTGTATCTTCGTCGGTGCATGCGTGCGTAGTGTGCTTGTGTATGTGTGTGTGTGTGTGTGTGTGTGTGTGTGTGTGTGTGTGTGTGTGTGTGTGTGTGTGTGGCACTCGTGGGGACATGTCAATTGGTATTTTTTTTTTTCTTTGTTTTTCTCTTTCGTGATTTCGATAATTGTCTATGTCACTATAATTGTCCTGTATATACAAAACGTCTCTAATGTGTTCAGTTTTGGAGCGACCTTTGAAACCTTCAAAGACCCAGTCAACATCAGAGATCCGCTTTGATCTCGATTCTGTCTGCAAGGACTCATCCAACCCTACGGCAAACAAAGACCTTTGCCAGGCTGTGTTCAAAGCGTCATCTTTCCAAAGAGTATTTACTGACGGTTCTACGTCTGTAGAGAGTTGTTTCTGCTGAGTTCAGAGCCCTAGTAGTGGCATTAAACTAGGTCTGTTGTTCTGGACATGAACATTTTCTCATATTTTCCCTTTTTGCTGTGGCGGCCAAGAAGAAAAGAAAAAAATACACACGAAGGTTCGGTTGGGACCCGGAGAAGTGCTGTCCTCAACTACCGAATAAAAACAGCTGGCAGAAATCCTGTACAATCCTTGGAAGCCTGTGCTGTCTTCACGTAGGGTGCAGGCATGCACAGGGCATTCCATTGAGACGTCAAGCGACGTACTTGCTCCCCGGCAGGTGCCATTGTCTAATGGCCACAGGATGTGGCACGACAGAACTTCCACGGGAGCGTTCCCATGGGTCTACCAGCACATATTTCATGACTGCAGAGCCCACCAGCGAAAACTGCCACCGTCAAGCTACTGCCGTGTACATCCCACAGCCTCAGTCACTGTTCCGCTGACAGGTGAAGACAGAACAACTCCAGACACGGTCAGACTTTCATCTTAAGGTTTGTTTGCCCACTGAAGAGAATCCCGGGTTACAGTCTTTCCTGCTGTCAGCAGGACTTTCCCTGTGGTCAGTGGGTCTTTCCTCACCGTCACTGGGCCTTTCCCTGGAGTTGGCCAAAAGGAAGACAAGAAAATTTCTCAATGATAAAATCATTTGCTGGCTGCAACCGTAACCGCCCTGAACTCAAGAACCCCAAACCGCTATAAAATCTGATTACATCAATATTGTTCTCGCTTGGGTTCCCGGTCACGTTGGCGTTCGAGGCAAAGAGATGGCCAGACATTTTGTCAAAGAAAACGTCTACTTACAAAGAGAGAGAGAGAGAGAGAGAGAGAGAGAGAGAGAGAGAGAGAGAGAGAGAGAGAGAGAGAGAGAGATGTTTCTGATTATCTCTGTACAACACAGAACTGGAATCCAAAGTTCAAAGTTACGTCAAAGATCTCTGGCAATAGAATTGAACACACAAACTGATACTGAACTCATTTGTGCCGCTGGTGGCCGCGAAGAGGTTCAGTGCCGATTACACACAGCCCACTTCTTTGACACACACTCCTGGCTTTTAACAGGTGATGATGCTGTAGGTGCGCACCTGTGACAGGCCATTTACTATAAAATATGATCGTAGAGAGTGCTGGGGTTTGCATGCCACAAGATATGAAAATATAACATGACACCACAGACATCTCAATGACATCTTAAATATGTTTTGTCGTTGTGTTGTCGAATCAGTGCTGTCGTTTGGCTTTTAATGCTGGTTTGGAAACAGCGTAAAAACAAAAACATTTTCAACAGAGTGGTAAATACACGCGGAAAGATTATTGGCAAAAAAAAAAAACAATACCAGTTAGATGAATTGTATAAAATGTCGTGTGACACAAAAAGCTGTGAACATCGCTGCCGACAGTTCCCATGTTCTTTCAAAAAACTGCAATGGTCTACCATCTGGACGAAGATTCCAAATTTCAAAACAAATAGAACTGAAAACAGTTTCGTTCCCAATTTCATCAAACTTCTGAATGAAACTGAACTTTCAATAAGATCCGGTTCAGAAAGCTTGTTTGTATATATATATATATATATATATATATATATATATATATATATTTTGTGTGGTGTGAGTGTGGGGGGGGGGGGGGGGGTGTGATTCTGTTTGTGTGAGTGGGTGGGTGTGATTTGTGATCTGTTAAATGTAGATCCATAGATAACGTTTTTATGGCCACTCTTAATTTCTGTTTGAAGATAATAGTGTGTTCTTGACTTGATTTAATTTGATTTGACTTGACCAATATATAACTACCATTTAGTTTCAGAGTGAGGTGACTGCAGGCGGAAACTGACAAAACTTAAAAGAAAAATACTACACTGCCGAACAAACCAAACAAACAAGTTACAAGACATTTTGTTTGCCTGTCTCTTTCGTTCGGAGGGATAGTAGTTTTTTTAAGTATAATACTAAAAGGATTAATGATTTTATACTTGAGAAACTTTCACAAAATGAATTACTTACGAGCGGAGAGAAAGACAGAGACAGACGGGGGAAGGGGGGGGGGGTAAAAAGATATGTATCTTACAACGGTAGAGTTGTCAGTCCGCTGACCATGACTTTGCTGTTGATTAGAAGAGCGAAACACAGATTAGGAAATGCAACAAATCAAAAAATCACACACACACACACACACACACACACACACACACACACACAGAGTCGTCTAGTGTTGCTATTGGAAGGCAGCGCTACTGACACGTAGCAATTTAAAAACAAAAAACAAAACAAAAAGTGGTCGTGCTATCAACACGTAGCGCTAATGGCGATAATTGTAATGGTGCGTACCACCAGTGGTACGTAGCGCTAATGAATATATAGTGGTCATGCTGCGTATCACTACTGGCACATAGCGCAGTTTATATGTTGTATTAATGGCACATAACTCTATCGACACGCACCTGTCGGTTACACCATCACTGTTGGGTACAAGGAACGAATGCAGCTAATCCCTGAGTGTTTTTGAGTATTTTATCCGTGAAGCATTCTAAGCATATTTCAAGTGTGAGTATGTATAGGTTTCGTTTCAATTCTTTTCGAAGAACATGTTCTTTATACAAACACGCCCCCCCCCCCCCCCCCCACACCACACACACAAACACACACACACACACACACACTTTCTTCTTCATTTCCCTCCATGAGAGGAGAGTTAGTTTGTATTATGCCAAATAACAGAGAAACATTTAAGTGGATAATGAAACAGCGGTCGGAAACTGATCAAATGCCTTTTTTTTTTTTTAATGAACTGACTGCATTACTCGAGGGAAATGAAGAAGAAAGTGTGTGTGTGTGTGTGTGTGTGGGGGGGGGGGGGGGGGGGGGGGGGGGCGTGTTCTAGTTGTTCGTAGTCTAAATGAGGGCTTTGAACAGAAACAGATGTCGATTACACAGAGAGAAGGTATCATAATTTGTCTCCCTAAGGGAGATAAACCTAGAGAGTATTTGAAAAACTGGCGTCCCATTTCCCCTCTTAATGTTACTTACAAAATAGGATCGTCATGCATCGCAAATAGAATTAAATCAGTTTTGCAAAAACTAATAAATGAAGATCAGACAGGGTTTATCAGTGGCAGATATATTGGTGACAATGCAAGACTTATTTATGATGTAATCTATTACCTAAAGAAAAAGAACTTGCCAGGACTTTTAGTTTCACTAGATTTTGAAAAAGCTTTCGACTCCATTAACTGGAAATATATGCATAAAGTAATGAAAGTCTTTGGATTTGGGAATGACATTTGTAACTGGATAAAAGCTTTTTATACTAATATAAAATCTTCAATCATTGTGAATGGAAAAGCGTCGCAAAACTTCCCTATCAAACACGGATGTAGGCAAGGAGATCCAATATCTCCTTACTTGTTTATTTTATGTGCAGAACTATTGGCATGTAAGATAAGAGAAAATCAAACCATACAAGGCATACAGCTGTCAGACACGCAATGTAAAATCTGTCAATTTGCAGACGACACAGTGCTATTTCTAGAAGGAGATAAAAAATCATATGAAACAACTTTTAAAATCCTCTAAGAGTTTGAATGTATATCAGGATTAAAACTAAATTATGAAAAAACTTGCAATATGTGGATAGGAAATAAATGCAATAGTGAATGCAGATTTTTACCCAATCTCAAAATGACTTGGAACCCCATAAAATTCAGAATCTTAGGCCTTTGGTTTACAAATGATCTAAGCAATGTAGCAGAACTAAACTTAACAGAAAAGTTTCAAGAAACTTAAAAAAACTATTCAATATATGGATGAAAAGAACAACTACACCCCTTGGAAGAATAGCTATTCTTAAATCAGTTATATTGTCAAAATTAACCTACTTGTGGATCATGCTCCCAAACCCACCCGACAACATAGTTCAACAACTGCAAATAATGTGTTTTAAATTCGTATGGGACAAAAAAAGGGATAAAGTTAAAAGGAATGTAGCAACACAAAATATACAAAATGGTGGAATTAAAATCCCTCACATAACATCATTTATTAATTCACTAAAACTAACATGGTTAAAGAAGTGCTATGCACAGACGTTCAGTGCAAAATGGAAACAAATTCTGATTAAAGAATGCCCACAAGTTGAAATGCTAGAGGAGTATGGGTCTTTGGTACTTAAAATTGGAGGTCGCCCAATAAATATGTTTTGGAAAGATGTTTTCAAGAGCTATATAGAATTCTTTGAAAAAATCGATTCATACGACCATAAAGACATACTGATGGAACCCCTGTTTTACAATAACAAATTCAAGATTGATGGAAAGGATTTCTATTTTGATGAGTGGGCAGAAAGAAATGTTTTCCATGTAAAAGATTTACTAAAAGAGGATGGTAAATTCATGAATGTTAATGAATTCCAAAACATCTTGCAACGTCCAGTTCAAAGACTGAAATATTTTGGCTGTGTAAGTTCTATTAGAGAATTCTTGAGAAAAAAGGAAATAAAATTAGAAAACAGTAACGAAGGAACTGAACACCACAAAGCATTTAGCCAAATGATTCATGCTGCCAAGGGAACAAAAATATTTTATGAAATACTGATTGGTAAACCAGTTTTACCCAATGCATGTGGGGGATGGGAAAGAACTCTGCAAATGGAAATTCCTTGGACAAATATTTTCATGGAAACAAAAAGAATAAAAGAAATAAGATTAAAGTGGTTTCAAATAAAAATCAATTATCGGGTTTTGGTGACAAATTCAATTCTAACAGATATGGGTGTAACAGAAAACAACAAGTGTAGCTTTTGTGAAGATGTTAAAGATTCCATTTTGCACTACTTGTGGGAATGTCAACATGTGAAAAGTTTTTGGACAGAATTTACAGAGTACATAAAAGGAAAATGTGCAAATTGTGATAGACTGGAACTAAATCAGTTACTAGTACTCTTTGGAAATGACAACAAAACAAAAACGGACAACTGTTTTCTGCACATCTTATTACTAGCTAAGTATACTATTTATAAATGCAGGATACGAAAAGTAAATCCAACACTTCAATTATTCTTAAGAGATTTAAAAGAAGCTTATGAGATAGACAAATATGTATTCAACACTTCTATGCAATATGATAAATTTGTACTGAAATGGGCATCATACACAAATTTGATACAAACTGATTGAGACTAAAAAAAAAAGTAAAATAATGTTACAAAAGGGGTTTTGTTGTTATTGTTGTTGTTAATAGAAGTCATGTACTATGTACACACAAGTACACAATTTTTTGCCAAACGATGTATTTTTTTTTTTTTTTTTTTTTTATTAGCTCTGGTTGACCCAAGTCACCGTTGACCATAAGATGATTGATCTACGACTACGCTTGTCCAATTATATATTCATAACTGTATGTGGACAGCTTACTAAAGTTCTGCCTTTTATTTGCGATTAACTATTATATAAAATGACTACAATCCAATGAAATACTGAGCAAGTCTGTATGGTTAACAAGAGAACTAAGTTTACATAAAGTCTATTATTAAGTACTGTACTAAATATTGACATTGTGTATATGTTACATGATCAACCCCATGTATAGTAAGAATGATGACACATTTGTGTGCAAACCTTGTTCAACTGGGAAAAAAAAAGGAATTAAAAAAAAACTAAAAAAAAACTAACTCTCCATGATGTCTTTGGCCTCATGTAGGTGACTTTCAGATCATCTGCCCTGGGCTCACAATCACTATGCTTATGGTGATTTCAGACCGGGGAAAGCATGTGTGCTTTGGCAAAAGAATGTATTTCTTAGTCCTGAACTTGTTTTTTTTTTTTTTAATTCCGTGTAATACCACTAACTATGGTGAAAACACATTAAAACAGAAGATTCATTCCTTCATTCTTATTCCTGACTGTGTCGGAGATTGTAAGAAACGGACGTTCTGGCTGATAAAATAAGGTATTTTTGACACCAGATTCAGTGCCGTTGAGGCTTGCCCCGTAGATGACACAGTGCTGTGGCCAGGTGCCCCGACAGGAGTCACGACTTGCCCCGTAGATGACACAGTGTTGTGGTCAGGTGCCCCGACAGGAGTCACGACTTGCCCCATAGGTGACACAGTGTTGTGGCCAGGTGCCCCGACAAGAGTCACGACTTGCCCCATAGATGACACAGTATTGAGGCCAGGTGCCCAAACAGGAGTCACGACTTGCCCCATAGATGATACAGTGTTGTGGCCAGGTGCCCAAACAGGAGTCACGACTTGCCCCATAGATGACACAGTGTTGTGGCTAGGTGCCCCGACAGGAGTCACGACTTGCCCCATAGATGACAAAGTGTTGTGGCCAGGTGCCCCGACAGGAGTCACGACGTGCCCCATAGATGACACAGTGTTGTGGCCAGGTGCCCCGACAGGAGTCACGACTTGCCCCATAGGTGACACAGTGTTGTGGCCAGGTGCCCCGACAGGAGTCAGGCCGTGCCCCATAGATGACACAGTGTTGTGGCCAGGTGCCCCGACAGGAGTCACGACTTGTCCCGTAGATGACACAGTGTTGAGGCCAGGTGCCCCGACAGGAGTCACGACGTGCCCCATAGGTGACACAGTGTTGAGGCCAGGTGCCCCGACAGGAGTCACGACTTGCCCCGTAGATGACACAGTGTTGAGGCCAGGTGCCCAAACAGGAGTCACGACTTGCCCCGTAGGTGACACAGTGTTGTGGCCAGGTGCCCAAACAGGAGTCACGATTTGCCCATAGGTGACACAGTGTTGTGGCCAAGTGCCCCGACAGGAGTCACGATTTGTCCCATAGATGACACAGTGTTGTGGCCAGGTGCCCCGACAGGAGTCACGATTTGCCCCATAGATGACACAATGTTGTGGCCAGGTGCCCCGACAGGATTCACGACTTGCCCATAGATGACACAGTGTTGAGGCCAGGTGCCCCGACAAGAGTCGCGACTGAACCCGGTACCAGGGCTAAATGCGACACAGAGAGGGTCGGCAGGTTGTTTTTGTTAACTACTGAAAATCTAGTCACTGTGAAACTTTGTTTTTATGCCACCGAATGCCCAAATGGGCGAAGTTTGCTTTCGATTCTGTTTGAGGAGGGTACATATGTTAGGGCCCAAAAGTAAGGGTTCATGCCACGAGCACCTCAT
>CM065739.1:29789876-29804876 GCA_033310375.1 Conus canariensis
GCTATGTGTAACGTGTCGTCCATACCAACAGCCAGACTGGCCTTCTCTTCCGAAAGCTGGTGATGGGATTTTACGTGTGTGCAAGATGTTATGCGTGCGTTCACACACGGAACCTCGGTTTATAGTCTCATTCGAAGGACTGTATGGGAAATGGAGTCAGAACTAATGTTAACTCGGGAAAATTTCCCCTGTACCGAAACGGCCCGGCGGAGATTCGAACCCGCAATCCTTGGATTACGAGTCCGGCGCTCTACCAACTGAGCTGTTCCGGCCCCCTATTTCCTATTTCTATTCCTATCTCCTCCTAGTCGGATTTCTGTCCTTGTTTGGTCTGTGTTCTCTGTGTCGGCATTTTCTGCTGGGCGCTTCGGTGTCGCAAGCAGCGTTCGTTCGGAGTTATGGGCGTGTAATTATTTCATCATGGGAGGAAGAGTTACCTTACTTAGTCGTTCGTCATTCCACTATGGAGGTTTTACGCCTCTGATCTAAGATTCAACCAACGGAGCTCTATAGTTTCATAATTTTTGTCTTCAACTTTACAGATTGTCATTAAAAAGAAAAGAAAAGTAAAGGTGCAAAATTGTCTGGCCCTTCTTGTCTGGCACTGGCGGTGACTTCGATTTGGTTTCGTCTTTAGTCTTGCCCCTAATGAATGTGTCTCAAAGACATCGGTATAGGCAAGTTCATGGAGACTCATTTGATTGATGTGGTGGTGCTCTTCGCAGAAGGTGGCTCTCACTCACTCAGGCTGGCTCCGCGACTAATCAGCTGTTGCAAACAGGACGCTAAATCATACTGTTCTTTGAAGTACAGAGTGATAGTTTATTTCTGACAATGTTTGCCATTGTTATGTCTGCTTCAATGTATGCATGCATAATGTGTGTGTGTGTGTGTGTGTGTGTGTGTGTGTGTGTGTGTGTGTGTGTGTGTGCGTGTGCGCGCGCGCGTGTGTGTATGTGTGCGTGTGTGTGTGTGTGTGTGCTCGCGCGCGCGCGCGCACGTGTGTGTGTGTATGTGTGATTACACTCTTCCATACTCTTCCTGTCGTGTAATTTGATTGAAATCAGTGGTAATACACGCACTCCCTATCCCAAATTGTATAGCTACACATCCTCTACATTCAAAGTAATGCTGTGGCGGTTCCAGTGTCGTCAGTCAGCAAGGATTGAGGTATCACTATCAAACTGTTATGTGTGGAAACCCACCAACGGACACCCTGCCACTGCTGCTGAGCGATGTTCAGCGATGCCAGTGCTCAGAAGCGACATGGACAGAATACTTGGTTTCCGACACGGAGAATACGCTCCGTTCATTGAAAATTCTACATGTTCCCCTGTGTTTGTCAAGATGCGGGTCTTTGACCCACCTGCCATGCCACCATGCTAAATATGATCCAGTTCACGAATTCATGTAAAAGGTTGACCTCCCTTCCCCGTCCTTTTTTTTTCTTTTTTTTTTTTTCAACCTTCTTCTATTTATTCGGAAGCAGTAACGTTGTCTTTACTTCTTCTTCTTCTTTTCCATCTTCTTCTTCTTCTTCTCCTTCTCCTCCTCCTCCTCCTCCTCCTTCTTCTTCTTCTTCTTCTTCTTCTCCTTCTCCTCCTCCTCCTCCTCCTCCTCCTTCTTCTTCTTCTTCTTCTTCTTCTTCTTCTTCTATTTCAAATTCAGACATCGAACCGAGTTCTCTCGCGCACCTTAGAGCTTCGTGTATGTAAAAGAACCCACGGGAACAAAACAGGACATTGTCCTAGACAAAATCAGGTGGTGGAGGCGCGGCGGGGGGAGGGAGAGAGAGAGAGGGGGGGTTGAGATAAGGGAAAGGGAGGAGTAGAGGGTGTGAAGTGAGAAAGAAAGAAAAAAGACAGAAAGAAAGACAGAAAGAAAAAAAAAAAAAGGGAAGAAAAACTTATTTTGAATCGTTTAAAATAGAAACTGTTGGGAAATCAAACAGTGGACGGGATCATGCTATCGCTATACGGGCCGTCGGGTGAAAGCAGCTGCCATTTCACAGAGGCAGACAAAAAAAGAAGAAGAAAAAAAAAATCTGCTGTAACCGATAAGGTTTTCAGCACAGTTTAAATATAGCCTGGCCGATCACCCCTGGGCCCTTTCAAGGATGTCATCAAGCAGAAAGGTAAATGGTACTAAAAAAAAATAAAAAAATAAAAAAAAAATTTTTTTAAATTTTAAAAAAAAAAAAAAAAACGTTGGCTCCACTTTTCAGCATGTTATCGTCGTCACCAGTAAGGAAGGGGAAGCCTAGCAGGTGGTGATGGAGGTGTCGCCCCTGCGCATGCACATGTAGAACAGACAACACCACTAAACACCGTGGAAGTGACTCGGCGGTAGTGCAGTGTCTCCTCCGGTCGGTTGGCTCGTGACGATATTAATTTTTTTTTTTTAAGCCAAAAAAAGGCTCCGTTCATTAAATATACTGCACTCTCCCCCCTGTGTTTCGGTCAGGGGTGTGTGTGTTGGGGGGGGGGGGGGCGGAGTGGAGCGAGACAGAAAGAGAAGAAGGAAGAAAAAAAAACGAGACAGAAAGACAGAAAGAAAGAAAAAGGAGAAGAAAGAAATTGCCAGGTGCCAGGATTGTGGGCGGGCAAGGCTGAATGTGGCTGTGTTGGACTGAACCTAAATGAGCGGCGTGGGAGTGGTGCCAGGGACCACGGGGACTCAGAATAGGAGATGGACAAACAGTAAATCCTGTGTTTAAGAAATAAGTGTAATGATACATCATACAACGTATAGACAGTTCATTTCTTACTACATTCAAACCTGATAATCGATAGTCAGATTATACTGACATCTTTAAGGAGATAAGAAAGAAAGAAAGAAAGAAAGAAAGAAAGAAAGAAGAAAAGAAAGGAAGGAAGGAAGAAGGAAGGAAGGAAGGAAGAGAAGGAAAAAGAAAGAGAGAAAGGAAGAAAGGAAGGAAGAGAAGAAAAAGAAAGAAAGAAGAAAGGAAGGAAGAAAAGAAAGAAGAAAGAAAAGGAAAGAAAGAAAGAAGAAAGAAGGAAGGAAGGAAGGGAGGATGGAATGAAGGAAAGAAAGACAGAAAAAGAAATGAAAAAAGGATGTGTTGGAAACACCAGCCACTCTTCATGGTTGTTTATTCCCAGAATAAAAAGGAAAACTTCTAAATTTCTTGGAGAGAGAGAGAGAGAGAGAGAGAGAGAGAGAGAGAGAGAGAGAGAGAGAGAGAGAGAGAGAGAGAGAGGTGGGGGTGGGGGGGGGTGGGAAGCGTAGCCGTGATGTAAAAATCCATAATAAATTCCATATACGTAAAGAGAACCTGCGCGATAGTTGGCTCGACTGCAAATCAGAGTTTGATAAAGAGTCACCACACTGTTTTCCTTTGGCCTTCGGACGGACAGACAGACAGACAGACAGACAAAAGAACTAGATCGAGTAGACAAAGAAGAGAGATTGACAGGATAGACAGACAGACAACAGACAAGATAGACAGGACAGACAGATAGACAGGCAGACAGACAGACAAGAGAGACAGATGGAGCAGACAGACAAGAGATACATACACGGCAGACAGCTCACACAGACAGACGGTTAGACGGTTAAGAGAGACAGATGGAGCAGACAGACAAGAGATACATACACGGCAGACAGCCTACACAGACAGACGGTTAGACGGTTAAGAGAGACAGATCAGGACAGGGAAACAGGAGAGACTGACAGACAGGAGAGACTGACAGAACAGACTGACAATACAGACAGACGATAGAGACAGACAAGGCTGACAGACAAGAGAGACTGACAGAACAGACTGACAATACAGACAGACAATAGAGACAGACAAGGCTGACAGACAAGAGAGACTGACAGAACAGACTGACAATGCAGACAGACAATAGAGACAGACAAGGCAGACAGACAAGCGAGACTGACAGAACAGACTGACAATACAGACAGACGATAGAGACAGACAAGGCTGACAGACAAGAGAGACTGACAGAACAGACTGACAATGCAGACAGACGATAGAGACAGACAAGGCTGACAGACAAGAGAGACTGACAGAACAGACTGACAATACAGACAGACAATAGAGACAGACAAGGCTGACAGACAAGCGAGACTGACAGAACAGACTGACAATACAGACAGACAATAGAGACAGACAAGGCTGACAGACAAGCGAGACTGACAGAACAGACTGACAATACAGACAGACGATAGAGACAGACAAGGCTGACAGACAAGCGAGACTGACAGAACAGACTGACAATACAGACAGACAATACAGACAGACAACAGAGACAGACAAGGCAGACAGACGAGAGAGACTGACAGTACAAACTGACAATACAGACAGACAACAGAGACAGACAAGGCAGACAGACAAGAGAGACTGACAGAACAGACTGACAATACAGACAGACATAAGAGACGGACAAGACAGACAGACAAGACAGACACACAGACTGGAAGGTGAACTCCGCATCAATACTGCCCGAGCGTTTGACCAACAACCACCTCGAGGAAGTAACTCAGCTCACTTTTCCTCAGGTAGTTCACAGCGTGAGTTGTTCCCCCTACACAGTTTTTCGCTTTGTCTTATTACTAATAACGGACAGGAATTTTCAGGATTGACATAACATTTTTGTGAACAGGAGAAATTAAGCCCACGATGTTCATCTTTCTCCATACCGCAGTAACCAAGTTTTCAATGTTTCACCACCAGAAAGAGTTCGTGGATTAAAACCTCACTCTTTTTCATCGCGGTGCAGAGTTCAGGACTTCCCTTTGCAGAAGAGTCCTGTAGGCAATGAAAGGATTAAGAGCACACAGGAAATGAGGAGTCTCAGCCTCATCCCAGTTCTTCTTTCCTGCTCCCTTCGTCCCCTTCTTTCCCATCTTACCCTCCCTTCCATCCCCCCACCCCCCCACCCCCACCCCTGCCCCTTCCGAAAAAGCAGAGCAGAGCATAGTCTCCTATGAAACTCCCGTACAGTTACAGACCCGTACAAAAAACCGCGCATAGTGACATTCCCCAACAAAATTCTATACAGTCACAATCCGTAACAAATGGCAGTATGTCAGAAACCCCAATAAAGTTCCTGATAAATACAAACCGAAATAGAAGTCTATGAACAGAAGACAAGTAGAAGACCTTAGATAAAACTGTATACAGTTGCAAGCCCCATTTAAAACTTCATACAATTACAAATCGCAATAACAGCCCACAGGGTGACAAATCCAAATAACTTTACGCAACTACAGACCCCAGAAAAAAATCCATACATTTACATACCCCGAAAAAAACATCATATAGATACACATCTCAATAACACGCCATTCACTGGCAGACCTCGATAAAAACGCCCTCAAATTACTGTCACTAAGAAAACGCCCTACAGTTACCAAAACCCAATAAAATTCCATACAGTTACAGACCCGATCAAAAAGGCCATACATTTACAGATCCTAATAAAACGTCATACAATTACATTTTCCAGTAAACTCGAACACCACACACTCTCACGACTCTGACATGTTCAAAACTACTTTGTCACTTCTCGCGTACAATTACGTCATCTTTCAATGAACACCATCCATCATGACGTTCAATGCAGGCTAGCACGGCAAACGTCAACGTGCAACGGCACAAAACCTGTAAACACCTTGACTCGCCACTTCTGACTCTTGAAAGGTTATCACTGGTTGTGTGCGAGGTACACAGGACGCGCTGTTGCTATGGAGAGAGGGTTAATTGTGTGTGTGTGTGTGTGTGTGTGTGTGTGTGTGTGTGTGTGTGTGTGCGTGTGCGTGCGTGCGTGCGTGCGTGCGAGCGTTCGCACGCTCGTTTATGTGTGTGTGTGTGTGTGTGTGTGTGTGTGTGTGTGTGTGTGTGTGTGTGTTTCTCACGGAATCGCATTTACTTTTCTTGGTCAGTTCAAGCAACAACAAAAAAGGCAAGTCTCTCTCTCTCTCTCTCTCTCTCTCTCTCTCTCTCTCTCCTCTCTCCACACACACACACACACACACACACACACACACACACACACACACACACACACACACACAACAATGTTGTTTTTCTTTAATTTGTAGTCCAGTTAAGCATTTACTTTAAGATTATTTGCTTATTTGCAGGCATGTTGTAGGGCTGTTTAGAGAGACATTTATATACACTTCGATAACCACATTATGCATACACTTACATAGTCACAGACATTTACGCATCTCTCTCTCTCTCTCTCTCTCCTCTCTCTCTCTCTCTCTCTCTCTCTCTCTCTCTCTTCGTCTAATATCACAGATGTGAACCGACGTAAAACTGAATTATACTACTACTACTACTACTACTACTACTACTACTACTACTACTACTGCACACGACCAAATCAATGGAAGAATATCAACATTCTTTCATCGTTTTTTTCCAGTTTTGTCAAAACCCCAAATACTAGTTGTTCTTTTTCCTGTTAAAACTGTGTTGTTGAGCTACAGCTCCCAATAAACCTCTGTTTACAATTTGATCGTAGGAGATGACAGAGTGTTATTTTCTCTGTCTTCTTCCTGGGAACATTATTACAGTGCCCTCTTAACACTCTTCACCATCATCACACCACACACCTTAGCTACTCTCACATGATCTAGTTGCAAAGTGAGACGACTGCAGGCGGAAATCTAAACAAATCTTAAATAAATGTTAGCAAACCACCAAGAGAAACGTGGACAAACGAGTCACAAGACAAAACACGACGCGTTTCGACCTCTTAGGTCTTCTTCAGGCAAAACACAAACAAATAGGACAATGAAAATGACAAAAGCTAAGCGACAAACTCGTTCATTTTCATTGTCCTATTTGTTTGTGTCGAAACGCGTTGTGTTTTGTCTTGTGACTCGTTTGTCCACGTTTCTCTTGGCGGTTTGCTAACATTTATTTAAGATTTACTCTCACATGATTAAAACCTACTTTGTCACTTCTTCCCTACAATCCAACCATCCTTCAAAAGACTGTTACGTCATGGCACGGCAGATAGACATTGACGGCACTTAAACTGTGAATCTCTTTGACTGTCTCCCATTTTACGCTTGTGGTGTTATCATTGGCTGGGTTGTATGAGAGAGACACAGGACACGCTGTTGTTGTGTGAAGGGAGTTGACTCTCTCTCTCTCTCTCTCTCTCTCTCTCTCTCTCTCTCTCTCTCTCTCTCTCTCTCTCTCTCTCTGATGTTTACTCTGATGGCTTTTATTCAGAAACAATTTTCTTTCAATCGTAAACTCTACGTTGCCTTTATTGATTTTGAAAAAGCTTTCGATTCTATTAGCAGAAGTATTTTGTGGCCTGTTTTGTTGAAAAATGGTATCCATGGAAAATTATATAAATGTGTTATAAGTATGTATAATTGTGTAAAATCTAGAGTGAGAAGTGGCGGAAAATTGTCAGATTATATTATGTGCACTAGCGGTGTTAAACAAGGTGACGTGTGTAGTCCTATTCTATTTTCTTTATTCATTAACGAATTAACAGTTAAATTATAGATAATGGGAGGCATGGAGCCCAGTTCATGGACGACTTTTTAGAATTGTTTATACTTCTTCTGGCAGATGATATTGTTTTGTTGTCTGAAACAGTTATTGGTTTACAAACACAATTGAATAATTTATGGCATGCTGCTTCTTCTCTACAACTGACAGTGAATATGCAGAAAAGCAATATAATTGTATTCAGGAAAGATGGCTATTTAGGTGCAAGAGAACATTAGAATTATAATGGAATACCTATGCTAGTCGTGAATGTCTACAAATATTTTGGAATTTATTTTTCAACCAAATTAAGTTTTAACTTTGCTTGTAAAGATCTAGCAAGCAAAGCAAAACATGCTGCTTTGTGTATAATGAGGAAATTATCAAGTCTGGGAAATCAGTCATTTGAAATATTTGTTAAACTATTTGACTCCCAAATCCAACCATTGTCCAATATGGTGCTGAAATCTGGGGTCTGGATAAAGCTGCAGTGAATTGCGAGAAAGTACATTTGTTTGCTTTAAAGAGATTTCTTGAGGTTTCACTACAAACATCTAATGATTTGATTTATGGGGAAACTAATAGGTATCCAATATATCTTAATTCTGCAGTTAGATGTATTCGTTACTGGTTGAAACTGATAAAAATGAACGATTCTAGGTTACCAAAGAAAGCTTATAACATGTTGTGTAATCTGGATGCTAGGGGAAAACCAAACTGGGCAACAAAGTTGAGAATTAAGTTATATGAATTAGGCTTTGGATATGTCTGGTTAAATCAGGGTGTGGGAGATGAACCGACTTTTATCCGAATGGTTCGTTCAAGACTGGTTGATAGTAGATGGCAAGAATGGAATTCCCACATAAATGATAGTACTAGATTTGATTTGTATAGACAGTATAACTCATTGCATCATATTCCGACTTATCTGTCAATGAAAATGGACAGACATCTGAAATTCATAATGACAAGATTTAGACTGGGAATATCGGATATCTTTGTTCATCATTTTCGTTATAGACAACATTACAACTCTGATCTCATCTGTCCATTATGCACAAATGCATATGAAGATGAAGTTCATTTTGTATTACAGTGTACTGCCTTGAGTAGTCTTAGAGATGAGTTCATTCCGCCTAAATATTACAGACAACCATCTGTATTTAAACTCATCTTACTTATGGCCTGCACTAAAGAGGATGTTGTGAACAAATTTGCCTTGTACTTATACAAAGCCTTCAAATTCCGAAGCACAGTTTGTTCTTGAGCATGTGATGTTTTCGTTTTGATCAATATGCTTTACAATATTGTTTTTGTCAATGTGTAATCCACCCCATCATAAGGGGCTGTGGCCTATAATGATTAAATCATCCGTATCCGTATCCGTATCCGTATCTCTCTCTCTCTCTCTCTCTCTCTCTCTCTCTCTCTCTCTCTCTCTCTCTCTCACGCACACACACACACACACACACACACACACACACACACATACACGACACACACACACGTGCACACACACACACACACACACACACACACACACACACACACACACACACACACGCACGCACGCACGCACGCACGCACGCACGCACGCACGCACGCGCGCGCACAACACACACACACACACACACACACACACACACACACACACGCACATACGAAGCACGCACATGTCCTAATAATTGCAGCATTCACATTTTACTCTCAGATCGAAGACATAAGTGATATTCTGTCCATTCTTTTCATTATTTTGAATGTTCTTTATCTTACCTGAAGAAGGCTTGTACGTCTGAACTCTTTCTATTTGTTTGGTCCTTCATTTGGCCAGTAGTATAGTTTTGCTTTTTTCAATTCATTGCAATGAAATTCAGTTTTTAATCGTTTTTAATCAAAACCCCACTTTATAAGTATTTGCCCCCTACAGCAACAATGAGAGCTTGCCCTTCAAAAATGTGCTATGAAGTTACAGATCACGTTATCCTTTGTTTCCCATTTTCTCATAGGGAAATAATAAAGCACGCTTTTCTTCGTCTTGTCAGTGTAAATATTAGCGTGGTGTTCCACATGCTCTCACGACCCTAAAACGTTAACACCCACTTTATCACTTCTCCTCTACAATCATCCTACCCCTCGACAGACACCATACATTATCCTGTTCAACGCAGGTAAGCCAAGGTAGGCACGAGTGGCACAAAAGCTGTAAATCTCTTGACTCTTCCCTCTTCACACTTGTGAGGCTATCACTGGTTGTGTGAGGGGTACACCTAACATGCTATTGCTGTGGAGAGAGGATTGATCGTGGTTTTCTCTCCGAGTGGCGCTTGCTTTTTATTTTAATTCTTGAAGCTGCTCAGGTTATAAAGAAACTCTCTGTGTGTGTGTGTGTGTGTGTGTGTGTGTGCGCGCGCGCGCGCGCGCGCGCGCGTGCGTGCATGTATATATGTGTCCTTGGTGCGTGTATGTGTACGTACGTGTGTGCGTGCGTGCATGCATACGTGTGTGTGTTGTGTAGTGCGTGTGTGCGTGAGTGCACGCACGTGTGTGTGTGTATGTGTGTGTGTGGTGGTGCGTGCGTGCGTGTGTGTGTGTGTGCGTGCGTGCGTGTTTTGTGTGTGTGTGTGTGTGTGTGTGTGTGTGTGTGTGTGTGTGTGTGTCCAGTAGATGATAAGAACCATCGGCTAAGGCACTTTAGGACAAGTCTCTCTCAGACGAAAAGTGTGTATGCGGTGTCAGGTGTCTCTCTCCTTTGTCTCCACCTCTTATGATTCACCACAGTCACACTGCTGTGATCAGTTCTCCTTCCTAACACAACACAACATCACTTTGTTGTCATTAAAAAAAAAGAAACCCATCAGTGATTCGTTCGTTCCTTCAGAGAGCGGCCCAGTAACTCTAGTTTTCGCTCTTACGAATTATTGCAGTGAACTTCAGTTTTCATCGCTTTACCTTTTCTAATTTTATATGAATCATAACCCCACATACATGTTTTTGTTCAATCTAATTACAGAGACAGCTTTCACACAATAATAAAGACAGCTGTCCTTTTTAAATTAAAAAGTGATACGAAGATATAAATCACTCTAGAGCTTGGTTCTAAATTTCGCATGAGAAATAACTAAAATAATAGTCTTTTCTTTGCTTTGTCACTAGAAATGAATAAATATCATGGGGCAGCACTCTACTACACACCAACACGACTCTAAAACATTATAATCCACTCGGTCACTTCTCTGTTCTGTCACTTTCTCCCACGGACCCCATACATTATACTGTTCAGTGGAGGAAAGCCAAGACAGACGTGAGTGGCACAAAAGCTGTATATCTGTGGAGTAGCCCCTTTTTGCACTTGTGAGGTCATCACTGACTGTGTGAGAGGTACACGGGACAAGCTATGGTTGAGGAGGGAGAGGGTTTACTGCATTTTTCTGAGTGGAGCTTGGTTTTGCAACTCTTAAAATAGCTTATATTGAAAAGGAACTTTTGTGTGTGTGTGTGTGTGTGTGTGTGTGTGTGTGTGTGTGTGTGTGTGTGTGTGTGCGCGCGCGCGCGCGTGTGTGTATGTGCATGTGTGCGCGCGCGCGCGCGCGTGTGTGTGTGTGTGTGTGTGTGTGTGTATGCGCGCGCGCATGCGTGTGTGTGTATGGGTGCGCGCGCGCGCGTGTGTGTGTGTGTGTGTGTGTGTGTGAGAGAGAGAGAGAGAGAGAGAGAGAGAGAGAGAGAGAGAGAGAGAGAGAGAGATCAGTGTAAGCACAACAAAACTATTACAATAATCATAGCCAGATCTGATCGAGTAGACTACATGTTTTTGACTTCTTAAAAAGGAAGAGGTGTGAGACACTAACCAGTCTCCTTACGCAAGACGTTTCAGTTATGGTCTGTTGTGACATCATGATACGCGTATTCTTCATTATCTGTAATGATGTAAAAACAAGCAAACAAACAAACAAACAAAAAACACTGTGAGGTACATGCTGTAGTGTTCCCTTCATGATGGACATTCTACTTAATGAACTTGTAAATTGTCTTCATGATCATCATCGACAACAACATCATCATCCTCTCTCTCTCTCTCTCTCCCTCTCCCTCCCTCTCTCTCTCTCTCTCTCCCTCCCTCTCTCTCTCTCCTGTATTTCCTCTGGAATATTGTTAGTATGACTCTCCTACGGTCAGGTTGTTTCAAGACCGATGTATGTATACAGTCACGTATTTCCATATCTCTCTCTCCCCAACCCTCTTCGGTGATGACAGTCACGGTAAATACAGTAAACTGCCCACTTTGCTAACGCAATAGAAACGTAACAAATTTGAAATAAAAACCGTTAAGGGCATCCAGAAGAACGCAGGTCTCGGCCAGGGTCGAAGGAATGTTGGATCCGCCCTTCCAGTTAGTTCTGATCTCTTCTGAAATGACGTCATCTTTGCACGCAGCCTATACGTCATTGGTCATGACGCAAAAATTGAATCTCTGGTCTGGCCACATCACCCACTAAAGAAAAAAAAAGACTGATGAAAACAACAGGATCCAGTGTTTGATCCTGATCCGCATTACGGATCCGCCTAAAAACGTAGCGGGTTTATTCCTGTGCCACTGTCAATGTTTACACTGAGTTTCGTTCAAATTGGTCGCGTAGCTTTTGTTTAATCTTGTATCTGAATGAGCAGCAGCGCACTGCATCAGCAGATAAGACGTCGGAAGACCAAGGCCAGGATTTAAACCACAGTGCCAAGGACATCCACGCTGTTGGTTCGGATGAGGAATTTGCACAGGCCCTCGATGCCAGGCGCCTGAAACTCAACCTGCCACGAGCAAACGAAACTGAAGATTGGGAGAAACTGGATGCAAAAATCGTCCAAAGACTCGATGCACTGATAGGGAAAAGCACCCTGGAACACAAACTAGCCACATATGGGGACATTGTGTATGCCACATGTAGAGACGCCTATGGAGCAAAACTACCCAAAGAGAAAACACCTCCAAAGAAATCCAGACGCCAAGAAAATATGGACAAGATCAGGGTCCAAAAGAAAAACCTCAAGATGCAAATGAAGACCGCACTGCCAGCTGAAAAACAAGGCTTGGAAAAACTGTGGAAAGACCTGAAAGAAAAACACAGCGCCCTCAGCAAAGCGGAATCTGCGAGGAAGAGGAAGAGCAAAAAGAAGAAGACACAAGAGCGCTTCTTCAGAGACCCCTTCCAGTTTGCCAGAACACTGTTTGAGCAGCCAAAATCTGGGACCCTAAGTGTGGACAAAGGAGTTCTTGAGCAGCATCTGAGGAAAACATACTCTGACCCACAGAGCAAAGCACCACTCGACATTCAAGGTCTGGTGTGGCCAACAAACCCTGAGGAACAGTTCAATGGCAAGCCTCCAACGTTGGCGGAAATCAAGAAGGTGGTCGACAAAGCCAGAGCCAAATCATCACCAGGGCCAAACGGAATACCTTACCAGCTTTACAAGAAATGTCCCAAGGTGCTGGAGTGGCTCCACAGGCTGCTGCGATCGGCTTGGAGAAACCAGAAGATCAGCGGCCAGTGGATGACGGCAGATGGTGTGTACATCCCCAAAGAGCAAAACTCAAGTGACATTAGCCAGTTCAGGCCAATATCACTACTGAACGTCGAAGGGAAAATCTTCTTCTCTGTCATGGCAGCAAGGCTGACCAAGTACCTGATGGAAAACAAGTACTTGGATGTGTCAGTCCAGAAAGGTGGCATCCCAGGCGTGGCGGGCTGTGTAGAACACGCCACAATGATCTGGGACGCAATCCAAAAAGCAAAAACAGAAAAGAGAGACCTGGACGTAGTGTGGCTTGATCTGGCAAACGCATATGGATCTGTGCCCCATGAGATGATACAGTTGGCTCTTGAGATGTACCATGTGCCAAAGAACATCCGCGACATGCTCAAGAAGTACTTCAATGGCTTCTCAATGCGGTTCTCTACCAAGGAGTACACAACAGACTGGATCAACTTGGAAGTGGGTATTGCAATGGGCTGTGCAATTTCCCCAATACTGTTCGTGCTGGCAATGGAACTCATCTTGAAAGCAGCAACAAACAACGCGAGACAAACAGACCTTGGCGATGGATACAAGATGCCTCCTCTCAAGGCCTTCATGGATGACACTACAGTGATTTCATCCAGAGAAGACGAGACACGTCATGTGCTGGAGAGGCTGGACGACATAGTTGCCTCATCCAGAATGAAGTTCAAGCCAAAGAAATCACGGAGTCTCTCACTGAGGAAAGGAAAAGTGGCCGGATCTGTGGTCTTCAGTGTTGCCAACCAGGCCATTCCAACAGTCACAGAAGAACCAGTCAAGAGCCTTGGAAGATGGTATGATGATACGCTGAAAGACACACAAAGAGCAAAAGAAACCAAGCAGATGGCGGAGGAAGGCTTGGAGACCATTGACCAGTGTGGGCTCCCTGGCAAATACAAGGTCTGGTGTCTGCAGTTCATGCTGATACCAAAGCTGCTATGGCCTCTGATGATATACGACATCTGCACCAGCATAGTGGAGGCAATGGAAGCCAAAATCAACAAGTTCACAAGGAAATGGCTTGGTGTCCCACCCTGTCTGACTGACATAGCGCTGTACTGTCGCCAAGCAAAGCTGAAACTACCCCTGAAATCCATCCTGGAGGAATACAAAGCAGGGAAGATCAGACTTCAAAGCATGCTGGAGGACTCAGGAGACAAGGTGGTAGAAGCAATTAAGCCCCAGCTGAAGACAGGCAGAAAATGGAAAGTTCAAGAGGCGATGGATTCTGCAAAAGAAAGTCTCAAGATCAGAGAAATAACAGGACACACACAGACCAACAGACAGGGACTGGGGTGACCAAAACTGAATGGTGGTCAAAGGCCAAAGGAAAAGCCAAAAGAGACATGATGATTCAGGAGATGAGAAAAGAAGAAGACCAAAAAAGACTCCAAAAAGCAGTCCAGCAGAGCCAGCAAGGGCAATGGACAACGTGGGAGAATGCACTCCAAAGAAGTCTCACTTGGAATGACATTTGGCACATGGCCCCTCTCAGGATCAGCTTCATTCTCAGATCTGCATATGACCTTCTGCCCTCAAATGCAAACCTGGTGAAGTGGGGAAAACAGACGATCCTGCATGCCCCCTCTGCCATGAAAAACAAACAGTGGAGCATGTCCTAAGCTCATGTAAAGTAGCCCTGGCTCAAGGAAGGTACACATGGAGGCACAACCAAGTGCTCAAAGAAATTGTACAAGTAGTCTGGGCTAGTACCAACACCACAAAAGGGAAAATCAGGACTCCAAAAGCACCCGCAACATTCTTCACGGCAGGAGGCAGCAAATCATGGCCAAGAACAACAGTGCCACTCGAAACATGCAGGCAGAGTCTGCTGGACGGGGCAGATGACTGGGAGTGCACTGCAGACCTCCCAGAATGGAAGAGTCACCCAGAGATCATCAGCAAGAGTGGCATGAGACCAGACATAGTAGTCCACTCTAAGTCAACCAAGCAGCTGATCA
>CM065739.1:29812376-29824876 GCA_033310375.1 Conus canariensis
ATGGGGTCAAGGGGAAATTATTCAACTGTATTAGAGCTATGTACAAAGTTGTTAAAACAAGGGTAAGAAGTGGGTCCAGTCTGACAGAGTATATTAATTGTGTTGCGGGAGTAAGGCAAGGTGATGTCTGTAGCCCTGTACTATTTTCAATTTTCATAAATGAGCTTGCCATTGAGGTAATCAATAATGGCCTGCATGGTGGACGATTTACAAATGATGTTTTAGAATTATTTATCCTACTTTTGGCAGATGACGTTGTTTTGGTTTCAGAAACAATAGTTGGCTTACAACGTCAGCTAAATAATTTGAGCAGGGCTGCATCCTCATTAGAGTTAAAAGTTAACATGAGTAAAAGCAACATTGTGGTGTTTAGGAAGGGAGGTTATTTGGCGGCGAGGGAAAGATGGAAGTATGATGGACTTACTATACCTGTGCTGAATGTTTATAAACACTTGGGGATCTACTTTTCTACACGCCTAAGTTTTACGTTTGCTTGTAAAGACCTTGCATGTAGGGCAAAGAATGCTTTGATATGTGTAATAAGAAGATTGCATGCTTTGAATAATAATTCGCTTGAATTATTCTTAAAAATATTTGATTCCCAGATACAACCTATGTTGATGTATGGGGCTGAAATTTGGGGTTTAGATAATGCCGTTGTTCATTGTGAGGCTGTGCATTTATTTGCTTTGAAGAGGTTTCTAGGTCTCGACAGGCGTATCTCTAATGATTTGGTGTATGGAGAGTCCAGTAGATATCCACTGTTCATTGGTTCAGCCGTTAGATGTGTGCGGTATTGGTTAAAGCTCTTACACATGGATCATTATAGGTTGCCTCGTAAGTCTTATGAGATGTTGTTTGAATTGGATGTAAAGGGGAAAACGAACTGGGTTTCAAATGTGCGTTTGTTTCTGTGTAAGCATGGCTTTGGGGATGTTTGGCTGACTCAGGGTGTTGGAAATCAAAAACAGTTTATTCGTGCTTTTCGCCAAAGGTTGATTGACTGTAGATGGCAAATGTGGGATGACCATATCCAAACTAGTGAACGGTATGATTTATACAGAAATTATTCTAGTTTCCAATATATTCAGCCTTATCTAAAACTGGATTTGGACATGTGTTTGAAAAGATTAATTGCTAAATTTAGAGTCGGTGTTTCTGAAATAAGGACTCATTACTTAAGATACAGGAAACATACACAAACTGACTTGGTTTGTCCATTGTGTATGCAAGGTGAGGAAAATGAAATACATTTTATGTTCCTTTGTCCAGCCTTGGAAGATCTCCGCCAAAAATTTATCCCACAGAAATATTATAGGCGCCCGTGTATGTTTCGATTACAGTTACTACTTAGCTCTAACAGTTATAAGGTAATTAGGAATTTAGGTATGTTTTTGTGTAAGGCGTCTAAGATTAGAGAAATAATGACGTCTTAGTTGATGTTCTTATTGGTATAGTTGTTTCTTTTTGTTTTTGTTTTTGTTTCGTGACTATTGATTTTGTTTCTTACACATTATAATGTGAATGATTGTGCTCATTCCCCTTCAAATGGGCCGATGGCCTTATTGAATAAAAATCTGAAGTCTGAAGTCTGAAGTCTGAAGTCTCTCTCTCTCTCTTTCTTTCTTTTCTTTCTCTCTCTCCTCTCTCTCGTGTGCGCTGGGTGGAAAAAACATTTCTAATTTGGTTCTCTCATTACCCTGGTAAAATAAAATTTTGTTCGTTCGCTAGTTCTCTCTCTCTCTCTCTCTCTCTCTCTCTCCTCTCTCTCTCTCTCTTCTCTCTCTCTCTCTCTCTCTCTCTCTCTCTCTGTATGTGAGTCTGTGTATGGTAAATGGATAATATGATACAATCAAAGTGCCCACATGGCTTTGAATTCCAATGCTGGGATTAGAATGATGTCACCCAAGAAATCCCCTCTCCTTTCTTCTGGCAGCATACAGGAAATTGAGTTCCTCACACCCACCTACCTCCTTCCTCTCCGTGTCCAGGAGAATATATTGATAATTGAATAGATATAAGGACACACACACACACACACACACACACACACACACACACACACACACACACACACACACACACACACACACACACACACACACACCACACACACCACCACACACACACACACACACACACACACACACACACACACACACACACACACACACCACACACACATAAAGCCCTCTCCCTCTGCCTCTCCTTCTACTCCCCCGTCCCCTGCGCATACCTCCTTCTGGCGACCTGAATTTCTTTGCTTTCCTTCAAAAACAACAACAACAACAACAACAACAGCAACAAATCGCAATGCGTTTCTAGAAGAAACACCACGGTCGATGAGGGTTTTGTGTTTATTTCCTCTCTTTTCTTTCCCTGCTTCATACACCGGCCGAAACAGTACGGTCTTCGCAGATGTCGGACAATGCTCGCCATTCACGTTATGTCAGAGAACTGCTTTTCAAATGAGAGATCATCGGACTGGCCACAATGGAGTAATAACTTGACAACGCGTCGCCAACAACAAAGTCACCGACTGGTGGGAATCTAGTGAGAAGGAGTGTGTGGTGGTGTGTGGGGGGGGGGGGGGGAGGAGAAGGTGGGGGATTAGGGAGGAGGGGGGGGGGATAGTCCGTAGGATGAAAAACCAGAAGCTTGGAAGAGCGGAGGGAAGGAGAGGGGTGGTGAAGGTGGAGGAGAGATTCGGGGGGTGGGGGGGGTGGGGGTGGGGGTGGGGAGGCTGGTTGGCTGTCCAGGGTAGAGCACACAGTTCTTAGTTCAACCTTGGGGTTCGAATCCCGGCGGATCCGAACATTAAAACGGCCGGTTTTTGTTGTTGTTGTTGTTGTTGTTGTTGTATGTGTGTGTGTGTGTGTGTGTGTGTGTGTGTTGTTTTTGTTTGTTGTTGTTTTATTTTGTTTTGTTTTTTTGTTTGTTTGTTTGTTTTTGTTGCTGCCCATGCTAATGACGTGTTGTCGTTCTGGCGGTCAAGGTGTCGTGTTGCTCAGGACCCTTTCACCTTTCACTCTCCTGGGATGATTATTCATTCCCGTCTGGAAAATCCTCTGAGGTGGGGGTGGGCGTTAAACCAGAATTTAACCAACTTAAACTGCTTGTGCGTGTGTGTGTGTGTGCGTGCGTGCGTGCGTGCGTGCGTGCGTCTGTGTGTGTGTGTGTGTGTGTGTGTGTGTGTGTGTGTGTGTGTGTGTGTGTGTGTGTGTGTGTGTGTCGGGGTAAGGGGAGAGGGTTGAGAACTCGAGAGAGGAAGAGGAAGAAAAAGGGTGGGGACGGAGGAACTGGAGGTAAGGATTTCTACACCTGCATTCGAGACTCTATGAAGAAAATCATGTGTAGACCTGTGCTTCACACGTACGTGCCTGGGAGAAAGACATATACCGCAACGACCATTCGTTGCCCGCTGCCCGCCCTGCCACTACACATTCCCTTCATGCCCGTGCGAGGTTGGCGGGCAGGATCCCGTTTCTCAATGACCCGTAAAATGTCTGACAACATTTATTGCCCTCACAAATGGCACTGCAAACGTTTTGCGGGCAAATCCGCCTCTGAATGGCCTGCGAATTGTGTACAGCGACAATCATCATGGAAATAAACACACACTTTCTGGCTGGTGCGAAATTCAGCAGACAAAATCAGCTGAGAATGTACGAGGGAACGTATGAAAGGGGAGGGGGGGGGGGGATTAGTGTGTGTGTGTGTGTGTGTGTGTGTGTGTGTGTGTGTGTGTGTGTGTGTGTTGTGGTGTGGTGTGCGTGTGTGTGTGTGTGTGTGTGTGTGTGTGTGTGTGTGTGTGTGGTGGTGCGTGTGTGTGTGTGTGTGTGTGTGTGTGTGTGTGTGTGTGGGTGGGTGGGTGAGTGGGTGGGGGAGGGCGTGGGCGGGGGGTCGGAGAAGAGTGTTCCAGCGTGAATTGTTTCTTTAACTTCTGGAAATTTTGTGCTAGTATTTACCTCCTGTCTGTGACGTTCTTTGATTCTGCCAATCTAATCTTCTTCATGTTATTTTCTCCCATAATACTTTCTTACAGAGACCCACAGTCAAATGGTTGGAGGGTTTGTCTGCAGAACCGACGGTCGTGAATACGAACCACTCACGGGGTCAGATTTTCCCCCTTAAAAGTCCTCTCCGTCCTATCACTTATCACCTACCACCCATACTGAAGTCTTGAAGACCACTGGGCCACCACAGAAGACTTCGCAACCAGCTTCCTCCACTCCTCCCGGTTCTCAGACGCTCGTAGGCAGTTGCTGAGTGTGAGGACAGTCCATGCACTGATGTTGTCTTCCCATCTCTTTCTCTGTCTTCCTCTGCTTCTGCCTCCTCGCACTGTTCCTTGTGGAATGGTTTGGGCAATTCCTGTTGATCTTGATACATGACCATCTCATTTTCCTTCTTTTCACTGTGGACAACAGGTCTTTGTATGGTCCAATGGTTTACCTTACTCTGGTCTGGACCTCCAAGCTGGTAATGTGGTCTTCGCATGAGATACCAAGGATCTTGCGGAAGCATCTCATCTCTAGTGTCTGAATCCTTCTCTCAAGTTTAGCTGCCAGAGTCCACGTCTCATAGGCATAGAGAAATATGACAATGACTAGTGAGCGCATCTGAATGATCTTGGAACTGAGCGCTAGCCAGACTAAGACCCATCTGGAATGACAGAAACTTCACAATCAGTTCTAAGATCAGACTGAAGCGCTCTCCGTCCACCCAGCAGTAAACGGGTACCTATTCAGTTCAGCAAAGGCGACTGAAGGAGGATGGGCACCGGCTTCTATCATGCTGTGCCGTAGACACTGAGAACCACAGATAATAGGATATGGAAATCTAACGTCAACAATTTTTCTTTAATCTTTCCCTACTGTTGTCTACTATTTTTGCTGTCGTTGTGTCTGTTTCATCTGACTTTGTTGTAGAAAAGGTTTATATACTGTAAATTGACAGCTCCCACATGCTAGTTATGCTGCAATAGGGTATCTAGCAGTGAGTGTTTCATCACACTGAAGGTGTGTTATCTGCCCGTTTCTGCCGTGCTGCTTCTTGTCACTGTGACCATGATCAACTGAGCGGCAGGGCAGCTGCATTCCCGGCACTGTCGAGTTTCATCTGCCATAAGCAGGTCAATATTAATGACATGCATTGTTGTACCTAAAGCGTAGTCAGTACATCGTTTTTCGAGACATTAAGGACAGATTCTAATCAGTAAGGTCGAATCCTAACCAGCAAGTATGAATTGTTTCACCAGCAAGAACGAATTCTAGCCAGCAAGGCCGAATTCTTTCTTCAGGTCCAAAATCTCATGCCACGATATCAGGATGGTCATCAGGACAAGAATGCTCAGGTAGATGGCGACGACAAGCCCAAATTTGGGTCATTGCTGGATTCGCATAAATATGGAAGACTTGGTGACCATGGAATATAATGACTACTTCAATTCAGGACTTCTCTGGACTGCTTCTGTGGCGTCCATCCTCAACGGTGATCTTGTGAATGGACAGTGAGTCATGACGAGATGTGTCCCCGTGTACCAGGTAACTTTCTGTGGCGGCCATCTTCAACGGTTACCTAGAGCGTAGCACGTAAAGGCGAGATACACGCCCGTACCATGCAAAGTTCTGTGACGTAGATCTTCATCGGGTACTTGGAGAGCGGAGAGGGAGTCGGGACAATGCAACAATGCAATATGCCCGTTCCACGCAAAATTCTGTTATGTCAGCCCTCAACGATTGCTTGGAGAGTGGAGAGGGAGTCATGGCACGATGTATGCCCGTATCAGGCAACCTTCCGTGTGATGTCCACCTTCAAAAGTTACCCGGAGAGTGGACAGGGAGTCGTGGCGAGATATAAGCCTGTATAAGGCAAGTGTTGTGACGTCCACCTTTAACTGTTACCAAGAGAGTGGACAGGGAGTGGTGGCCGGATGTATACCTGTACCAGGTAAGCTTCTGTGATGTCTAACCTCAACTATTATCCTGAGAGTGGACAGGTAGAAATGGCCAGATGCATACCCGTACCAGGCAAGCTTATGTGATGTCCATCCTCAACGGTTATCTAGCGAATGGACTGGGAATCACTGCCCGAGTGCAGAGCAATGTTCTGTGATGTTAGTCTCAACGGTTACATAAAGAGTGGACAGAGAGTAATGGCGAATAAATGCCCGTACCGGCGCGGGGCAAGTTTCTGCCAACATCCACCCTCAACGGTTACTTTGAAAGCAGACAGGGACTCATGACGTCATGTATGCCCATACCAGGCAAACTTCTGTGATGTCTATCCTCAACGGTTACCTAAAGAGTAGACAGGTGTCATGGCGAGATGTATACCCGTACCAGGCAAGTTTTCGTCGATTGATACCCGACAATAGAGGTTTTTGACTATCGGCCCGTGTATCAGCTGACATACTGGCATAGATACCGTGTTATCTGTGACTTGAATAGTACAGTAGGCTGATGTGTGGTTAGGCTCATCTGTGTGTTTTTTTTTAAACATAGGTGACAAAGATATGAGTAGTCTACTGGGATGTCTGGGAGGTGGATGGTGGGGATGAGGTTACGGGGAGAGGTGGGGGTGGGGGTTCACTACGTACTGTTTGTCTGTCTGTCTGTTGTGTGAGAGAGGAAGAGTTGTGCAGCCTATGTGTGTATGTGCGTGCGTGCGTGCGTGCGTGTGTATGCGTGTGTGTGTGTGTGTGTGTGTGTGTGTGTGTGTGTGTGTGTGTGTGTGGTGCGTGTGCGTGCGTGTGTGGTGTGTGAGCGCGTGCGTATGTAAGCGCGCGCGTCTGTGTGTGTAATACAGTGGGAGAGAGAGAAAGAGAGAGAGAAGAGAGACGAGAGATGATGAGAGGGGAGAGAGAGAGATGCGGAGGAGAGAGCATATCAAACACACTAATGCGCGCGCGCACACACACACACACACACACACACACACACACACACACACACACACACACACACGCATGCACGCACGCACGCACGTACCACACACACACACACACACCACACACACACACACACACACACACCACGACGCACACATGCACACACACACACACACACACACACACACACACACACACACACACACACACACACACACACACACACACAGGCAAGCAGGCAGACAAATTGATACAAGACAGGCAGGCAGACAGGCAAACACACAAACAAACAGACAGTAGACAGACGTACAGATGAGTTTCAGACAGAAACAACAGAGACATACAGATTATCAATGGTGAAACAACTTTCAATTTTAGTATATCAGGAAAATCCATAAACTCTCTCTCTCCTCTCTCCTCTCTCTCTCTCTCTTCTCTCTCTCTCCCTCTCTCTCTCTCTCTCTCTCTCGCCACACCAAACAAACAAACAAAAACATTGACCTTTTACAGCCATCTTATATAACTTCCTGATCGAAGTCATTCCCTATTGTGAGACAAGCGATTAGGAGCTTAGAGGTAGGGACAGGTCGGGAGAGAGAAAGAGAGAGAGAGGGGGGGGGGGGCGGGGGGAGAGAAGGGGGAGGTTGTTTAGAAAAGGAAAAAAAAAAACTGACAGCACGTGCTTCCTGGAGAACTGGCAATACGGATTCATTAAGCATTGGTTGGGCCTATATTCCTCATCGATCTGTCTGTTCTATTGTCATATTCTTTTCCTCTCCCATTGTTCAGCTGATCAGCTTCTGAGCTGTAAATCAATGGCGCGTTGGTACGAGGTAAACACGTACATTTTCTATTGTACCGTTTTCTCTTGTGTCACCTTAAACAGTTGTTGCTAGGATGTGGATGTGGCATTAGGATTTCTGTCACTGAGAAGGGTTTTCTTTTTTTCTTTCTTCTTTTCTTTCTTTCTTTTTTTCCCCTTTTATTTCTTTTTCTCTTATTTTTTTTTTTTTTTTTTTTTTTGGGGGGGGGGGTGTGTTTCTGGTTTTTTTTGTTTTCGTAGACTGAAATTCGGATTGCTTTTCTCTCTCTCTCTCTCTCTCTCTCTCTCTCTCTCCTCTCTCTCTCTCTTCTCTCTCTCTCTCTCGTGTGTGTGTGTGTGTGTGTGTGTGTGTGTGTGTGTGTGTGTGTGTCTGTCTGTTGTCTGTCTGTTCTGTCTGTCTGTCTGTCGTGTGCTGTTGCGTGTGTGGCGTGTGTGTGTGTGTGTGTGCGTGTGTGTGCGTGTGCGTGTATGTGTGTCTGTGCACGAGGATGGTTCTTATTCTGCTTCATTAAAAAAATCAATTTCACTTGATTAACCTGAAAACGGAATATTTGTATATTGTGTTTGCAGGACTGCGTGAACTGACATAGGAAAACAAGTTGGGAAGGAAACCACAAAAGAGTCCATGCTCCTATAACATCACATACTGAGTTGACGTTGATGCGAACCGCACAAACGTGATTGAACAAATGGTTTGCAGGATGAAAGATTCAGTGAATGCGATCAAAGGTTTCGTTCTCTCTGCTCAGCATTCCATTAGATAATTTAGCTGATGCTACGACGGAACTCCCACGGGGATACCAGGAGGAGGGGGGAGGGGAAGCAATAGGGGAGGGACAATGAGCGGAAGGAGAAGGAGGTGGGGGGGGGGGAGATCTGTAACTGCAAGCTGTAACCCTACCTTCCGGAAATTCTACGCAATAGACACATACATACACATTCACATGCACCCCTACACCACACATTTTTGGACATTCAAACGTGCGAACTTGCATACACACACACACTCGCGCTCACGCACGCACGCGCACACACACACGCGCAGGTGAAAAGTTGGAAAGTGACCCAAGGATGAATCTGTTAGATCTGAATGCGGATCCCGGCCGTAGGTAACTAAAAAAAAAAAAAAAAAAAAAAAAAACCGCATCTGATTTCAACGCAACTTGGTGGAAAAATAGAATGTAAACCAAGGACGAACCCGTTATATGTTGGTGCGGATCTGGATCGGAGTGGGATCCAGAAAGCGTTCGATCTTGGCAGAGGTCTGATTGAAATTAAGATGACTCTTCCACCATGACGGGGGTCTGCGCTCCCCCTAGTACCCTTTTAGTTTTTGTTTGGTGAAACAAAACCAAAGAAAACGGAAAAAAAATAGGGCCGAAGTGTCATAATCAGTCTTTTTTGTGTGTGTCATGGGAAGTTCCAACCCGAGAACTACAACACGGAGGTGTATGCAGAACAACAAACCAGTGACACTTCGACTGTTAAAATGAGAAAGTAACAAATGAAAATAACTGTTAGAGATTTGCTAAAAAAAAAAAAAAAAAATAAATGTGGTGACTTAAACAAAAAAAAAAAGTTACTTCCAAAATATTCAGCCGTTGGGAATTTCAGTTGAGCTAAATTTCGTTGCCAATGATGTAATTTGTCGTTCATTTGGATAACATCTGACACTTCTAAAGGGAAGAAACTCTAAAAGATTTCCCAGTTTACTGTGCTGTATGCAAGGGTTGATTTTGTGAAGTATGTCGGTGTTTGGACTTCTAGTTCACCGCCTAGTAAACTGCTACAAAGGCAATGCAGTTGGATGTTTTGTCGATTACGTTTTTACGAGGGGAACAGTAAATCGAAACCCCAGGCTCTACGACATGTGAGATTGGCAATTTTACTTAATTCAAATTGTGTGAGTTTCACAACTGATGGCATGAATTCTCAACGACTCCTGGTGGTGGTGGTAGTGGTGGTTTTGTTGTTGTTGTTGTTTTTGTTTTTTGTTTTGTTTTGTTTATTTGACGTTTGATAACGCTATTTTGTCAATGTTGATGTCATGATACGCAACTGTTGACTGTGTTCTCTCTATACCGACGGTCAGTATGTCTTATATAGTGATTTCACATGATACACACGACACCATGATCGTGTAGTGCGCTGGAGTATGATCACACGAAGTTAATTAATAAGTGTTCCACTTGGTCATAGGATTGCTAATGCAAATGGCTCAAATCCTGTACATTTTTCGTTGGGTTTGATTAGTTCCATATTACAGCATGCTTTTTTTTTTATATATCCAAGTAACTGATTATTCCAATGTTTTTCTTACAAAGGGAAAACACGTTTTATTTCCTTTTATATTTGTTTTCAGGGGAAGGGTGGGGATGGGAGGTGGAGTTGTCAAAAACAAAGATACCGTTATATGCAGTCATTTGCATGTATGTGTGCGTGCATGCGTGCGTGCGCGCCTGCGTGCGTGCGTGCGTACATGCATGCCAGCGTGCTTGAGACAGCACGCGCTTGTGTGCGTGCGTGCGTGTGTATGTGTGAGGGGAGTGTGTACGCTCGTGCGTCCGCGCCGTGCGTGCGTGCGTGCGTGTGTGTGTGTGTGTGTGTGTGTGGTGTGTGTGTGTGTGAGTGAGCGCGCGCGCGCGTGCGTGCATGTGTGTCGGTGTCTGTGTCTATACATTTGCCTGTCAGTCATATTATTTTTTTTTATCTGTGAATGAGTGTGTGTGTGTGTGTGTGTGTGTGTGTGTGTTTTGTGTGTGTGTGTGTGTGTGTGTGTGTGTGCGTTTGCACGCGCGCGCTCGTGCGAATGGTGGTATGGTGTGTGTGTGTGTGTGTGTGTGTGTGTGTGTGTGTGTGTGTGTGTGTGTGTGTGTGCGTGCGTGTGTCTGTTTCTGTGTGTGTGTGTGTGTGTGTGTGTGTTTTGTGTGTGTGTGTGTGTGTCTGTGTGTGTCTGTGTCTGTGTCTGTGTGTGCGTGTGTTGTGCTGTGTGTTCAATGTGTGTATCTGTGCATGTGTGTTTAGAGGAGTGGACAGGTGTCTACAAAGGCTGATTGATGTTCTCAGGGGTACAAAGGATATACACACACTCTTTTATGTCTACGTGCTTGTATGCTCGTACTAACGCGCGCATGAAGGGGCTGGGAACGGTTAAACGTAAGTGGGGGTGGGGGGAGGGGGAAGTAGGAAAGAAAAGTAGAAAGCAGTGTGGTTGAGGCGGTCAGAATGGTGGTAGTGGTGTATTGATGTGCATTTATGTGTGTGTATATATATATAATATATATATATTGTGTGTGTGTGTGTGTGTGTGTGTGTGTGTTGTGTGTGTTGTGACAGACAGAGAGAAAGACGCGAGTTTACATACAAACGCTTCACCAGCACCATTCCCACCACCCTCCACCGCCTCGCCAGGTCCACCCCCCACCCCCCCACTCTCACCCTCTCCAACCTAGCCTCCCCCCAACCCCTCCACTACTCCCGCTCCTAACAAAACTTGTCCTCTGAATGAACACGGACGAATAAACCCCACAGCGAGCGGACGGACCTTTATTGGAACCCCAACACGAGCAGAAGAGCTCGTCAAGATCATCTTGTCACACCGGTTCAAGCAGCAAACACACACCACCAACCCATTTCACTTCGCCCCACACCCGGCCGGCTCACAATGAGTGGGTATGGAAATCGAAGCCAGCGATTCTCGCCTTTGAAGGTTCATTGTCCCCGATGAATTCCACACCGCAGATCTACACAACGAGCTTACGGTTCGATCTCTGGCAGTTAGGGATTCAGACAATGTGCAGAGTTGGTGGTGGGACGTAGTTGTGTGTGTGCGAATAGTTCTGTAGCTACTGCTCCAGCTCTTCTTTTCAAGAGACTGAAAGAGTCTCTGAAAGTTTTAGAATCGTCTGCTTTTGAAAGGTTTTCGTAACTCTTTAGAAAAAAGAAAGCACGTGAAGATGGTAATGTCATTTTTGTGAGCATTCTTCGGTTGAAGAAGTACCGATCAAATGAGTGGCTATTAACAGTGGAATATTCAGTACAAAGGGCGGAATATTTATCTCCTTCAAGTCGAAGTTGAATATCATATCCGTCTGATGTTTACTCAACGATTTAATAACTCGTGTGACGTGGGCTGAGATAGTTCGATATTGCAGTACCGCTGGTGTTAGTGGGAGTGTCGTAGATAAAATCGCTTTACTTTTAAACTGGGCGTTTGCTTCGGAACACATGCGAGTTGTCTGCGACGTACAGGACCAGTTTACATATGCACCCCGGTGAGATCAGCGAGTAAGCTTTGAAGCGAAAGGAAAGACGAGAAGAGAGACGTGACTGTAATGTAGGGAGTGTTCAAACAAAAGACAGAAATATAGCCAAGGAGTCTACGGATATTATTCCATGGGGGCTAGCCTGCTTTGCGGGTCTGTTTGAAAAAAACATTCGCCGGAGTTGAGGTTGGGCAGAAGCAGACGTGATTCGGGTTTCCTGACGACAGGACAATGTCCATGCCCTTACGACACGGCAAGAAGGAGCCGGCGAAGGTTCGAAGGCGTGTGAGTATTGATAGAGTATTGTGTTGTACTGTGTGTGAGACTGTTGTCATAACAGGTTTTGGTATTCTGTTGCACAGAATGTTTGTTCTCTGCCACTGCCTCACGCTGTGTCTCTCTCTGTCTCTGCTATGTCTCTCTCTCTCTCTCTCTGTCTTTGTCTGTCTGTCTGTCTGTCTGTCTGTCTGTCTGTCTGTCTGTCTGTCTGTCTCTCTCTCTCTCTCTCTCTGTCTGTCTG
>CM065739.1:29857376-29864876 GCA_033310375.1 Conus canariensis
TGTCGGAAGAGGGAGGAAAGGAAACTCAGGTCCACTGGCTCTCTGTTTTCTCCTGTGTTGCCTCTTCCTGGTTGCTGATCAGTTTGCTTCTCATGTGGATTTTGTGTGCGTCATTTTGGTGATTTTGTTTGTTTGTTGGGTTGTTCGTTTTTGTTACTGTTGTTATTGTTGTTGTTTAGGTCCTTTGGATTATTTTATGTCATTGATATTTGAGGAAATGGGGTGGGGGGGGGGGGGGTAGGGTGGAAGAGAGGTGATTATTTTCTTTTTTCTTTGTTGTTGTTTGTTTGTTTGATCGTTTTGTTTTGTTTTGTTGTAATTGCTATTTAGGTTCTTTGGGTTATTTTGTTTCATTGAAGTTTCGGGGTGGGGTGGGGGGGGGGGGGACGTGGAAGGGAGGTAATTATTTTCTTTGTTTTTTTTTCTGTGTTCTTGTTGTTTGTTTCTTCGTTTTTCGTTTCTCAGCTCAACACGCCGAACATTCCTCGGTATTTCTGTGCACTCTCAGCCTGACAAAAAACACCAGTGTCAGGTCAGTTTGAGTGCACTGACTAGTATTTCACTGGATATGTGATTACCGTTTTGTGTTGTTGTTGTTGTTGTTGTTGATGATGTTCTTCATGGTTTTTCTGTTAGCTGAAGAAAGAAACAGGTGCGCGAAGACGCATCGGCTCATAGTGTTTCTCTTGTCGTTATTTATATTGATTTGACAACTGCCGGTTCCTGAGAGAGTGATAGTTTCAGTGTAGATGATTGTGATCTACGTTTGTGTCTGAAGTCATGGGAACAGAGTTGTCTTTGCTTCCCGCATAGTTATCACTGGTTTGTTTTATTGCCATTGAATAGGAAGTTTAAACAAAGAAACGGTGTGTGTGTGTGCGTGTGTGTGTGTGTGTGTGCGCGCGCGCGCGCGCGCGCGTCTGCGTGTGTATAGGGGCTAGGGGTGCATGCATATGTGTGTGTGTGGGGGGGGGGGGAGCGAGGGGTGCATGAATGTATATCTGCCGTTTTATTCCCCCCCCCCCCCCCCAATCTCTCCCCTTGGTAGCGGCAAGAACAGGGGAGTTGGGGTGGGGGATGGGGCGACAGATGGACACTTTGCTTCTTCCTTAACTGCATTTCATTGTGAAGTTCATTGTCGTTGCTGTTCCTGTTCCTTATATTGTTGTCAGTTATTTGCCTCGGTTCGTGGTTGATTCACACAGTTTCCGATACCTGTGCATTGTGATGTATTCACGCGCCAGTTAATGACAAGACTGATGCCATGAATCCACATCATCATCAAAGTACGCATCAATATCAGGAGCACCCTAATGACCTCGTTCGGAAAAGAAAAAAAAAGTGGATACACTGGGGGGAGGGGGAAGGGGGGGGGGGAAGAAAGACGGAAAGACAGAAAAACATTGAGCATGTAGACTAGGTTTTATTGCTTGTTTCGGGGGAGTGGTTTTGTTTCGGGGTTTTTTTTTTCCTTTTTTTTTTTTTTTTTTTTTCCAACTGCTGTCGTTCAATATATATCATGGTTTGGCTTAACTGCCGTTAGTCTCCTGCGCGATTCCATTTTCAGCCTGTCTGATTTGTCGATCGCTTCAGTAACTTTTTTTTTATCTAGTTTTTTTTTTTTTTTTTTTTTTTTTTTGTATGTGACATTTATCTTTTAGTCTACGCTCCAGTAGTGACGCGCATTTACCATATTTTAACAGCTCTGTCGATTCATTGGAAGCATTTTTCTTTTCAGTCTCTTCAGATGTTTCCCACTCATTTACATTCATGTTGACCTCACCGATCAACGAAAGTAGCGTGTATTTCCCTCTCTCCCTCCCCCCCCCCTCTCTCTCTCTCTCTCTCTCTCTCTCTCTCTCTCTCTCTCTTTGTGACAGATTGGAAGAACAGGCTCTGCCTGAAATCTCAATCCTTGATCAAACGAAAGTCATCTGAGTCTCTCTCTCTCTCTCTCTCTCTCTCTCTCTCTCTCTCTCTCTCTCTCTCTCTCCCCCCATTCCCCCGTCATTCTCAGAATTAATACATAGCTGACTGTTAGCTAGTGCTTTCTTTTGTGAGTTGATTAATACATTATATAGTTCATAATTTGAAGTGTTGTGGATGTATGTGTATATGCGCGCACGCATGTGTGTGTGTGTGTGTGTGTGTGTGTGTGTGTGCGCGCGCGCGCGCGCGCACGTGTGTGTGTGTGTGTGTGTGTGTGTGTGTGTGTGTGTGTGGTCCATTTCTTACGACGCATCATGATGCAAAGAGATACCAGCGCTGAATTTACAGGAAACATGATGTGCGTCAGTACTTTGTTTCAATAGAGTTACTATGTTTTAGCTGAAGTACTCTAATTCCAATGACTGGAGTTGCTGTGTTATGGCTGACGCTTTTCAATCCAAAAGCAAAGGTACAGTAACTCCAGTGACTACAGTACAGTGTTAGGCCTATACTTTGCCACTCTCGACAATAAAGAGTACATGTACTAATGGCTTGTGTATGTGTAACGTAGATAATCAGAATCTTAATCATCAGGATGTCACAATTACCTCTCTGTTCCTCTCTCTCTCTCTCTCTCTCTCTCTCTCTCTCTCTCTCTCTCTCTCTCTCATAATTATGATCAGACTGTAGTTGTAATAAAGCCATGTGCATGTTTTATGATTCTGTGAGAGGTTTTTGTTGGTTGGTTGCCAGAATGAAGGGCATTGGAGCATTGCCACAAAAGGGACATGAGGATGAGATAGCCAGGCAAGCTCCTCCTAAAACAAACAAACAAACAAACAAACGTCGGATAAGTAAATGATAACACAAACATGATAAGAAGGATTCTTAAAAGGAAAATTACATGCTCAAATACCATGCTGCCTTCTCTCTATTACTTTCTTAAGCACCATGTTCCACACACACACACACACACACACACACACACACACACACACACACACACACACACGCACGCATGCACACACATAAACAACACACACACACACGCACACGCACGCACGCACGCACGCACGCACGCGCACACATAAACAACACACACGCACACACGCCACACACACACACCACGCACACACACACAAGTGATTTCAGGTTAAACATTTTGACTTCTTTGAAGCACGCATCACTATTTAATGCATACATACTTCTTTGATTATTGTGATTTCGTCAATTCTGTTAATTTCAGCTGCCCTCCTTCCCCACTTCCGAGAATATTCCATGGGATCATGGATCCACCGGATACAATATAAAATACACAGAAGTAGAACTAAAAGAAATTTGATTTTTTTAAGTATTGATTATTTTGTTTTAGAGCAGTTAATTCAACCTTATCGTCATTCTGGAAATACATACACAATGCTTACACAAGTTTCATAAGCTTGAGTGTATATCAAATTGCTGCACTCAGTGGTCACTGCCCCTCCCCCCTTCCCTCCCCCCTCCCCCGTGTTACATCCATGTACACAAAATCAAAAAAGTTGCATTAAAATGGCTGCAAATTGGAATTAGAGATAGGATCTTTGATACAAATATTGTTTCGATTTGTTGTTGTCGTTGTTGTTACTGAATGTGAAAAAAAGCCTTTCAATGGACAATTCAGAAATGTGTTCCATAACAAGATTACGGGTGATCTTCTATTCTCTCGAGTGGATCAAACAGAGACAAAACAATTACTGTTGTCAGCGGGGAAGGGGGGGGATGAAGTCGGTGTCCTGCCCGTGCCTCTACACGTTAGAACTGGGGCCACTGAGCATCACCACAGTATTTTGGTGATAGGGCGGTGCCTCTTCGCTGGGTGGCCTCATGACGTCCTGGCATTGACCGTTCACTGCAGACTGTCTACGTTGGCACTGGGACTGGATGAACCTGGGTGTGGCTACGTTTGAAGTGAGCGAGGTGGGAATAATTCCTCTGGATGACACACGGAAGATGAAAGAGAAAAAAGAAAGAAAGAAAAATAGAAGGAAAGAAAGAAACAGTATTGCCTCATGAAACACAAAGCAAATAAAAACAATGAGCTAATCGTGTTGTGAACTTGTATCACCCGAATGTCAACGACATGAGAGATAACAGACACACACGCACGCACGCACACACACACACACACACACACACACACACACACACACACACACACACTCACACACACACACACACACACACACACACATCAACACACACACACACCACACACACACACACACCACACACACAACACACAACACGCCGCGCGCGCGCGCGCACAAACATTCACTTGTGTTGTGGTGTGTGTGTGTGTGTTGTGTTGTTGTGTGAGTAATGCATACAACACAGATAATGGATGGAGGGCCCAGCAGTAGTGAACACGCTCCCTGCCGTCCACACAGTTGGATAGGGCTGCACGCATAGACATCACCGACACAGCTGTCTCACTAGCCGCCACACACCATCAGTCAGTGTATCCGTATAACTGCCCTCTCATGTGCGTTTAATCCCATTCCCTTCACTTACTCACTGTTCCTCGCCCCCCCTCCCCCTTCACACAATTGTGCATTCACCCATTCCCTTTCTCTTACTCACTCTCACCCACCCCTCCCCCTTCATTCCCTCATGCATTCATACTCCCCAATTCCCACCTTCATCCTTCACCCACCCCCTTCTCCACCCACACATACCCACCTTTATTCCCTCATACATAATTCACCTTCACTCTCTCACCCACACATACCCACCTTCATCCTCTCACCACACATACACACACCACCTCTACAACCATCCTCTTACTGAGTACCTGGCGAGCTACAGGTGTCTGAGTGATGAATATAAACCGTATGACCGAAGTCTAGAACCAGCACTGGTGGTAGCAGGTGTTAATACGAACTGAGCGTCGTCTTGCTCTGTCGTCAGTTACTGTGTCTGCAGTAGTCCAACGGCTTGCGGCTGCCTCCATCATCACAACTATGTCTGACAAACACACTGAGCTGTTTCAGTCATCGGATAGAGCAGACGTTTACGTCAAGTACCGGCCGACGTACGGACCCAACGTCTCTGAGGCCATCATCAGTTTCTGCCGGGAAAACGCATTGGCTCCATTCTCTCTGGCCATCGACGTCGGCTGTGGGTCAGGGCAGAGCACGTTGCCGTTGACCAAGCATTTCCACAAGGTCATAGGACTGGACGTCAGTGAAGCCCAGGTCGCCAGAGCTCCGACCCATGTCCCCAATCTGTCGTTCCGGGTGGGCCCTGCGGAAGACCTGTCGTTTGTGGACAGTGGGAGTGTGGATCTGGTGACTGTAGGCACTGCACTGCACTGGTTTAACCTTGACCAGTTCTACCCCGAAGTGGAGCGAGTCCTCAGACCTGGAGGGGCCCTTGTGGCCTATGTGTATGGAAAACCATGTCCAGATGAACCTGTGGCACAAGGAATCGTCGGGGTAAAGTTTGCTATTATGGCAGAATGTAATGTAGCCTTAATATTTTTGAGCAAGCTGACATAGAAGTGTATCACTGAATCCTTATTTTGACCGTTAAACCACTGCTTCTTCCACTCCCTTTCGCTATTGTAAATCTGCTGTTTATTTGAATGCATGCACAATTTTGATACGGGTTTGCTTAGGCCAGTTAATAGCATGTTTTATTGCCTGTTTTTGTACTCCCAGTTCTTATAGAACAGGGAGTACTTTAGAATGGGAACGAAGAAATGCTGTTTGTGTGTCCGTGTGTCTGTGTGTCCGTGTGTCCGTGGTCAAAATGTGTTCCACTCGCTCCAGACAAAACTACTGGGCCGATCTTTCTGAAAATTTGTAGGTATGTTCATTATGGGCCACGGATGATGCCCGATGTTTTAGTTTACCGCTATAGCCGTCACTAACGGCTGTAACGGCCTGTAACGGTTTTTCTTCTTTATGAAATATCTCAGAAAGTACTTGGCCAATTTATAAGCGGTTTGGATGATCTTGTGAGAAATCGGAGCCTCTGTCCATATGTAAGTGATGTAATGCTGAAAATGGATTAAACAACCGTTAAAAACCGTTATTCTGCCGTTATTTCTTATATATAGGTGGATTTTAATGAAATTTGGTATATAGAAAGGTTATCACACACAAATGGCACTTCTATATAGTATTTCAGAATTTGACTGTTAAAAACCGTTATTCTTGACATATTGCCCGATTTGGATGAAATTTGATATGTACACAGGCTTTAGCCCAGTGAGGACTAAAATACCGGTTTCAAAAGTGTATATCGGTTATATAACCGTTAAACCGTTATTTTGCCGTTATTTTTTTATATATTGGTGGGTTTTAATGAAATTTTGTATATAGAAAGGTTATCACACACAAATAGCACTTCCATGTAGTGTTTCAAAATCTGACCGTTAAAAACCGTTATTCTTGACATAGTGTCCGATTTGGATGAAATTTGGTATGTACACAGGCTTTAGCCCAGTGAGGACTAAAATACCAGTTTCTAAAGTGTACATCGGTTAAATAACCGTTAAAACCGTTATTTTGCCCTTATTTCTTATCTCACAAAGCACTTGGCCGATTTATAAGCGGTTTGGAAAACTGCGAGTACGTTTATATGCTTCGCATCTTGTTTTTTTTTTTTTTTTTTTCTCCCCATCATCTTACAATGACTGCTGCATGATCATTTTATGGAGAGGACATTCATGTAATTCTGAAAAAAAATCGAATTAGTTCTGTATGTCTTTCACTGTTTGAACAGCTCTTGAATTACGGAATCAGAGGCCATCTACTAACAGTTATCCAAGACGTGTATAACAAAAATTCATGCAAATAATCGTATTATGTAAAAGCTAGTCCTTAGATTTTTTTTCTTCCGTTCTCAATTGTCCAAGAGTTTCACAAGGTGGGAATTTGTTTCCTAAACTTTTTGCCGTGTGTCTATGGTTTGGACAAGAACAAAAAAACTTTGCCTAAACGACTAAAGGCTTTGCAAGTTTGTTAAGATCTGTTCAGTAGTTTGGTATCTACAACCGCGCCACGGCTAGACACCAGTGCTACTAAACTGCACAACACTTAAATGGGTACGGGGCTAATTCTAGCCAAGAGACGTGCGGCAATCTGTGGTCAAGAAGGCGAATGGGGCTAATTTCACCGTGGAAAGACATTTTATTCCCCTTCCCACCAAAAGTTGTTAATGTCTGCGCGGTAAGGTGTGCATAATCCTGCTAACGTGCAGACATACAAACAAACAGACATGAACGATCATTTTCACTGCAGGTAACAGGTAACCGCTTGGTGGGTTTTGAATCAAACTGGCCAAGGAAATTCAGCGGAGTCTTGATTTCTGTGTTTGTTTGTTTGTTTATTTGCTTTTTTTTAATTTTTCGGGGGAAGTAAGGAAAGCGTGGAGTAAGTCCTGCAATCTATCCATCCACCCCACACCCCATCCCCATACCACTCTCCCACCCTCTCGTTACACATAATCTCTGCATGCGCTGTCTTGCCAATTTATTGTTTGATGAATACAGGAATACAAGAATACTTTATTATCTCAATTCTGAGA
>CM065739.1:29869876-29877376 GCA_033310375.1 Conus canariensis
AAGCAATGTATAGTCTCAAGACCTAGAAAGCTAGTTTCAGTTTACAGTTCTTCCGGGTTGATCCGTGAAATTTGACATAGGATCTCAGAGTAGGAGAGATAAACGTTCCCCTCTCTGGCATACACTAGTGTTGAGTGTAGCTCAGACAACCTTCTTGTGATCAGTCTTACTGCCTATGGTGCACAGTGAGATTGGGAGGCTTGATCTCCCCTTCCTGTTGATAAAGCTACCCATCTGATGCCAGTCTGAGTCGTGGGGATGGGGGGATGCGGCGGGGGGGGGGGGGGGGGGGGGGGGAGATGGCAGTTTCCTCTATAGTAGTGAGGGAGCATGAGGATATCATTGTCCCATCCACAAGTGATTACCGCACGATCAGATAAGCAAAGAGGAGGTGGGGGTGGGGGTGTGAGGGGGAGGGGTGAGAGGAAAGCAGTTTTAGCTACAGTGATGTCAAAATTGTCTAAAAAAAAAAAAATGACATATAGTGATAACCATTATTGCACTAGCTTTGTGTGTGAGAGAGAGAGAGAGAGAGAGAGAGAGAGAGAGAGAGAGAGGGAGAGAGAGAGAGCGAGAGACAGAGAGACAGAGACAGGGACAGAGACAGAGAGACAGAGAGAGAGACAGAGAGAGAGAAAGAGAGAGAGAGACAGACAGACAGACAGACAGACAGACAGACAGAGAGGAGGTGGGGGGGATGGTGGTGGCTGTCAGTTGTCACGTCACAGTTAGCCTGCACTTGTCCCCCCCCCCCCCCCCCCCCCCCCCACACACACACCACCACTACTATATATATATATTATATATATATATATATATATAATACAGTGAAACCCGGCTATATTGAAGTGGCACGGGACCCGGAAGACCTTCAATATAGCCGGAACTTCAATATAGCCAATTCTCGGTTATATTGAATTTCCCTCCTTGTTCCTTCAGAAATTCAATATAACCGAACTTTTTTTTTCACCATAGGTTCTTATTTCCGTGTGCACACATTGCGTTTGATGTGAGATATATTCCCATTAATCTTTCACCTGTTGGCTGTTGTTCTTCGAGCCTCCTTGCTTTTTTCTGCACACACACCACACACACACACACACACACACACACACACACACACACACACACGGACACACTCACACACACGCACGCCCCCCCCCCCCCTCCCTTACACACACAAACGCACAGAGCCATTCACACTATCAGACCGACACCAAATTAAGCATTTGATGAAAACTTTAATGAAAAAGAAGACATATGAAATAATCCAGTCTGTTATTGACTGATGGATGGCAAAGTGCTGCGATGCTAACAGAAGAACAATGTTTGCCACAAAGGTTTAGACTCTCATATGTTTTATAAGCTTAGCACAAAACATGTAAATATACAACAACAAAAACAAAAAAAAGAAAGAAAGAAAAAAACTTTCATACGACTCCATATCGTTACATAAGGGACAATGTTTAAGAGAGGATGAGAGAAGAGAGAGAGAGAGAGGAAAAGAGAGGAAAGTGCAAAATGGTTCAGAATAAGCTATAATAACGAAGCGCGCAATAACCATTAGAGCCGAACTAAGAGACACATTAAACATTTCAAGAAAAAATGACATAACTGCTGTTCAAAAGTTCAATGTCGAATACGGAAAAAATACCCCCCCCCCCCCCCCCCCCCCACACACACACACACACACACAAGAAGGCCATCATGCCATTAAGCTATGTTGATAACCCTTTCCGAAAGTTTCGGATCAGCACTGACAGACACGCGGTTCAAAAGTATGGTACACAAACCACAAAGTGGTTGGGAACCCAGGTTGACGCAGGTTCGTCTTTCCCCAGACAGGACGTCCACATGATAGTCGGCAAGCTTTCCTGGGAAGTGTTGATCTCACTTTGTCGACAGATGCGAGGCTGCACAACTCTATGGAGGTCCTTTCTAACATTGAAACCTCCATACTGTGGGTACAAAGACTGGACAGGCACACCCAGTACACTACTCAAACCATGGATTCCCCACATACTCATGTAGGCTCCTGGGCATCGGCAGTTCATCACCTCATTCTGAAAAAGGTTTTTCATGTCTTCTTCCGCCACGTTGATGGAAAATGCCTGGCCTGAGTATGAGATGTAAGTCTTCACCAAAATCTGAAGATCCGTCCCCGATGCAAGGAAATCATCAGAAAGATACAGGTCTGAATTTTGAACCATCTCAAAAATGATACGGACCCGCATCTCAGTGTGATGATCTTCATCTCCATATGCTAGGAGAGACCCGCACCGCGGCAGACAATTTCCGTCACCACGCACCTGCACTGGAAGACGCTGCGGAGCATCATCAGGATACAGCTCGAGGGACACATAGTCCACGTTTGGTTTTTCTGGCAGGTATGGTTTGTATGTGATGGGCGTTTGTGCGAACAAGGAATGCGTTTCTGCAGCAACAATGTTCTCAAGTTCCTCGTAGGATGATACATCTTTGATCAGTGTTGCAAGATTGTCAAAAAACGCGAAAGAGTCATCTGTTGTATGCCTGGTGTAACCCTTACTGGTTGATGGACGAGGCGTGTCATTGCTGGTTGATGGACGAGGCGTGTGCTTGCTGGTTGACGGACGAGGCGTGTCCTTGCTGGTTGATGGACGAGGCGTGTCCTTACTGGTTGATGGACGAGGCGTGTCCTTGCTGGTTGACGGACGAGGCGTGTCCTTACTGGTTGACGGACGAGGCGTGTCCTTGCTGGTTGACGGACGAGGCGTGTCCTTACTGGTTGACGGACGAGGCGTGTCCTTGCTGGTTGACGGACGAGGCGTGTCCTTACTGGTTGATGGACGAGGCGTGTCCTTGCTGGTTGACGGGGGAGAAGTGGAATGGCTCCAAGTGAATGAATGACTTGCCTGTTCAGGCTTTGATGGTGACGAAAAGAAATCTGTGATTCTGCTTTGTATTGTGGAAGTTGTTAGAAGCAAATGTTCCAACTGACCGCTGAATTTCTGAAGTCCTCTTCTGATCTCTTCATTTGCTCCCGTTTGCAACAGATACAGCTCAATAGTTGAAAGAGCAGACAAAGCCTCCAGCTTTGAGATAGACGGAGGTTGCTCCCCACAGTCATCCCCATCAGAGTCGTTTTTGTCGTTGATGGTCTCATCGGTGTCACCTCTGGTAGAGCTAAGTGAGGACAAGATGTCTTCTGTTGAAGGAACCGCGCATGTAGCAACATCAATGTCAACGTCACAAAACTCTTCCAGGGACACATCCAGCTCCTTGTAGAGTCGTGACAGGAGCGGCTCCATGTCAGCAGTCTCAATGTCAGCTCCCACGTCGCATGGCATCTCTGTGCAGGCTTCTCCTTCATCCAGGTCACTTCGATTAAATCCTGCTTTCCGGAAACAGTTTCTGACTGTGGATGGTTTGACATTGTCCCATGCGTGCTTCAGGTTCCTGACGGCATCGAGGAGGGTGACGCTGAACTCATCCAAGGGCAGGCCTGAATCAACGTGAAGAATGAGCCTGGAGAGCATCCGTGTTCTGAAAAAATACCAATTTCAAACCTTAATTGTGTGCTAGTGTGTGAGTGATTGTGAGTGTGTGTGTGTGTGTGTGTGTGTGTGTGTGTGTGTGTGTGTGTGTGTGTGTGTGTGTGAGTGGAGAGAGAGAGGAGTGTGAGAGAGTGTGTATGTGTGTGTATGTGAGAGAGGGAAAGAGAGAGAGAGCACACACACACACACACACACACACACACACACACACACACACACACACACACACACGTACTCACCTGTAGAAGAATTTCAAATTCTTGATCACACCACAGTCCAAAGGTTGGAGTTTGGATGTGGCATTTGGTGGGAGGAAAAGCACTTCTGTTGCCAGGAGGCCTTGAACTTTGACATGAGCAGTGCAATTTATCACAAGTAAGACCTTTCGGTTTGCACTGTCCATGGACCGGTCAAAATCGCGCAACCACTTCTCGAATAGGTCGGATGTCATCCAGGCTTTCTTGTTCGATGTATAGCGAAGTGCCAACTCAATGCCTTTGAAGCACCGGGGTTTGACAAACTTCCCGATGACCAAAAGCGACTGTTTCTCTGACCCGTCCATGTTACAGCAAAGACTCACAGTTACTCTTTCCTTAGACTGCTTTCCTCCATAGCACTTCTTAGATCTGAACTCAAAGGTTCTATCAGGCAGCATACGGAAGAATAGAGCGCATTCATCCATGTTGAAGATGTCCTTCTCCTTATACTTTTGAAGAGTTGGGGTCAGCACTTCGCTAACCCATGCATCTGTGGACACTTCATCTACGCTTTCACGTTCGCCGCACACTTTTCGGCAGTTGATGTTGTGTCGCTTGTTGAATCGGCTAAGCCAACCGTTCGTGCACTCCCAGTCATTTAAGCCGAGTTTTCTTGCAAACTCTTCAGCTTTCGTCTTGAGCACTGGCCCACTTATAGGAATGGCATTACTCCTGGCACCTTTGAACCACTGAAGAAGTGCATGCTCTATTTCTTCCTGTCGAGCTATTCTATGTGGTCTCTGGATTTTTGGATCTATTTCTCCGCTGTAGTAAAGACTTTTCAATGTTTCTTTTTCCTTCATAATCTTGGTCACACAACCTGCCGAAATTCCATATTCCTCAGCTACTTCCTTTCTTTTTTTGCAGCCAGTTTCCAGCTTCTGAATAAGCTGGATTTTTCTTTTAATTGTCAGACTCACCCTTTTTTGTTTTGCAGCCATTTTTGCTAGTGTACAAAGGGAAACTACTCGCATGAACAAGAGAAATTAAGTCGGGGAGATCTACGCACCACAAGACTACATGGCGTGGCTGTCAGAGGCCCGCGGCATTGTTAGACCGTAATTGTTATCAGAGACCTCCTGACTCGAAAGTTGATGCTGATCTGGCCTCTCCCCTTCCTCAACTGATTGCGCTGACAGAGGCGTGTCATATCATTCGGCGCCCGCGCAGTCATTGTTCTTAAAAATAAAAAGTTAAAAAAATCTTTTGAGCAAACATTTAATACAGCCGGGTAAAAACGCCCCTGGGCTGAATTTTTGTTTCAATATAGCCGGGATTTCAATATAGCCGACTTCAATGTAGCCAACATTTTTTAACAAAGAAAAAGTAGAGCTTCGGCCGGGACCTGAAAAATTCTTCAATATAGCCGGGATGTCAATATAGCCTACTTCAATATAGCCGGGTTTCACTATATATATATATATAAATCTGTGTGTGCATTGCATGTGTATGTGTGTGTGTGTGCGTGTGTGTGTGTGTGTGTGTGTGTGTGTGTGTGTGTGTGTGTGTGTGTGTGTGTGTCAGTGTGTGTGTGTGTGTGTGTGTGTGTGTGTGTCAGTGGTGTGTGTGTGTGTGTGTGTGTGTGTGTGTGTGTGTGTGTCAGTGTGTGTGTGTGTGCGTGTGTGTGTGTGTGTGTGTGTGTGTGTGTGTGTGTGTGTGTGTGTGTGTGTGTGTCCAGAAATGACGACCTAAAGATTGAGAAAAGCTGGACAGTGGACGAATTTGTTGGATTTTTGTGCTCGTGGTCAGCATACCAGGAATACATGTTGCGCAATCCCACTAGCCAGGTCAGGGAGCATATCAAAGAGAGGTAAGACTTGTAACAAACGCATTCCCCCCCCCTCTCTCTCTCTCTCTTCTCTGTGCGTGTGTGTGTGTGTGTGTGTGTGTGTGTGTGTGTGTGTGTGTGTGTGTGTGTGTGTGTGTGTTTAATTGGATTGTTACCTGTTTCTCTCTGTTCCATCGGAATGTTGAAAGGATCATGTTGAAGTTTAAAGTTCTGTTTGAGTCCTGTTCATCCTTATAAATTCCATAACTCCAAATAGGTCATACTTTTCTTCGTCAGTTTCCATGTTGTTGTTTTTTCTAGTCAGTAGATGTTTTATAGCACTTAGGTTCAGTATAACTGTCGACAACAGTATGCTTCGTTATAGTTTCAAATACATTTGCATACACATATTCTCTCTCTCACTCTCTCTCACCTTCTCTCTCTCTCTCTCTCTCTCTCTCTCTCTCTCTCTCTTTCTCTCTCTCTTTCACACACACATACACACACGCACACACTAACTTGTTAGCTGTTACTATCCATCAAAATTCGTCAGCTGATCAGTATTGCAAGGAATTCCAGCGTATCAAAAGATCAGCGGAGTCAAAATCTTGTTCCTTCGTGCCAGATAGTTCTGAGGATTACAACTTTATCTGAATCTGAATCTCTACTCACAGTCGCGTTAATAAGCGTGCCATGTCCATCATCGTTTCTTCTCTTTTTGTTAGGGGGTAGTTGTTTAGTTGTCATAATGAAAGGAAAAAAACTTCACCTCCCCTACTCCCCACCCGCCATCGAGTGCCCACAAGGGCGATGCCCCTAAGCGGTCCTCCAGCAAAGGGAAACACCAGGGTTATAGTGCAGGTATACACCGCGTGGCAGGCTCATGACCAACTGCCGAGGACAGAAAGGAGGCCACTCACCTGGCTTCCAGGGCAAGCAACGTGGCACACGGTTTGACCCATGCCATGCCCACACTGTGGAGGCGACCGGTTGACAGCATTGGGCCCCATGCTGCCCCCCGTCTTAGGGGAAGTCCGGGCCAAAGTGGCGTGTTGAGGGGCGCGGATCCTACTCCGAGTCCCTCTCAACCACCAGGACACCATTCTCCCCCGACACGGGTCGCACCGCACGGTCAACACGGTGGACCAAGAGGCCACAGAGAAAATAGAAAGTGCTACAGAAGACTTGTGAAAAAAGGAAAAGAATAGGATAAAGATCCGTAAAGGCAGAAGACAGACAAAACAGAAAACTGCAGATTAATAATGAGAATGTTGAAAGAGAAATGCAGGTGAAAGAACCATGGGTAGGCAGAAAAAAACACACACAAAAAAAAAAACAGATAAAAAGAAAGCCCACTTAAAACAAAGTCCCACCCTCAAGGGGCACAAGAGGGTGACCCTGAGAACTAAAAATAAGACACCCCACCCAGGTCCCCCAGGGCAGACCCCGGTGGGAGGAGTGAGTGAGTGAGTGAGTGTGTGTGAGTGAGTGTGCGTGCGTATGTGCGTGCGCGCGCGCGCGCGCGCGCGCGGCGGCGCGCGGTGTGTGTGTGTGTGTGTGTGTGTGGTGTGTGTGCCATCTTGCTAATTTGAATAACAAAGCGTAGGTGAAACCGGAATAGGTGAAATTGGACGCCCCCCTTGTGTCCAAAAGCAGGGAGTAATCGTATGCATACCAAAGGAAGATAAACCAAGGCTCTTCGTAAAGAAATGGAGACCGATCTCAATGTTGAATGCATATATGAAATAGGGTAACCGTGCATAGCGAACCGTTTGAAAAATGTGTCTCAATAATAAGGACCAAACGGGTTTTATAAAGAATAAATACGTAGGAGGTAATGTTAGGTTCATTTACAACACAATTGCTTACTTAGAAGAAAACGACTTCAGGGCTTTCCTAAAACATTGAATTAGAGAAAGTATTCGATTCAGATAGCTGG
>CM065739.1:29887376-29889876 GCA_033310375.1 Conus canariensis
TGAAAAAATTACGTGGCATCATCATTTTTAGAGTCTTATTGCTTGTTCTACTAAACGTAAGCATACTGTTTACTCGAATGTACGCAAAACAAAATTGGCGCACCGTTTGTTCGAAGCAGTTTAACTCATAACATGCTTTGCTCGCACGTTTGTTTTTTTTTGAGTTTTATCATTTCACAATGAACATTATGCAAAGAGGACAGTTCGGGTAAACCGTGGGGATTCTAACGTCTTTCAAAAACTGGAAGTGTTTTTGAAATCTAATCCGCGCCTGCACCTTCTGACTGCCTGGTTGACACAAGTTTATCAGATTAACCTTAGGTTGTATTGACATGTCGTTATACACGCTCTCTCTCTCTCTCTCTCTCTCTCTCTCTCTCTCTCTCTCTCTCTCTCTCTCTCAGAATAATCATGAGCTTGTATATATTGTTGAACAAAGACAAATTGCAAGAACACAGATAATATGCCTATCTGATTCATGTGCCACATCATTCACAATCTTACGAAGATAGCCAATTTCAAGCTGTGATATGAAGATAGCTAATTTCAAGCTGTGATATGAAGATAGCCAATTTCAAGTTTGATATGAAGATAGCCAATTTCAAGCTGTGATATGAAGATAGCCAATTTCAAGTTTGATATGAAGATAGCCAATTTCAAGCTGTGGTATGAAGATAGCCAATTTCAAGCTGTGAAATGAAGATAGACAATTTCAAGATGTGGGATGAGACAGCCAATTTCAAGCTGTGATATGAAGATAGCCAATTTCAAGCTGTGGTATGAAGATAGCCAATTTCAAGCTGTGATATGAAGATAGCCAATTTCAAGCTGTGGTATGAAGATAGCCAATTTCAAGCTGTGATATGAAGATAGCCAATTTCAAGCTGTGGTATGAAGATAGCCAATTTCAAGCTGTGATATGTCGAGGAAAGGAGCGATGGCAGGTGGTGATTTTGTTTGGATGAGTAGCGGGGCTTCTGTAGCCTGTTTTCTCTTCGCTCAGAGATTAAAACAGGGCGTGCACAAAGCATTGTCACGTTCTACACTTCAGGTTTATATGGCGTACGCGTTTTTTGAAAGTCCTTATGTCTTCCAATTTTCACTGTCATCCCCTGTTTACGTCATAGCCGGATGATTATGATTGAATTGATAGGTTCATTCTGGATTTCTCCACTTTGAAGTTTTGTTTGATCCAGTCACAGACACCATTGTTACTGTTACTGGGAAATAATTCAGGTTGTTCAATTTGCTGCTTTCGTACAACCTTTGCCTTATCCACCAGTGAATCATAAATTCTTACTTTGCTGGATTTGGCAAAATGAATCTATATGTGGCCAGTGCGTGTTCACATATTTAGTCAGATGTGCAGTTGCATCTGCTCTTCTGTTTGAATTGTTTCATCCGGATGTAACTTATCAGTCGTTACAATTTTGGTATGAAAATCATTTTGCATATCTTTTATCAGTAAAGGAATCAAGACCCGTAACTGACACAATTTCAAAGAAAATGTCAATTTTGTAATGTTGAAAATATTGCTGGACACTTTAGGCAAACATTTACATCTATCCGTTGCTGACGTCTTCTGAAGAATTATAGCGAATGACTGAGAGAAGGTCTTAACAATATTTACCTTTATGCCATGACTAGTTGTGCCATTGTTGGTAATTGCGAAGAAGAAAGCCAGAATTCAGTTTCACTCACAGAGAATGTGTGTGTGTGTGTGTGTGTGTGTTGTGTGTGTGTGTGTGTGTGTGTGTGTGTGTGCGTGGTGCGTGCGTGCGTGCGTGTGTGTGTGTGTGTGTGTGTGTGTGTGTGTGTGTGTGTGTGCGTGCGTGCGCGCACATGTATGCGACCGTGTGTATGTGCATGCATCTATCCGTTTATAATGATTACACATATTGTTCTTGTGCTTTGCAATATTTTTGACTCGTATATAGACAGATGAGTCTCTATAATCACAGTTTTGTTGTTCATGTGTGTGCGCGTGCGCGCGCGCGCGCGTGTGTGTGTGTGGTGTGTGTGCGTGTGCGTGGTGTGTGTGTGTGTGTGTGTGTGTGTGTGTGTGTGCGTACATACGTGTGTGTGTGTGTGTGTGTGTGTGTGTGTGTGTGTGGTGTGTGTGTGTGTGTGCGTGTGTGAGAAAGAGAGAGAGAGAGTACATCAGGCCATGAAAGAAAACACCAACTATTTGCTCTGTGCAGAACTTCAGTGACCTGCTTGGTCCATACTGGTCAGAGCAGATCAAACTCCTTGACCAGGGGTACCAGAGTCTCTCTCTCCCTTTTGATGGGTGGCGCAGGTAATGTGTAATTTCATGGTACGTTTCACCTTTGTAGTCGTTGATTAAATTAGATATACACGTAGTCAGTTTCACATTGAGGTGACTGCAGGCGGAAACTGAAACACATTTTTAATGAGAAATTGTACAACATCTGCCAGATTAAAGGGACAAACAAATTACAAGACAAAGACACGACGCGTTTCGACCTCTTTGGTCTTC
>CM065739.1:29897376-29902376 GCA_033310375.1 Conus canariensis
GAGACTGACTGAAAGCAAGTGGGAGACTGGCTGAAAGCAAGTGGGAGACTGGCTAAAAGCAAGTGGGAAATTGACTGAAAGCAAGTGAAGCCATGGTGGTACGAGCATGTGCGATGGGAGAGCATGTGAGATCTAGATACAAACAAAAGAGAAAGAAGAAGAAGGAAGAGGAGGAGGAGAAGGAGGAGGGGGAGGAAAAGAAGAAGACGAAGAAGAAGAAGGAGGAGGAGGAGGAGGACAAGAAGAAGAAGGAGGAGGAGGAGAAGAAAAAATTTCTGTGTCATTATAGAAGGGAAGCACGTGGAGATAAACACTGAGGTTTGCGCAGTTATCAAGCTGTAATCAGTCTGCACATTTTCCTCTCCTCAAAAAGTGTTGAGACCCTGAGACATCGTCTACACACACAGCGAGTGCTGGCGAGCAGGGTGAGTGTATATGTTTGTTGTCTGCAGTGGTCCAGCGGTTCGAATCTAACTGATTGAGAGTAATTGTACCAGGGCCGAGAGGGTTCTCTTTTGAAAGTCGGAGTCGGACTTAACTTGAATAACAAGGTTTACAACGACTACAATCTTTTCACGTCTTATTACTTGAATATATTTGTTTCAGATAACGTCAGATTGTTCAGGTCATAATGCAGAGATAAAGATTTCCTCATAAGTAAAATGACCTATCAAAATAGGGTGAGGTTCAACCACGTGAAATCGGGTCAAACTGACAACAGAACAATTGTCGCATACAAGACAAGAGTACACACACGCGCGCGCGCTTCCGAAAGAGAGAGAGCGCGCGCGCATTCAAGACACAGTGCGCACACACACGCATACATACGTACGAGGACGCACACAATCACGCGCATATCCGCCGCATGCACACATGTGCGCGCACACAATGTATACACGCGCGCGCGCGCGCGCACACACACACACACACACACACACACACACACACACACACACACACACACACACACACAAGTATGTTTTACGAAGTTCCTCGTTCGAAAATTTCACAGAGGCCGAAGTTTGTCGAAGTCTGATATTCATTTTGCAAAAAGAGCTCAATCCATCCAATCATTAAAATCCATAAACACATTTATTTCAGATCTGTAATTTAAAAAAAAATCAAAACCAAACAGAAAGGAAATAGCAGCCAAACTTTCCCTCTCACCTGTACCTACATGGGAGATGAACAATCTGAGGCTTGACATAGATCACACAAACTTATCCAAAAACGATTCACCTAGTATCCTTAGAAGTTCCGTCAGCTCCCATATTGATAACACGTATTCTGAACATTTGAAAATGTATACTGATGGGTCTGTACTTGGGAACAGAGATGTAGGAGATGCATTCGTGGAGTTCGTAGAGCATGAGAGGGAATGTTGGTTTCAAAATTACTTTATTTGTGTGAAATTATTCTCTCTCTCTCTCTCTCTCTCTCTCTCTCTCTCTCTCTCTCTCTCTCTCACACACACACACACACACACACACACACAAACAAAGTTAAATGTAACCACAAATCCACAAAGGGTCATATTATGGGCAAAGAGATGCTGCAGAATGGGCAGTCAGTATCAATATTGATCAGTGTGCACAATTTTTGCTGTCTAGTCACTAAATCAATATAGAAGTTAAAAAAAAAAAAAAAAAGAAGGAGAGAGAGAGAGAGAAAAAAAAAAATTCAACTAAACCGCAGTGTAGAAGAATGACTGAAGGAAGTTTGCACAGAACAGAATCAGGGAAGTCGTTTGTACACAAACCCGATTTCGACATTCTGATGGAGATGTGTGTCTGTTGCAGATCTAAGTTACCTATGTAACTAGTAATCTCGTCATCGACGTAATTTCATCTTGCTTTGTATAATACGTCATTATCATCCACGTGGATCATCTGTGATCAACAGGCAATCATCAGATACCTATGTTCTTTATGAACGCTACGTTCTCCCAAGGAGAACAATGATTTACGAAATACAAAGGACCTTCTTCAATGAAAACTTAATACTGAACAAGACTCGTAGTTGATGGTTGAAGTGTATAGGTATCGGATTCTAACGTAGGTTCTGTGATTATTTCTTCATGTGGCGATCCTTTCATTCGTAGATGTGTTTGAGTATCTTGTCAGTCACAAATATTTGTCCAGTGTGTTGCGCCAATGACTTCCCACGGAGCTGAGGAGAAGAAGAAGAAGAAGAAGACGATAATGAAGAAGAAGAAGAAGAAAAGAAGAAGAAGACGTCGAAGGAGAAGAAGAAGAAGAAAAGGAAGAAGAAGAAGAAGACGATAATGAAGAAGAAGAAGAAGAAGAAGAAAAGAAGAAGACGTCGAAGGAGAAGAAGAAGAAGAAAAAGAAGAAGAAGAAGAAAAGGAAGAAGAAGAAGAAAAGGAAGAAGAAGAAGAAGACGATAAAGAAGAAGAAGAAGAAGAAGACTTAGTCGTCCACTGAAAACAACAACGTCGTGTCTTCTGGAGAAGGGAACTGAAAAACAAATATACTTTCTTTACCTTCGCACAGACCCCAGTCACCACCAAAGAACGTTGACCCTGTGACATGTATTCACGGTTTGTCGTCGTTGGCGTCGGTGAAGTTCAGAGGCCGGAATAGCATTTCACCATTGATCTGTTATCTGGAGTTGCATGTGGAGAGTCGAACTACTACTCATCGTGAGAGGAGAATCGAACTATTAAAAGCTGCGCGTACTAGAGGGGCATGAGTGTGATTCTGGGACTTGGAATCGGGTCTCAGTCAGATCAGTGATCACAATAAATAAATAAATAAATAAGACGAATAAACAAATGGGAAAAAAGAGAAATTCACAGCGTATATACATTCTAATGATTCATTCTTGTAACAGTTGCAAGTGGACCAGTGAATAAGAGAGAGAGAGAGAGAGAGAGAGAGAGAGAGAGAGAGAGAGAGAGAGAGGGCTGTACTGAGTGAAAGTCGTTTTGTTTGGTCAATCAATCATTCGTTCACTCATTTCCATATCATTCTTATTTCCAATCTCGTTCTGTCAACATCATTTGAATTAATAGTGTGGCGCAGCATCTCTGGTACAAAGAGAACTGCTCGTGTGCTCATTTATTCAGCAAACTCAGCACGTCCACACGAGCAAGCGTGACACAAACAAAAGCACAAGATATTTTATGCTTTAATGGTTCACTCACCCGTGGTACAACCACCCCATACTTGGACCAGATGCTTGAAGCATGCATTTTCAATTCGTGCTTTTTGTGTTAAAAGAAGCTTTACATTTGTGCTATAATACCATAACATGAACGATAAACCCTTGGCCCCGCAGAACAAAAAGCAGAGAGAAATGTCTCACCACAGCCATAAAAGAGAATTACATAACGTATGCTTGTGAGTATTATTACAGCAACAGTTTGATGATAACTAAGAGGAGGAAACGGAACTCCAGTCACTGCAGTTTCGCTTTAGTACTGAAAAGTGTAACACTGTCCATTAACTTGTTCCCTGAAAACACAATTAAACCACGGTCACTCCATTTTTCTTTACAAACATCTCCCAAAATATTCGAACATTTTTGCCAAAACGTAAGTGCAAACACAGAGCTACCGAGCCACCGAAAAAAAAAGGAAAAAAAAAGAAAATTACAAGACAGACACTAGGACATACAATATTCAAAACAATTGAAACAAAGAACGAACAAAACTCACTTATTTCTTCAATCCGGCGCAAATCAAAACATAATTGACAATGTTAAGAAATCTGTCAGCTAAACAAGACGTTTGGAAGTATTCTGCTACTGTTCAGTTATGAAATCAAACGGAAAGATGCGAGATTCGTGATACTTTCTAAAATGGAGTCACTGCGACGCGCAATAGAAATGCAGTAGCCTATTGCTGTACGTCATTGTGAGATTGACGCCATTGCTGTGGTTGACGCCATTCCTGTGGTTTACGTCCCATCAGCATGAAGATCGGAAACGTGGCTGTCACTTTCCGCTCCCCTCCTTTCCCGTCCTGGTAGACCGCCTGCAATCTACCGACACGTGACAATAAGTTACCTCCTTTCTCTGACCTGTTGGCAGAAGTTTGTTTCACGATCCTAAATTCTGAGGCCCATTCTCAACGTCCACAGTCACAGAATCTGAAACCTAAGCGAAGGATAAATGACGCGATGACATCACTCAATTCTGGTCAGATTGGTCACTTACTGAACAGTTACAATTTAACATGATGAACGATTCTTTGTGAATGTCCTCCTTCAACCTTCACACCACATCTCCCTCCCTCTCTCCCTTCCCTAGGGGGTGAGCCCTGGGTCTGCCGATACTAATTACACACCACACACACATACACACATACACGCGCGCGCATGCACACACACACACACACACACACACACACACACACACACACACACACACACACACATTCACACACACACAAAGCAGACAGTACACTAGGACTACAACAATCTTAAAACATATTTGGATGAAACTATACTTAGAAAATTGCCAATTACTGAACTGAGTTGAATCCAGAAGGGGGAAAATACAACCTACACAAAACTTTAAATTTTAATGTGATCCTTTATTACCTTACAGAGAATGTAGAATAACAGATAACCAAACCCATGGAAACTGAGATGCGATCAAAAGTTGAGAAAGTCATTAACAAAAACAACAACAAGGACAAGAAAATCCACCATGTTCATGATTTGTAAGAAATCTGAACTGCACTTGATTTATCGTCCATAGCATTTGACAAGCACAGGTGTGTTCATATTGACAGACAGACAGACAGACAGACAAACAGACAGACAGAGACAGAGAAACAGAGACAGAGAGAGAAAGAGGGTGAGAGGGAGAGAGAGAGAGAAGAAGGAGGAGCAGAAGAAGAAGAAGAAAGAAGAAGAAGAAAATGAACGAGGATGCGGAAAAAAAAAGAAAGAAAAGAAAAGTAAAGAACAGAGAGAGAGAGAGAGAGAGAGAGAGAGAGAGAGAGAGAGAGAGAGAGAGAGAGAGGGAAGCTA
>CM065739.1:29907376-29922376 GCA_033310375.1 Conus canariensis
ACCTTCGTATGGAAGAGTGTGCTGCCGTATGGTTTGAGATATTGCCGGTTGGTAATATGATTGATATATCTCATGTGTAATATGATTGATATATCTCATGTGTAATATGATTGATATATCTCATGTATAATATGATTGATATATCTCATGTGTAATTGATGGATATATCTCATGAGTAATATGATTAATATATTTTATGTGTAATATGACTGATATATCTCATGTGTAATATCATTGATATATCTCATGTGTAATATCATTGGTATGTCTCATGTGTAATGTGATTGATATATCTCATGTGTAATATGATTGATATATCCCATGTGTAATATGATTGATATATCTCATGCGTAATATCATTGATATGTCTCATACGTAATGTGATTGATATATCTCATGTGTAATATCTAGCGGTAACATCTCATTGTACGTGGCTTCGATTCTTCTTTCCAGATCCGTTGGGAGATTTCATGCCTCGCATGCGTACAGGAAGGTGGAATATACCAGGTACACGTACAGTAAGCTGGAATATACGGTTACACGTACAGGAAGATGGAATATACCGGTACACGTACAGGAAGATGGAATATACCGGTATACGTACAGGAAGATGGAATATACCGGTATACGTACAGGAAGATGGAATATACCGGTACACGTACAGGAGGATGGAATATACCGGTACACGTACAGGAAGATGGAATATACGGTACACGTACAGGAGGATGGAATATATCGTACACGTACAGGAAGGATGGAATATACTGGTACACGTACAGGAAGGTGGAATATATCAGTACACGTACAGGAAGGTGGAATATATCAGTACACGTACAGGAAGGTGGAATATACCGGTACACGTACAGGAAGGTGGAATATATCAGTACACGTACAGGAAGGTGGAATATATCAGTACACGTACAGGAAGGTGGAATATACCGGTACACGTACAGGAAGGTGGAATATATCAGTACACGTACAGGAAGGTGGAATATACTCGGTACACGTACAGGAAGGTGGAATATATCAGTACACGTACAGGAAGGTGGAATATACGTACACGTACAGGAAGGTGGAATATACCGGTACACGTACAGGAAGATGGAATATACCGGTACACGTACAGGAAAGGTGGAATATACCGGTACACGTACAGGAAGGTGGAATATATCGGTACACGTACAGGAAGGTGGAATATACCGGTACACGTACAGGAAGGTGGAATATACCGGTACACGTACAGGAAAGTGGAATATACCGGTACACGTACAGGAAGATGGAATATACCGGTACACGTACAGGAAGATGGAATATACCGGTACACGTACAGGAAAGTGGAATATACCGGTACACGTACAGGAAGGTGGAATATACCGGTACACGCACAGGAAAGTGGAATATACCGGTACACGTACAGGAGGATGGAATATACCGGTACACGTACAGGAGGATGGAATATACCGGTACACGTACAGGAGGATGGAATATACCGGTACACGTACAGGAAGGTGGAATATACCGGTACACGTATAGGAAGGTGGAATATACCGGTACACGTACAGGAGGATGGAATATACCGGTACACGTATAGGAAGGTGGAATATACCGGTACACGTACAGGAGGATGGAATATACCAGTACACGTACAGGAAGGTGGAATATACCGGTACACGTACAGGAAGATGGAATATACCGGTACACGTACAGGAGGATGGAATATACCGGTACACGTACAGGAAGGTGGAATATACTGGTACACGTACAGGAGGATGGAATATACCGGTACACGTACAGGAAGGTGGAATATATCAGTACACGTACAGGAAGGTGGAATATACCGGTACACGTACAGGAAGGTGGAATATACCGGTACACGTACAGGAAGGTGGAATATATCGTACACGTACAGGAAGGTGGAATATACCGGTACACGTACAGGAAGGTGGAATATACCGGTACACGTACAGGAAGGTGGAATATACCGGTACACGTACAGGAGGATGGAATATATCAGTACACGTACAGGAAGATGGAATATACGGTACACGTACAGGAAGATGGAATATACCGGTACACGTACAGGAAGATGGAATATACCGGTACACGTACAGGAAGGTGGAATATACCGGTACACGTACAGGAAGATGGAATATACCGGTACACGTACAGGAAGGTGGAATATACCGGTACACGTAAGGAAGGTGGAATATATCGTACACGTACAGGAAGTGGAATATACCGGTACACGTACAGGAAGATGGAATATATCAGTACACGTACAGGAAGGTGGAATATATCAGTACACGTACAGGAAGGTGGAATATACCGGTACACGTACAGGAGGATGGAATATACCGGTACACGTACAGGAAGGTGGAATATATCGGTACACGTACAGGAAGGTGGAATATACCGGTACACGTACAGGAAGGTGGAATATACCGGTACACGTACAGGAGGTGGAATATACCGGTACACGTACAGGAAGATGGAATATACCGGTACACGTACAGGAAGATGGAATATACCGGTACACGTACAGGAGGATGGAATATACCGGTACACGTACAGGAAGGTGGAATATACCGGTACACGTACAGGAGGATGGAATATACCGCTGTTGCCTGATCCTGTGTTTCATGGAAATATTCTTGTCCTTCCTCACAAGTTTTCATCCTGCGGCCACAGATGTCAAAATTCCTACTTATAGGAATCGTTAGAATTAAACACGCCAAGACACACACCCTCGCTAACTGAAGTACTGCTCGATAGAAAAAAAAAACAACAACAACTGATGATGAATCAAAACGTGGTCCGTCAACAAACCTCCCTCTGTATTGTTTACATGGCTGTCGACCTTGCCAGTCAGTGTACACAACACCGGCACCAATTGTCTCAGTGTAAATGTAGCCTACACGCCAACCAGCCCGTGTGTCAGTGTTTAACTACCCTGTTCGTACTGCATTCACGTCTAATCAGTTAGAATCAACTGGAATGGGCTATTGCTATCGAAATCAACAATGGAGAATTACATTCCCCATGCTAGCAGTATCGGATTGGACCACAAAGAATGTGACCAAAATGCAAGACTCAGATACACCTGAGCCATGAATGATGAAATACGCTGATTCGTTTTCACCTGTGCCAAGCCTGGCTGTACTTTTTGCGAACCGTCAGAGCGGCTAGTCGAGGTTAAAAGCACGTGAGCATGTGTTAACGAAGCGCTACCATTGGCTGAGAAGTGACGGGCCAGGTAAAGAGTGGAGAGGTCTATTGCACAACACACAATAGCGATAGGATTTTGATTTATCAGGGTGTGCACTTCCAACCAGTACAAACAACCTGATGCACCTCCTCTCCCACCACACCTCACCGCAGCCTCTACACACACCTTCAATGGCCTTATCACATACACATTACCTGCACCGTCTCAGCAGCTCTCCTTTAACTCAATGCGTTCAAGCCCGTAAGCATATCAGCCATGTGACCTAACCCAAAGCAGGCCAGAGAGATAGGAGTGGATAACGAAAGACACGCGTTGTTCCTGTTTCGTCAGTAACCGCAGTAGTCAAGAAGCTTGCAGCTGTCTTCAACTTCAGAGCCATGCAGGAGAAACACAGAGATTTGTTTCAATCATCAGATATGGCAGACTTTTATGCCAAATATCGGCCGACGTACGGACCCGACGTCTCTGAGGCCATCATCAGTTTCTGCCGGGAAAACACATCGGCTCCATTCTCTCTGGCCATCGACGTCGGCTGTGGGTCAGGGCAGAGCACGTTGCCGTTGACCAAGCATTTCCACAAGGTCATAGGACTGGACGTCAGTGAAGCCCAGATCGCCAGAGCTCCGACCCATGTCCCCAATCTGTCGTTCCGGGTGGGCCCTGCGGAAGACCTGTCATTTGTGGACAGTGGGAGTGTGGATCTGGTGACTGTAGGCACTGCACTGCACTGGCTTGACCTTGACCAGTTCTACCCCGAAGTGGAGCGAATCCTCAGACCTGGAGGGGCCCTAGTTGCCTACGCCTATGCAAAACCATATCCAGATGAACCCGAGGCTCAGGAAATCATTGAGGTAAGATTTGCTGTTACGGATGAATGGAACGTAAGCCAACAACTGAGGAAATGTGCTCAGAAGTATGGTAACGCATCGTCATTTTTCATATGCTTATAACATTGGCCGTCCCTCTTCATAATTTGCTACTTTAAGCCTGCTATTCATTTGAAGTCCTTGAAAAACTATAGCACGTTTTCTCAGAACAGTTTAAAATATACCGTACTTTATTTGCTTATTAGATTTTAGTTTCTATCATTTGAAAATGACTGCCGAACAATTTGTTTGATATGCCTAGAGGACAGTTTGAGAAAACAAGTGAGTTCGCAGTGTTTCTTAGTAAAAAACAAACAAACAAACAAACAAACAAACAAAAAAAAACAAACAAACTAAAGTTGAAAACAAAACTTCGAACAAATTAAAGACCAGTGTCTTGGCTGGGGACCATGCACGGTGGAGCGCCTTGACTGCCTCATGCGTCGCAAGACGCGGGAGCATCTAAGACTAAGCAAGTCCTACAGAAGGAGACCAGCAATAAAAAAAAAAAATGTTTCTTTTACTCCTTACCGTGAATCTCAATTATTTGTAAGAAAATATTTCTAAATGAATGAAACAGTTTTGACAAGTTTTGGACGCACATTTAAAGAAATCAAATGAGGCGTAAAAACGAAATGGTTATGTTGAAAACATGTCTGACTATAAAATAAATTATTCTGTCATCACTAAGATGTTGATGTAGTGCCATATGGCAGAGGGAGATGAACGAACGATTGGGTCAAATCAATTTTATGATGGAAAAAAATCCGACAACCAGAAAATAACAAGCCGAGTAACTCACGCTATCTGTACCCCTCCACCCATTCCCACATTCCTTCATCCTCCACCTCAGCTGCCAGCCTACTGTTTCCTTCTCCCTGTCCACACACACAATATGGCTTGCATGACCACATACCTCCCACCTACCCACCATGCTCATCTCAAGCCCCTTTTGCACACGCATATACAAGCACGCACGCATTCATACCATCATACAATTATCACAGAAAAATTTGCTTTCAGACATACGTATTATTTTTTTTCCCAAACCTAACAACTCAGCAGCTGGCATATTGAACCATCTATTGCATTCTGCAACGCGACGACGTTTAATTCAATACAGCAGAAAAGGTTGCTGTACTTCGACAAAGGGTCGTTGTAGCTCTCTTTTTCTTAGTCACTTCTGACCATTTTCATGCAGACATTTCCAATACTTTTTTCCCTTTCTTTTCCCTAAACATGATCGAACAATATGTTATCAGTATTGAAAATAATGTCTGACAGGGAAGAAATTGCCACAGTGTATACCTCATGTGGGACACTATAACTATAATTACATGCTTATTTCAAATAGAAAGCAGTTTTCAGTTGTTCTCAAAACGTTTCAGGAGAGGGATCCACAGGGTGTCGTGCAACTTCAAGCCTCGACTGTAGACCTTCCTGGAAACCAGCTTTCGTTTCAGCTGTCTGGGATCGATCACCTGAAGCATTTTCACGGGGCCTCTCTTTTCTTTAGTTCGGGTTTGAAGTGGAGCTTGAGTTTGCCGCGAACGAGGCGATGGTCAGTGTGACATTCTGCCCTGGGTATTACGTTGGTGTGCCAGACGTCTTTCAGCTCACGTTCCTGCACCGGCGTATATTCAACAAGGTGCCAATGTTTGGACCGAGGATGCATCCAGGCTGTCTTCAGACTGTCTGTCTGCTGGAAGATGGTTTTCGTGATGACGAGTTGTTTGCTCCGTGTAGAACTCCAGCAGCAGGCGCCCACTGTCATTGCAGTTTCCAACGCCGTGTTTCCCGTGTACTCCTTTCCAGGCTTCTGAATCCTGGCCCATTCTGGCGTTGAACTTGCCGAACATTATGACCTTGTCGTCTGCAGGGGTGCTTTGAAGGATACTGCGCAGATCAGAGTAGAATTTGTCCTTTTCTGCAGGATCTGCCGGAAGAGTCGGGGAGTGCACAACGAAGGGGAAGTGTCAGACATCTGAGGAAGTCCTTGACTTCATTACAAGGAAGAACCAAGACTGGTTCGACGAAAACAAGAAAATTCAAGAACAGCGGGTGAAGAAGAGATTCATTAACTAGCTCACTTGGCTCAGCCGTATTGTCCCGAGAAGAAACCTGCCTGCCGTCAAGTATGTAGCAACCTCCAGCACAAGCTTTTAGATATCCAGAATGAGTGGTGGATCAACATCGCAGAGAAAACTCAGCTGTACACAGACACCAATGACCTCAGAGGTTTCTATGAAGCCTTGAAGGCTGTGTACGATCCAACAAATCAGGTGTCGAGTCCCCTGCGCGGCTCAGATGGCCAGTGCTTCTCACTGACAAGGTGACAATCCTGTGCCATTGGACGGAACATTTCCTGGTTCTCTTCATTGCTGACCACTTAGTCCATGACGCAGCAATTCTCCACATTCTCCAACAACCATTAAGACTGCGAAACTGGATGGGTTGCCCACCATCGAAGAAACTACTAAAGCCATAGAGCAGCTGAAGAGTGGTGAGGCTGCAGCAGTCGATGGAATTCCACCAGAGGTTTGGAAGCATGGGGGCCCGGCATTACATGCAAAACTGCATGAGCTCTTCATCTGTTGCTGGGAACAGGGCAAACTATCACACGATCTCTGCTATGCAATCATCATCACCCTGTACAAGAACAAAGGGAAAAAGTCAGACTGCTCCAAGTACAGAGGGGGATTACTCTGCTCTCCATCACAGGAAAAATCCTTGCAAGGACATCGCTGAAGAGGCTGGTCCTCACAATCGTTGAAGACAACCTCCCAGAGAGCTAGTGTGGCTTCCCTCCTTCCTCCGTCCCCTTCCTCTCCCCTCCTCCCACTCTCGTCTGCTTCCTCCGATCCTCCTCGACATCTGAATGATTGGGGCAGTTCTGCCCATCACCTGCCTTCATCACCACCTCATCCCCCTCCCCCCTCGACAGCTTCTCGTGATAGCTCTTGTGATCCCTCCCCCCCCCCCCCCCCCCCTCACAGCCCGCTCAATTGCGCCCATATTCCACTTTTCCTTCTCTGTCACTGTCATCTGTCTCTGAGCGGTGGGCTCCCCCTCCCCCTCCCTTCATCATTCCCACCTACCCCTTCCTGTTCCCTCTCTTTTCTCCTCTGACCACAAGGACAGTCTCTGAAAGTGCGAATTCGTAAAAAAGCCATACTGGTGTTGCTGGTGATGCAGTGTTGTGAATGGAGAGAGAAGGAATGAGAGAGGAAGGGAAGCGGGAGGAAAATGCACTGGAGAAGGTAACTGGCTAGGCGGTTTAAAATGTTTGTGTGTGTGTGCGCGCGCGCGCGCGTGTGTGTGTGTAATAGTGCGTCCGCAAGCTACCATTATATAATATGCATCCAGGTACAGCCATGTTTGTTAGGATTGCGTAGGTGTAGATGAAATTCTTAGGGCAGTAAATGGTGTTAAATGCATTTCACACACACACGCACACACACACACACACACACACACACACACACACACACATTCACACACACACACACACACACACACACACACACACCTCTCTCTCTCTCCTCTCTCTCTCTCCGCCGCGCGCGCATGCACACGCGCGCACACACACACACACACACACACACACACACAAAACACACGCACGCACGCACGCACGCACACACACACACACACACACACACACATCAAACTATCTCTCTTTCTATTTCTCTGTCTCAATTTCTGCCTCTCTATGTCGCTGTCTCTGTCTCTGTGTCTCTCTCTGTCTCCCTCTATCTTACCTAATGCATCTGATGAATTACGAATAACTTTTATTCCCGAGTCCACAAGTATGAGTACGCTACAGCGCATTAACTAGATGCACGTTTCGTCTTTGTTTATGTCGTTTTCGAATGGTTGTTTCCATGACGAATGTCTTTGTCACGCATTACTTTACCCCGCCCTACTCATTTTGTCACGGACAGAAATGGCCCAAGTATTGCGCCCCTCCCCCCCCCCCTCTCTCTCTCTCTCTCTTTCTCGTTGAAGACAACCTTTCTCTTCATTTCAAACACTTTCCTATGGCGTCCCACAAGGCTCTATCCTGGGTCCCTTACTGTTCACAATTTACATCAATGATTTACCTCTCCATATCACATCCACCTGTGAACTCTTTGCTGATGATACAACAATACATACAAATCATTCTGATGTTACTGTTCTTGCACACACTTTACAAGAAAGTGCGAATGACCTCGTCAAATGGACTGAACTAAATCACATGTCGCTTCACCCTCAAAAAACTAAATCCATGCTTATCACAACTAGGCAAAAAAGACAAAATCTCACTTTTAAGTTTCCTCCTGTACATCTTAAAAATGAACCCGTTGAACAGGTTACATGCCTCAAAGTGCTAGGAATAACAATTGATAACAATATGAGTTGGCAAGCTCACATAACCTCACTATGCAAAAAAGTTTCACAGAAAGTTTATCAACTCTCCAAAATCAAACGCTTCCTCGACCTGCATTCACGCAAGCTCTTTTTCCAGTCTCATATTCAATCATACATATACTATGGATCTACACTATGGGACTGTGATAGCGCTAACACTCTCAAACCATTGTTAAGCCTACACAAGCGAGCACTCAAATTAGTCATCCTAAAAAGCAGTAGTCTTCTGGACTCGGACTATAAAAAGATTCAAGTTCTCCCATTAAGTCTGAGATTACAATACAACAAAGGGATCATAATGCACAAGATTGTGTCTGGGAAGGCACCCTCAACATTAGTTCACAGATTCTCAATAAATTCCTCAAGGACTCTACCCAAACTTCATGTCCCTGTTCCTAGAATTGACTTATTCAAATCCAGTTTAACATATTCAGGTTCCTGTCAATGGAACTCGCTCCCTGAATCAACCAAACAACGCCAATGCATATCAACCTTCAAACACCATTATTTCAACCATCTTATGTGCCAGTACTTACATACTCCGCCATAAATCCACCACCAATCACCACCACCCTCTTTGCCTTATATATATACCTGACTATTTAGAAAGTGTTTTGTACTTGAAATGCACATGTATGTTATTTTGTTTAGTAAGTATGTCTTATATGAGTACATGTATGTGTGTGTGTGTGTGTGTGGTGTGTGTGTGTGTGTGTGTGTGTGTGTGTGTGTGTGTGTGATTTCCTATTACCTCCTGCCCTCTTGTCATTCTGTCGATATGCTTGTATTCTTATGTGACTCTCTCTCTCTCTCTCTCTCTCTCTCTCTCTCTCTCTCTCTCTCTCACGGTTCTGCTGAAATGACTTGATTTATTATCCATATGACATCCCCTCCTACCCGTAGCGACTGGGCTATCATTATGCATTTCCCACCTCCATTTGTGCTTTATTTCTATCGCCCCCACCCCCCTCCCTCCCCCGGTGCTTCAAAATCGATTGTCTTGTATCTCTTTGGAATTTATTGATTGTCAGATTGTTCTAAACATGCTCTCTTATCGCACCCACTCTCGCCTCTTTCTCCCCCCACCCTCTCTCTCTCTCTCTCTGCAGACTTACCCTGCACTCCCTTCGCTCCTGCGTCTCTCTCTCTCTCTCTCCCTCTCTCTTTTTTTTTTTTTTTTTATTAAATTTTAATCCCGTATTGTATTGTAGTTCTAGTCACTTTTGCATGCTTCCTTTGTTACCTTTTATTTTATATTGTTGACCCTACTCAGGGCGAGGACTGGATGTAAAAAAGCACATCAGTGCTTATCTATTATCCTCGTAAATAAAGAATTTTGTCTTGTCTTGTCTTGTCTTGTCTTGTCTCTCTCTCTCTCTCTCTCTCTCTGCAAGTTAGCGAGTGTTTACTTGGGGTCTCTCTCTCTCCCTCTCTTTCTCTTTGGTGTGTGTGTGTGTGTGTGTGTGTGTGTGTGTGTGTGTGGGCGGTGTCGCGCGCGCGCGCGCGCGCGTGTGTGTGCATGCACGTACACATTTATAAGCTGTGATCACACTTGATACACTGCACATCAAAACTGAAGCTAACAATGGAATCTTTGATCTGTCACACAGCAGTCAACAGAACGAACGGCAGGTGGACACGATACACAAAGGCTTCAAGGATTACCCTTCGTTTCCTTCGTTTATTTATTTATTTATTTATTTATCTTTTTTTTGTACATTTTCTAAAACAAATAACTTCTATTTGGATAAGAAGATGGACTGGGCGAATGGATAATGATAACAGTCATAAGAATTAATATCCGCCATGAGGAACAGTAAAACATGTCCGTACTGTTGGTTTGAATGCGTGCCCTAAGTGCAGGGTCGTCACCCGTGGCATTCAGACCAGGTTCATGTTTGCCTTGTGCAGACGTTGAGAGACCTGCTGAGGCCCTACAGAGCTGAGGGATCTCAGCACCTGGAGCAGCACTATCAGACCCTCGCTGTACCTTTTGATGGGTGGCGCAGGTACGTAGGTGTGTTCCTATGAGATATTCTGTCCTCAGACCCCCTCTCCCCCCCCCCCACCCCCACACTTTTTTAGTCATGGATAGTGTGTGTGTATGTGCGTGCGTGCGTGCGTGTGTGTGTGTGTGTGTGTGTGTGTGTGTGTGTGTGTGTGTGTGTGTGGTGATCGCTATGTAAAAGGAATGTGCAGATATGCTTAGCATATTTCACCGCTTTCTCTCATGTACTGTCAAGACAAGTGTTTTAAAAAAAATTTTCTTTTCATTTCTGTCATAATAATTATTGGAGTTGTGATCCGAGCATCGCTATATGGATCCGCCCCAGAGAAATCTTCTTTTAAAGACATCATCTCATCATCATCGTATCATCGTCATCATCATCATCATCATCATCATCATCATCATAGTGCAGTAAGAATTCAGCGCTTGTCAACACAGGTCATCGTAGTTGACATTCTAGGTCAAGTTCTTATTATTCCATTGTACATTGACTGTCCTTCGAGTTAGCTCGCCTAGTTTTCAGCTTGAAAGAAAGGGACATAACTGCGAAAATCTCCCCCAAACCATTGCTTTTAACGTGTCCTTTTCAACCATACGTTCTTTGGTACGATCACCCAAACTCTCTATCCATCATGCATTCATTTCCCTGATATATGATTTAAACAGAAGAACAGTTTTAGCATACAGCATTTGTTGCCAGTGTCTTTACAAGAAGAAGAAAAAGCAATATCGTGTGTGTGTGTGTGTGTGTGTGTGTGTGTGTGTGTGTGTGTGTGTTGTGTGTGTGTGTGTGTGTCCTCCAGAAATGACAACCTGAAGACTGAGAAATGCTGCGCAGTGGACGAATTTGTTGGATATTTGTGTACCTGGTCATTCTACCATGAATACATGTTACAAAACCCCTCTAGCTGTGTTATGGAACACACGAGAGAAAGGTAAGTCGTAAAGCAAATGTAATGCTCTCTCTCTCTCTCTCTCTCTCTCTCTCTCTCTCTCTCTCTCTCTGTGCATGTGTGTGTGTGCGTGCATGCGTGTAAGCGCGCGCCTGCGCATGCACGCGCGCATGAGTGTGTGCGTGTGTATGCGCGCGCGCGCGCGCGCTGTGTGTGTCTGTGTGTGTGTTCTGTACATTAAACACTCAGTCTCTTGACCAATGCAAGGATTTGTAAAGTAACACGTGAATGTCCTTTTTTCTCCCTCTTTTTGACCTACATGGACAACCTTTAATGTAAGCTTTAAGTCCAGATAAACCTAATCATTTTTGAAGTAAAGAAATTGTAGCCAAGGGTTGTGATTTCTTATCAAAGAAACATCTTCTGTGTGTGTGTGTGTGTGTGTGTGTGTGTGTGTGTGTGTGTGTGTGTGTGTGTGAGAGAGAGAGAGAGAGTGGGGGGCGTGCGTGGTGCGTGCGTGCGTGTGAGAGGAGAAGAGAGAGAGTAGGAGAGAGAAGAAGAGAAAGAAGAGAAGAAGAAGAAGAGAAGAGAAGGCTGATGATGAGTCATGCAAGATCTCTATGAATGCTGAAGAAACACACAGCGTCAGGAAGAAGGGAGCCACGGGGGGGGGGGGGGGGGGGGGCGTGCGGCGTGTCACTCTCGCTACATTAATCGCGCTGTATGTGCAGTGGGGGGCACTGAACTGAAACAGAACCCCCACCCTCCACCCATCCTTCTTTCTCCATCTCATCTGCCATGACCCTTCAAGGGCACAAATTCCGCGCTGTACATGCCTGTCATGTACACAGCCGTAAGCAGGTTTTCCTGCCACGGACTCAAAACCAACAGTCTACAAGGAGCAGTCAACATTATGTGTTAAGGTGAGGTGAATGCAGGCGGAAATTGAAACAATTTTTTGTTAAATGTCGGTGAGTCCGCCAAACCACAGCAACACGCAAATCACAGGACAAGGCAGAATTCCGAAACAAATGTTCAATAATGTCAGCGAACCGCCAAAAAACAACAACAACAACAAAACAAAGGTGGACAAACTAACCACAAGACAAAACACGACGCGCGTTTCGACCTCTTAGGTCTTCTTCAGGCAATTGCTCGTTCATTTTCGTTGTTCTACTTGTTTTGTGTCTTGCCTGAAGAAGACCTAAGAGGTCGAAACGCGTCGTGTTTTGTCTTGTGATTCGTTTTTTCCACGTTTCTTCTTCTTTTATTTTATTTTTATTATTATTATTTTTTTTTTTTTTTGCGGTTCGCTAATAATTTGTTTAAGATTTGTTTAGATTTCCGCCTGCATGCGTCTCACTTTGCAGTTAGACCAAAATTCCTAAGTCAAGGAGCCGGCATAAGTGTATGCTCCTCAAAGTGCGGGTGCCACCATGTCAGTCTTAGTAAATGTCCATGAATTGACCAATACAAATATCGCTCACAACCTATCTCCATTGATTTGGTTATCTGGTAATCTACACTCCCTAAAAAAGGGATTAAAGGGTCAAATGACGGTTCAAAGTTTTGTTTGGGTCCCACGTTATCTTCCTTAATTCTGTAACTCCAGTGCAAAGTTTTGTTTGGGTCCCACGTTATCTTCCTTAATTCTGTAACTCCAGTGCAAAGTTTTGTTTGGGTCCCACGTTATCTTCCTTAATTCTGTAATTCCAGTTCAGTAAAACTTATAGTTGAGAAACTTTCTAAAGTTTTTTCTTCATCCACAGGTGTAGGCCTACACTTGGTGTCATTCAAATTGCTTGTTGACGTAACTAATAAAGTTTTATTCCATTGCAAAGTTTTATTCATTTTCAGCCATTAACCGTCCTGCTGTCTTCTTGTGGCACCAGTACAGGCCGCAGGAGGGAGACAAAGGTGGTGAGGAGGGGGAGACTCGCAAAGAATCGTTAATTTCGCCTATTCTTAAGTCGTAAGCATTTCGATCTGGTAAGCAGGCAGTTTGACAGACTTTAGTTATGTGTTGTGTCATTTCTTCTGCGTTTATGTTTCAAATTTCATGTCTGTTGAGTGTGAAAATAGGTCTCAGTATTTAGGAGAGTGAAATGGATCTCTGTCGACAGGTTAAGAAAAAAAAAAAAGAAACTGATTGTCACGTGTCTGTAGGTTGAAGGCAGTGTACCAGGACGGGAAAGGAGGTGAGCGGAAAGTGACAGTGACGTGGCCCATCTTCATGCTGATGGGACGTAAACCACAGGAATGACGTCATTCATCACAATGACGTACAACAATGCTGCTTCTGTACTGTTTTCCACAGTAACTTCATTTACAAAGGTTTCCAGAGAATCTCATCTTTCTGCTTGATCTTGTAGCTCAATAGAAATAGAATGTTCGCAAAAGCGCAGTTTAGTTTACAACATTTCTTAATATTGTCAATTATGTTTTAGGAAAGATATCTTTAGAAAGAATTGTTTGTTTGTTTGTTTTAATGGAGTTACTATGTTTTAGCTGAAAGACTCAAATTCCAATGATTGGAGTTGGTGTGTTATGGCTGACGTTTTTCAATCCAAAAGTAAAGGTACAGTAACTCCAGTGACTACAGTACAGTGTTAGGCCTATACGTTGCCACTCTCGACAATAAAGAGTACATGTACTAATGGCTTGTGTATGTGTAACGTAGATAATCAGAATCTTAATCATCAGGATGTCACAATTACCTCTCTGTTTTCTCTCTGTCTCTCTCTGCTCTTCTCTCTGTCTCTCTCTCTCTCTCTCTCTCTCTCTCTCTCATAATTATGATCAGACTGTAGATGTAATAAAGCCATGTGCATGTTTTATAATTCTGTGAGAGGTTTTTGTTGGTTGGTTGCCAGAATGAAGGGCATTGGAGCATTGCCACAAAAGGGACATGAGGATGGGATAGCCAAGCAAGCTCCTCCTAAAACAAACAAACAAACAAACGTCGGATAAGTAAATGATAACACAAACATGATAAGAAGGATTCTTAAAAGGAAAATTACATGCTAAACACCATGCTGCTTTCTCTCTATATTACTTTCTTAAGCACCATGTTTCCACACACACACACACACACACACACACACACACACACACACACACACGGGCCCGCACGCATGCAACGCACCTAAACAACACACACACACATACACACACACACACACGCGCGCGCGCGCGCCGCACGCACGCACGCACGCACGCACACACACACACACACACACACACACACACACACACACACACACACCATTTTGACTTCTTTGAAGCACGCATCACTATTTAATGCATACATACTTCTTTGGTTATTGTGATTTCGTCAATTCTGTTAATTTCAGCTGCCCTCGTTCCCCACTTCCGAGAATATTCCATGGCATCATGGATCCACCGGATACAATATAAAATACACAGAAGTAGAACTAAAAGAAATTTGATTTTTTTTTTCTTTTTTTTTTCTAGTGTTGATTATTTTGTTTAAGAGCAGTTAATTCAACCTTATCACCATTCTGGAAATATATAGACAATGCTTACACAAGTTTCATAAATTTGAGCGTATATCAAGTTGCTGCGCTCTATGGT
>CM065739.1:29927376-29939876 GCA_033310375.1 Conus canariensis
CGTGCACTTGCGTGCGTGTTTTCGTGTGTGTGCATACGTGCGTGCGTGCGTGCGTGTGTTTGTCTGCCTGCCTGATCGCACGCGCGTTTGTATGTATGAGTATATGCGCGAGTATGTTTGTGTTCGTGATTGTGATCGTGCGTGTGTATATGTGTGTATATATGTGTGTATATGTGTATATGTGTGCGTGTGCGTGCCTGCGTTCGTGCCACCGTGGGAGCATGCGCGCACTTGTTTCCGTGTGCGTGCGTGCGTGTGTGTGTGTGTGTCTGTCTGTCTGCCTGCCTGCTCGTAAGCGCGAGCGCAAGCACGTTTGTGTGTATGAATGCGTGCACGAGCATGTTTGTGTTCGTGATTCCTCTCATGCGTGCGCAGGCCTGTGTATGTGTGCGTGTGTGTAAGCGCGAGCGAGCGAGCGAGCGTGCTTGCATGTATGTGTGTGTGCGCACGCGTGCGCGCACGCGTATGTGTGTGTGCATGTACGTGTGTGTCCGCGTGTGTATGTGTCCGCGTGTGTATGTGTGAGCATGTGCGTGCGAGCACGTGCACGTGTGTGTATGTGTATGCGTGTGTGTGCGTGCGTAGGTGCGTGCATAGGTGTGTGCAAGTGTGTGTGTGTGTGTGTGTGTGTGTGTGTGTGTGTGTGTGTGTGGTGTGTGTGCAGACTGTGTGTGTGTGTGTGTGGTGTGTGTGTGTGTGTGTGTGAGAGAGGAGAGCGAGTGCGAAAGCACGAGCGCCCGTGCGTGTGCGTGCGTGCGTGCGTCCGTGTGTGTGTGTGCGTCCATGTGTGCGTGTGTTTTGTCTGTCTGCATGCCTGTTTGCATGCGCGCGTGTGTGTATGAGTGTGTGCACGAGTGTTTGTTCGTGATTGCGTTCGTGCGTGTGCATGCGCATGCGTGTGTGTGTGTGTGTGTGTGGTGTGTGTGTGTGTGTGTGTGTGTTTGTATGTGTGAGTGTGTTTAAGCGCGAGCGAGCGAGCGAGCGTGCATGTGTATGTATGTATGTGTGTGTGTGTGTGTGTGTGTGTGTGTGTGGTGTGCTGTGTGTGTGTTGTGTGTGTGTCTGTCTGGTCTGTCTCTGTGAGCGTGCGTCCGTGCGTATACGTGCGTACACACGTGTGGGTACGTGCATGCGTGCGCGCGCGCGCGTGTGTGTGTGTGTGTGTGCTGCTCCGGGGGAGAACGCGCGCATTTCCGTGTGCGTGCGGTCGTGCATGAGTGCGTGCGCGCGCCAGTGTGTGTGTGTGTGTGTGTGTGTGTGTGTGTGTGTGTATGTCTGCATGTGTGTGCATGCGAGCATGTGTGTGTGTGTGTGTGTGTGTGTGTGTGTGTGTGTGGCTGCGCGCGCGCGCGCGCGGTGCGCGTGCGTTTGTGTGCGTGTGTGTGTGTGTGTGTGTGTGTGTGTGTGTGCTTATGTGTGTGTAACCGCGAGTGCGTGCGTGCAGACGTGTGTGTGTGTGTGTGTGTGTGTGTGTGTGTGATGTGTGTGTGTGTGTGTGTGTGTGTCCGTGCACGTATGCGAATGCGCGTTTGTATGTGCAGGCGTGTAAGCGCGAGAACGCTTGTGTGTGTGTGTGTGTGTGTGTGTGTGTGTGTGTGTGTGTGTGTGTGTGTGTGTGTGTGTCTGCTTGGGTGTGTGCGTGTGTGTGTGTGTGTGAGAGAGAGAGAGAGAGAGAGAGAGAGAGAGAGGTGCGTGCAAGTGTGTGTGCGTGAGTGCGTGCGTGTGTGTGCTGCGTGCATCCGTGCGTGCCTCCGTGGAAGCACGCGCGTACTTGCGCGAGTGTTTCTGTGCGTGTGTCCGTGTGTTTGCGTCCGAGCGTGCGTGCGAGCCTGTGTATGTGTGTTTGTCCGTCTGCTTGCACGCGCACTTGTGTGCGAGTGCGTGCGCCAGTATGTTTGTTGCGTTCGTGCGTGTGCAAATGCATGTGCGTGTGTGTGGTGTGTGTGTGTTGGTGTATCTGTCTGTCTGTGCGTTTGTCTGCCTTCCGATCGCACGCGATTGTGTGTACGAGCGCGTGCGCGACCACGTTTGTGTTCGTGATTGCGTTTGTGCGCGCGCGCGCGTGCGTGCGTGCGTGCGTGTGTGTGTGTGTGTGTGTGTGTTTGTGTGTGTGTGTGTGTGTGTGTGTGTGGTGTGTGTGTGTTTGTGTGTGGTTGTGTTTGTGTGTTGTGGTGTGTCGAGAGCGTGCAAGCGCGACCGCGCGCGCGCGTCTCTGTGTGTGCGTGTATGTGTGTGCGCGTGTGTAAGCGCGATGACGCTGGCGCTTGTGCCCGTGTATGTATGTATGTGTGCGTGCGTGCGTGCGTGCGTGCGGGTGGGTGGGTGGTTGGGTGCGTGCGTGCATCGTCTGTTTGGAGGTTGCCGTATATATACATGAATGTGTGTGCATATGTGTGTATCCATGTATGAATGACTGAACGACCGATTGACCGACTTAATGAATGACTGACTGATGACCGACTGAACAAATGAACGACCGATTGAATGAATGAAGAACCGTCCTCACGAATGAAAATGACCGAAACGACTGACTGACCGAATGAATGAACGAACGATCGCCTAACCGACTGAACGAATGAATGACTGAACGGCCGACTGAACGACTGAATGAGTGACTTGACGACCGACTGGACGAATGAATGACTGAAAGACCGTATGACTGAATGAATGACTGAATCGCCGACTGACACAATGAATGAATGAACAATCGGCTGTCCGACTGAAGAAATAATTTGATCGACCGACTGAAAGAATGAATGTCTTGAAAAAAATGAATGGCTGTGCGACCGACTGACTGACTGAACGAATGACTGACGAACGGACTGAACGAATGAATGAATGACCGGCCGATTGAATGCATGACAAATGACCGTGTGCACGAATGAATGACGGAATGAGCAATCGACCGAACGAATGTACGAATGACTGAACGACCGACTGAACGAATGACTGTCTGAACGATCAATTGACCGACTGAACGAATGAATGACTGAACCAGCGCCAGACCGAACAAACTTACGAACGAATGACTGAACGATCAACTGACCGACTGAACGAATGAATGACATAACGAGCGACCGATCGATCGACCCAACAAGCGCGCGAAGAAAAGAACAATGAACGAACATGCAAACGAGTGCACGAAAGAAAAGAAGGAAGGAAGGAAGAACAATGTAAAAAGACGAAAGAGAAAATTCCCATCCAGGGTACCAAAGAATGAAAAGAACATAAACGAATGTAAAACAAACTCGTCTAAAACAATTGCGGGGAATAGGCGGTGAGTTAAGGGGGGGGGGGGGGGGCGGGAAGAAAAATAAACCTGTTTTTGCAAACTCTGTGTGGCATTAATTTCAATGTAACACATATAAATTGTAGATGTAAAAGCAGAAAGCCTAAAACTTTCCATTGGTAATACTGTGATTACTACATCATAGGGCATATACGCCGCAAAACACTGCTTAGGGGTAAGTAAATGAATAAATAAATTGAGAAATATATACAGTAATCAAATAATGAATCAGTTATTCATTAATTAACTACCAAATTAGATACATAAAATAACAGATGAATGAAGGAACAAAATGCTCTCTCTCTCTCTCTCTCTCTCTCTCTCTCTCTCTCTCTCTCTCTCTCTCTCTCGAGTTGTATTAGAAAGTGAGATATCGGTAAACGTTCATTACTGACTCTAATGATAGGCCGATAGTGTGTGTGTGTGTGTGTGTGTGTGTGTGTGTGTGTGTGTGTGTGCGCTCGTGCGTGCGCGCGCGCGCGTGTGTGAGCGAGCGTGCGTGTTGTGTGTGTGTGTGTGTGTGTGTTCTTTGTATGTGCGTGCGTGCGTGCGTGCGTGTGTGTGTGTGTGTGTGTGTGTGTGTGTGTGTGTGTGTGTGTGTGTGTGTGTTTTCTTACGGGCGTGCCTCCGTGGGAGCACGCGCGCACCTGAGTGCGTGCGTGTGTGCGTGTGGTGTGTGTGTGTGTGTGTGTGTGTGTGTGTGTCCCTGTCCGTCTGCCTGCCTGCGCGCAAGCGCGAGCGCACGCGCCGTTGTGTGTATGAGTGTATGCGCGCGCATGTACGTGTCGTGATGACGTTCGTGCGTGCGCATGAGTTGTGGGGTGTGTGTGTGTGTGTGTGTGTGTGTGTGTGGTGTGCGCGCGCGCGCGCGCGCGCGTGCGCGTTTGTGTGTGTGTGTTAGTGTGTGTATGGGTGTGTGTGGGTGTGTGCGCGCGCGCGTGCGTGCCCAAATGCAGGTCGAATACTTAAAAGTGATATTTCATTTGAATTTGAATGCAAATGCATATCTGACACTATTGTTAATGTAATCTTTAGTAACAGCATCACACACCACACACACACAACACACGCACACACGCACGCACGCACACACGCACGCAGCACGCACACACACACACACACACACACACACACACACACACAGCGCGCCGCGCCGCGCGCGCGCGCGCGCGCACTTACACACACACATACAGTTAAATCGACAGTTTCAAATTTCTTGGAAAAACAATGTGTACACCTCGACTGGTTCAACTTGTGGTCCAGATAATTTCAACAAGGATGCGCGCGCGCTGTGTGTGTGTGTCTGTGCGCGTATGCGCGCGCGCGGTTGTGTGTGTGTGTGTGTGTGTGTGCGTGTGTGTGTGTGTGTGTGTGTGTGTGTGTGTGTGTGTGTGTGTGTAAGTGTGTGTATGTTTGTGTGAGTGTGTGTGTAGTGTGTGTGTGTGTGTGTGTGCGCGCGCGCTCTCGCGCGGTGTGTGTGCATACGCGTGTATCCATGTAATTATTTGAATGAAATTCTGATCAGTCATAACCGATTACAAGAAAGAAAAACTTTATAAATGAAGTTAACTAGAAAAAGGCATAAAATCATTAAAAAAAAAAGAAAAAAAAGAAAACAGAATCGATTGAATAGAAAAAACAGCGAAATGATACGTGAAAAAATATAAAACCGAATTTTTAAATATGTCTTAATATATTTTTCTATCATTTGTTTCACTCACTCACTCTCTACCCCCCCCCCTCTCTCTCTCTCTCTCTCTCTCTCTCTGAACCTCGCTCTCCCCTCGGAGACAGAGTGAGCGAGTGAGTGAGTGAGTGAGAGAGAGAGAGAGAGAGAGGAGACAGACAGACAGACAGACAGACAGAGAGAGAGAGAGAAGAGAGAGAGAGAGAGAGAGAGAGAGAGAGAGAGAGAGAGAGGAGGTGGTGGAATGAGACGAACAGGAAGACCCAGAATGAGGAATGATAGACGAGATGGCATGTGCAGAACGTGAGGATGAATGACAGACAGGAACGGATGTGCAAAACATAAAACCGAAGAACGGCAGACTGGAGAAAAAGTGGACAACGTGGTCATGAACAATGACGGTCGAGAGCAGAAGACGACAACGACGAGAAAAGAATCAATGGTGGATCAGAGGGGAAGAAGAGAACGACGGAACGATAAATGAATGATGGGCTTGGGACAAAAAGAAAAGATCGTGAGACTGATGACTGACTGAGCGACCTCGAGACTGATGAATGGTTACCGGCAGAACTTTGACAATTGTAGGGCGGAATGAGAGTGGAGAAACGTTGATTGTGAATGGCAGACGCGACAGAAAAGGAGAACGCAATTGTGAATGAATGATGAGGAGGAATGAGCGGAATTGTGATGAAAATGAATGACAGACGGAATGAGGAGAGAAGAGCATACTAACGGTGAATGTTGGACGGGATGAAAATGAGAGCGTGACAACTCTGAGAAACACCTGGATAACAATGACACAAAAAGCCTTTAAATCTGTGAAAAATTGACCAACGCAAATTAAACTCAACACCACTCAGATGAAGACGTTAACCGTCTCATACAGAAAGAAAACATCATAAGAAGATAGAGGAACTTTGCTTTGAGCTCTTTAAGAAAGAAAAAAGAAAAACAGAGCGAAAGAGATCGAAGTATGCTAACAGTTCAGAATTCATCGAATGGAGATGATTTTCGAACACTCTGTCGAGGAAGTTATAATAGCAGGAAAGTCGCTGAAACGTAGCAAAGCTACAAACTTTTACAAAAGCTCTGCAGAACTCCTGAATATGGTGGAAAGGCAATAACTGGTACATAAACTGCCATCTGCAACAAAATCTGTCACACTACATATGCCTATATACAGACGCGACATGGACCTGGAAGAAAGAACCCAGTCATAAGAAATGCAAGATACTATACATCAGATATACTGATCACGTCACCATTGAATAAGTGCGCCAGACCATCAAACAACACATCGCGCCATACGAAGATTTGCAAAACAACAGCAAAGCAAGAACTGGGTCGGCACTGTCATGATGATCCAAAGGCCCCGCTAAATTAATCGTCCAGGAAAGTGTTGAAGGAGAGAGACCAAAGAGAAGACAGAAAAAAAGGACTAACAACATTGCAGAATGGACAGTGAAACCGTCTGCACAGCCTAAGGCCTCGAAGCACAACCGACAGAGCTGGAGAAATCTGGTCAACAGTTCTTCAGTGCGATGCCCCAGTGACTTCACATGGACCTGGAAAAAGAAGTTGAATATCAGTGATACCAAGACAAAATCATTCTCGTATTTTAAAATGATTTTTCGAAACCAGAACGTGTGCGAGATTACAGGATTGAGCCATCTGTTAACATTTTTTTTTTTAATGATTTGGATACACGGCTTTAATATGTTCTCGAGTCTCAGAAAATAAAATGTTTACGTTATCATCTTTCTCAGAAGAGAAAATGTTAATGTTTTCGCCTGTCGTCAGTGCAATAATAATCATTATCAAATTTGAAAAGTCGGTTCTCTCAGTGAGGCATGACAGGTACTGTTGGACCTAATGAAAGAGATGAAATAACAAAATTGCATTTTTTGTAAAGTTTACTTGTATACTTTCTAACTGGCTGGAGAGAGACAGCGTGTGTCTAGGTCTTTTCAGATATTCGTTGCCAGAGTCTACGAATACTTTTTTTTTGTATCCTCGACAGAGTGTTGGAAATCATCTCCATTCGATGAATTCTGAACTGTTAGCATACTTCGATCTCTTTCGCTCTGTTTTTTTTTTTTTTCTAAAGAGCTCAAAGACTTCAAATAAAAACAATTAGCTTTGACAATTTATGTTATTCTGAAAGAAACAGTTAGCCAACTTCATGGTATGAATTCAATGTATTTGTATGTACCGGATTGCCAAGAGCCAAGTTCGACAGCTCTACTGTCTGTAGATTGTATTTCATCAAATAAGCTGTGCAGGGCTGATAAACGAACTTTTAATTCATAAATAATTTTGATCTGACGAGGCTGGTAACTGCGGGGACGGAGGTTTATTGTTGTTGTTTGTATCTTGATCCCATAGTTAAGCATCAATTGCTGTAAATAACTATTGACCTTTTCCTTGCCGTCACTATCAATTTCTCAGTATGAAACTGCCAGTGATTTAACTAGTCAAGTGAGTATCCCAAAACTTCGTCTGGTGAATGTCGTAAAGTTTTGTCATCCAATACTTGTTGTAGCAATAATGTCGTATTCTCACCGTTAGAAATTCGTTATTAGCGTTTTCTCTCCGGAACATGCAAGCCCATATCGTTCCATGTACATGTTTAATGTATGCTTCAGTTCATAAATATTTTGTGCATAATTGATTACCTTCATCGTCTTAGATTTGCATTTGTCTGGATGGAAATATCGTAATAATATAATGTTCTTTACCATATATGGGGCCATAATTTCGTTTTTTGATGGTACCTTAGGTAGGTCATAAGGAGATGGAAATATCCTATGAATATTATACCATATGCATTTCTTTTGATGGTACCTTAGGTAGGTCATAAGGAGATGGAAAATATCCTATGAATATTATACACATATGCATTTCTTTTGATGGTACCTTAGGTAGGTCAAAAGCAGGAGTAGCACACACAACAGAAGTAATAATGACACATTGAACGGCATGAATATTCTGACATGATGACTAGATTTTCCGACTCTTACACATCCAGATTCACCAGATTAAAAGATTGCGCCATACATCTTCGTTTATTCTACTAATTTTCTAATTTTAGAGCAGTTTTTTCAAGTTCTTTGTTATTGTAAGTTTTAACGATAAACACGGCAATATAGTTCTATAACACAATACAAAACAGTAAAAGCAGGCTATATGACCTTCAAGTCAATGCCATAAAACAAAGAATCAATGAAGACGAATAGCAAACACAAGAGAAAAGGGTAAAAGTACAGAGAGAAGAGAGAGCAGAAGAGAGAGAGAGAGAGAGAGAGGAGGAGAGGAGGAGGGAGAGAAGGAGGGAGAGAGAGAGAGAGAGGGAGGGAGGGAGGGAGAAGAGAGAACACGCGACTAACACCTAGTTAAGCCTTATTCCCAGCATTGTGAAGAGAAAAAAAAAAAAAGAAAAGAAAACTGCAAGAAAATCATGGGTTAAGCCATGTTTGGTAAAGTCATTCAAGAACAGTACAATTCTTTAAAGCAACAGAAACTTATTTCATTTGAGAAATCACAAACACATACTGTCCCCGCCCCCTTCCTTCTACACCTCTCCATCCCCATCTTTTCCCCTGTACTGTCGCTCCTCCACAAACACACCAATTTACATGGATGCGCCAAAATGCTGATTCATGCACCCCCTCCTTGCCCCCCATCCCCGCACACACACACCCCCAACCAGCACCACACCAAACACACACACAGCGCGCACGCAAACCACAAGCAGCGCGTCGCTGCGCACGCAAACAATATACACATGCGGCGCACGCTAATATATACATACAACAAATACACATAACATACGCACGCACGCACATAATATACAACCATACAAGCGGATACACCTCGCTCGCAGCGCGCACGCATACATAAATAATATTACAACTAATGCGCGCCAAACGCCACTAATATAATACATAAACAACCACGCGCCACAACGACGAAAAAACATACTGGCTGCGCGTACACAATAAACATAGCACGCACGCACACAGACGCAGCTGCCCGCGCACATTTTTACATATACAACCAAAGCACGTGCGCAGGCAAAACAATACATTTTCTAAACCATGTACGCGACACAGCAAGACGTTCTGTATCACTCAACACAAATTACAATAAACTAATAAATGAATATTTTTGATACTGAACCCAAGTGCCTTAATTGCTGAATGGTGCTGGTATATATTTATATATATAATATATATATATATATATATATATTATATTGTGGAAAATTCAACGTGGTTGTTATATAGTTCTTTGTTTGGATGTTCACAACTATGTATATATAGTGATGAACAATATGACGTCACACCGCCCAAGCAGTTCAATTTTTATTTGTCAACCTTTTGCCTGTCAAAAGGCTTCCTCAGGAACCCTGTACAATCACACTCACACACACACTCGCTCTCTTCACCACCCCCCCCACACCCCACTCTCCCCCCACACACACCACACACACACACACACACACACACACACACACACACACACACACACTACACATTTGGAAAAATAGACAGATCTACTTTTCCTATGTATACTTTTTTTCTTCTTCTTCCCACAGGCTTTTTAAAACGATCTTCCAGCATTTATTTTTTGACAACAAATAAAAGACCAACATTACTTTTAAACGAAAAGAAAGACGTCAAATGTTCTTTAAATCCCTTGTATGTGATATATGAATTTGGTCTTTGATAACAGATATGGTCTGATCTTTCTGTCTGAAACTTTTGATTATCAGAAAAGACGGCTCGACAATAATATATTGTTCTCCGAGAATGCATTCCTTGTGCTTTATCGAAAGATCTCATGGCAACAATGTTTTTTAATTTAATAGATACACTCGGAATTTAAATATTTTATTTTTTTTATTTTTCCGAATGTTGTGCACAATTTTCGGATTCGCAACATGGGATGGTAAATGATAAACGGAACGGGAACTGGGGACGTGAGAAGGATGCATGATGGACAAGTGAAGAAAAGTATACTGTGCACAAAAAGAAACGCATATTTTCATCTCAGTCATTTCATGCGTCATTTAGCATTTAAAATATTACAACCACAGAAGAAATAAGACATCAATCTAATGTTATGTCTATTCATTATGCCTGACTATTCACACTGGACAGAGTTCCCTGCTATACGGGGCATGTTTCTGTCAAAATTTTCCTTAATATTTTCAGCGAAAAAATATGCGTTTCTTTTTGTGCACAGTATAGAACGAAGTCAATGGATGTGAGGAGAAGATAAAATGATTATCATGAAACTGATGAATGATACTCTGGAGGAGGAAAGGAGTTTTAGAGCATGAACGATGGATGGGAGAAAAACATAAGAATGTTAAACAACGCGCGGGACAGGAAAGGGAGAACTGGATGGAGTTGTAAATGGTACGTCCATCCTACTGTTCAATACCACCGAAAGAAAAGTACAGGGTAACAATGGAAATGACTGCATCGTAAGTTCGCAGCAATGCAGAAGAATAGGTTAGCATGTGTAAAAGGAACTGTTTGTGGCAGAGAAGAATGAAAGGGAAGGCGGGGGCTGCAGGACTTCAAAAAGGTTGGAGGTTTAGTGGGAAAAGACCCAATATGACATAAGAGAATGGGGAATACGGAAACATGATGAATAACAATGTATAACAGGGGTATGAACAGTAATGGAAGGGCTAAAGATGAAAGTAGGAAGGAGGGGGTGGGGACTGAAGGGCCTCGGGTTCAAATCCATGAAATATTTAAAGAAGGCAACTGCAGTGGAGAAACAAGAACCACCGGACGGAGATGGAGACTGGAGGTGGTGTGCGTCCAATCCTCTCAGCATGTCCACGGCATGTTTATACGATAAAGTGGAAGTTCTGTGGAGATCATCAAGGAGTGAACTCTCAGCATGTCCACGGCATGTTTAACGATAAAGTGGAAGTTCTGTGGAGATCATCAAGGAGTGAACTCTCAGCATGTCCACGGCATGGTTATACGATAAAGTGGAAGTTCTGTGGAGATCATCAAGGAGTGAACTCTCAGCATGTCCACGGCATGTTATACGATAAGTGAAGTTCTGTGGAGATCATCAAGGAGTGAACTCTCAGCATGTCCACGCATGTTTATACGATAAAGGGGAAGTTCTGTGGAGATACATCAAGGAGTGAACTCTCAGCATGTCCACGGCATGTTTATACGATAAAGTGAAGGTCTGTGGAGAACATCAAGGAGTGAACTCTCAGCATGTCCACGGCATGGTTATACGATAAAGTGGAAGTTCTGTGGAGACATCAAGGAGTGAACTCTCAGCATGTCCACGGCATGTTTATACGATAAAGTGAAAGTTCTGTGGAGACATCAAGGAGTGAACTCTCAGCAATGTCCACGGCATGTGTACGATAAGTGGAAGGTCTGTGGAGATCATCAAGGAGTGAACTCTCAGCATGTCCACGGCATGTTTATACGATAACAGTGAAAGGTCTTGGAGAACATCAAGGAGTGAACTCTCAGCATGTCCACGGCATGTTTATACGATAAAGTGAAGGTTCTTGGAGAACATCAAGGAGTGAACTCTCAGCATGTCCACGGCATGGTTATACGATAAGTGAAAGGTCTCTGGAGAACATCAAGAGTGAACTCTCAGCATGTCCACGGCATGTTTATACGATACAGTGAAAGGTCTCTGGAGAACATCAAGGAGTGAACTCTCAGCATGTCCACGGCATGTTATAACGATACAGTGAAAGGTCTCTGGAGAACATCAAGGAGTGAACTCTCAGCATGCACAAGAAAGTAAGTTAAAAAAAAAGTTGTGGCGAGCACAGAAATCTTAGTGAGTGGGGGCAGGGGAAAAGGTGGGATATAATTATATAAAGTTATAAGCGGTATCTATCTACATTGATATATTTTGAGTGGATCAGACGTAAACCATATCAGGGCCGGAAGCCTATATATGAAAAAAAAACCCAACTTGTTAATATTGAGACCAAGACTCAAAACTTGCATGGATCAAAACATTTTCTATAGGCCAAGATTTCTCTGATCAACGTGATTCAGCATAGTTGCTTCAGTAACCCGATCCCCACCCTTTCCCATCAATACCCATACCCACCCCATTATACAGTAAGTTCAGGGTAAATCATCCAGGCTGCTGTAAGACGAGTTCACATACGCCTGAGGCTTCATGTATTGATTTTCTGGTGGTATTGGTGTAGTGTTGCATAAACCCTCTATCTTCCCTCTCATCCCGTCCATTCCCCGCCCCGTCCGACCGGTCTTCCTGCTGCGGTTATCCCGTCTGCCCTACCACCTTGGTGAGTGTTGACGCTCAGCCTGAAGATGACCTCACACCGAACCTGGCTCAGGTGTCACTTCTCTGCACGGGGCCTATACTGAATCAGCTCTAATACTACTTTGACGGATGCACAAGAAACCTCAGCGACGAAATATTGTCGAATACTACCAGCGGTATCGCTAAAACAATCGCGGCAATGAAAAACTGTTGAATCATCAG
>CM065739.1:29944876-29947501 GCA_033310375.1 Conus canariensis
AGTCATTAGGCGTATTTAATACCATCTGACTGCGCCATTGGCCGTGTTAGCTGTGGAGGTTTTTTTCCCCCTTCTTCATTTGCTAAGTACATTTTTTTATCCTCGTAACAGGGCATTCACGAGTCATTAGGCGTATTTAATACCATCTGACTGCGCCATTGGCCGTGTTAGCTGTGGAGGTTTTGTTTCCCCTTCTTCATTTGCTAAGTACATTTTTTTATCCACGTAACAGGGCATTCACGAGTCATTAGGCGTATTCAATACCATGTGACTGCGCCATTGGCTTGTCAGTGGAGTTTCCCTCCCCCCCTCTTCATTTGCTAAGTACATTTTTTTTATCCACGTAACAGGGCATTCACGAGTCATTAGGCGTGTTCAATACCATCTGACTGCGCCATTGGCCCCGTTAGAGTGGCGTCCCCCCCCCCCCCCCCCCCCCCCCTCTTATTGGACATAACATTACTTTCATAGTCCAGTAACAATGTCATCCATGAGTCTTTAGTCGTATTAAATACCATCTGACTACTTCATTGGCCCGTTTACACTGTAGGCGGATTTGTATTGCTTTGTTTTAGCACCTGTGACCTAGGACATTCTTTGGTGGTCGGAGGATCACTTTTGTCTAGAACCAAGGAGATGGCACCCTCTGTTGACCCCAGTCTAAAATCGAAAAAGGGAGGAACATTCTGGAGGGAAGGCGCTTGGAACCACCGTTTGAAGGCATGGGAGATGATCCCGGTGCTGAGGGTTCGGGCGGACGTCCACCAAGGGGGTTGATTGTTGAAACTTGTCTCGAAGGGCAGGAAGTCGGGTTTGAAGACGGATCGTGAGAATAAGTGAGGAAAAGGCCCTGACGGGGCTGAAATAGAATCTCTCTCTCTCTCTCTCTCTCTCTCTCTCTCTCTCTCTCTCTCTCTCTCTCTCTCTCTCTCTCTCGTCCGTCCGTCAGTCAGTCAATCCTTTCGTCGGTCTGTCCGTCCATCCCTATCAGTCTGTCTGTCCCCCTCTCTCTCTCTCGCTTCCCTCCCCCTACCCCGTCCGTCCGTCAGTCAGTCAATCCTTTCGTCTGTCTGTCTGTCTGTCCTTCAATCGCTATCAGTCTGTCCCTCTCTCTTTCGCTTCCCTCCCGCTACCCCGTCCTTCCGTCAATCTGTTCGTCGGTCTGTCTCTCTCTTTTTCCCCATCTGTCACTGTCTGTCTGTCTCTCTCTCTGTCCTTCCGTCGCTATCTGTTGTGTGTGTGTGTGTGTGTGTGTGTGTGTGTTGTGTGTGTGTGTGTGTGTGTGTGTGTGTCCGTCCATCCGTTTTTGTCTTGGCGTATTCGTGCGCGCGCGCGCGCGCGCGCCGCGTGTGTGGTGTGTGTGTGTGTGTGTGTGTGTGTGTGTGTGTGTGTGTGGTGTGTGGTGTGCGTGTGCGCGCGCACGTGTGAATGTGTGTTTGAATAATTATTGTGTGATTGTGTGTGGGGTGTGTGTGTGTGTGTGTGTGTGTGTGTGCGTGGTGTGTGTGTGTGGTGTGCGTGTGCGCGCGCACGTGTGAATGTGTGTTTGATAATATGTGTGTGTGTGTGTTGTGTGTGTGTGTGTGTGTGTGTGTGTGTGTGTGTGTGTGTGTGTGTGTGTAAGCGCTCACAAGCCACTTATCCGATTAAAACAATTACTATGAAGAGAACTCTTGTAAGATACCTAAGAGTTTCAAAGTCACAACAACCTTTGTGCATTCGATGCCATGCCCTGTAAACGCAAGCAAGAAAGCCGATTAAGGTTCCCTTCAAACCTCATTTCATGCAGACCATATCAAACCCTGTCACAATTAAATTTTGTAGTCATCAAACCAACAACAATGGTTGAAATCAATTGTGAAATCAACCTCAATACTTTGTTGAACGCAAAGCGTTTACAAATACTTGTTTACACTGCTGAATGACTTATTCCATTCCCCATACCTGCTTTACATTTTGTGAAAAGGAAAGAAAAAGAAGCAGACTTAACTGTTTCCCAGTTAGCGCGGTTTTACTAAAAGGGAGGGAGAGGGCAGAAGGAGGGAGAGCGGGAGGATGGGGAAGGAGGGGGGGGGGGGAGGAGGCGGGAAGAGGATCAATAAGATAAAAAAAAAAAAAAAAAAAAGAAAACGGATCTCACCATGAGTCACAGCACTGAGTGACACGAGAAAAAAAAAGAAGAACAAAGATTTGAAAAGTACAACTGTGGCAAACTAGTAACATCATACCTAGCGCAATTATCAGGGTTTTTTTTTTTCGCTTACGAGTACTGTTATTTCTCGTACTGCTTTTGATGGTGGTGCTTCGACACGACTCTTACTACTACTACTACTAACTACTACTACTACACTATACTACTGCCGCTGCTGCTGCTGCTGCTGCTGCTATATGCCCAGTGTATCAGTACAGTTATGACAAGACGATCTAACAAACTTTTGTCAACAATGGCGCTAAGCACACACATCTCAAATGCTCTCTCTCTCTCTCTCTCTCTCTCTCTCTCTCTCTCTCTCCTCTCTCTCTCTCTCTCTCTCTCTCTCTCTCCTCCATGCCCAACAGTAAGAGAAGTCGTAAACTAAATAAAAGGGTGATGTGGGTAAGGGTCAGAACGCTTCTTCAAAGAAA
>CM065739.1:29947601-29952601 GCA_033310375.1 Conus canariensis
ATAAAAAAAAAGAAAGAACTGAATGTCAGACTTACCATCAAAACCGTCCATCACTGTTGGTCTCTGAAGAAGTACACCAAAGAAACACCGTGAAAACACTCTGCAAACAGCCACAGTCAAGACACAGTAACTGTCCAAAGCAGAAAGGGCCGATTTTCGCGGGCTTTCGTTTTTTATATCCAGCATATATTGTCAATTTCACTTTTGCACACGGTGAACGGTGGGACGCACTTGAGGTTGTCGTCTGATGGTTCCAATCGGTCCCAGTCTCCACAGGGCCTATGTCGTCTGCTGTCTGCTTTCAGTTGTGTGCAGCAGTAGTAGTAGTACTTTCATTTTACGTCTTTTCACAAAATAATAGTGATGTAGAACGTTGTAAGTGCGTGTGTGTACATGTCTTCGAGTCTTTAAAAAAAAAAAAAAAAAAAAACTGAACCAAAGTCTGCTTTGCGTATGCGGTTCTTCTTGTCGTTAGGTAGCCAATAAAATTGAAGATTTTGCGCGGGAAAACAACTTGCACCGGTGGGGAAAAAAAAAGGAAGGGGAGAGAGGAAGGGAGTGGGAGTTTAATAGGGAAGAAGGTGAAGAGAGATGGTGAGCGTCGTTACCGGGCTCAACTGCTTGCCACCACACACACACACCACACACATCCACACACACACACCCACACACACACACACACACCACACACATCTCACACACACACACACACACACACACCGCTGCCACATGTGACGGATGTAGGCAACGCCCCAGTCCTGCTTACCCCATGCTCCCAGCGCATGTCGAGACCGTTTGGGGTGGGGGACGGGGTAGCGATGAGAGCTCGGAGTGGGGGAAACTTTAGTAACCGGACTTACCCCATCCCCACCCTCGGTTGGATTGCAAAAACAGCCCCCTCCCCCCTATCTTCTCCAAAAACCCTCCCTGAGATTGCTTGTCTCTACTTTCCATCCTGTGAGTAAAGAAAATGTCCCGGGCTACTTGGGAGGAGGCGGAAATCCCTCCCCCTCCCCCACCCCCCCTCTTCCGCTTCCACATTATTTTGGGAGGGACAATCCTCCCCAACCTCACCTACCCCCCTCCCTCCCTTCCACGCCCCTGTTGTGCAACATTGTGGGAGATGACTGCCCTCTCCGTGCATTTACAGCAGTTGAAAAAAAACGTCCCCTCATGAAACGGCCCTGCATGTGACAGGAGAAAGGTCGGGAGGGTAGTGGGGGTGGGCGCATATCAGACAGTTTCAGTGCGTATGTGTGTGTGTGTGTGTGCGCGCGCGCGCGCGAGTGTGCCCCCCTTTAGAATGCTGCTTGCTCCCAGGCCCGATACAGCCCTGTGTGGGACTCAGTGATATTTGGCCAATAGGGTCTTAGAGCTAGCGGCGTTGTTTACATATGACGGTCTGGGTCTCAGTGGTACTTGGCCCTATTGGGCCTTAGATCTAGCGGCGTTGTTTACATGTGACGGTCTGGGACTCGGTTGGTTACATTGGCCCTATTGGGCCTTAGATCTAGCGGCGTTGTTTACACATGACGGTCTGGGACTCGGTGGTACTTGGCCCTATTGGGCCTTAGATCTAGCGGCGTTGTTTACACATGACGGTCTGGGACTCAGTGGTACTTGGCCCTATTGGGCCTTACACCTAACGGCGTTGTTTACACATGATGGTCTGGGACTCAGTGGTGGCCCTATTGGGCCTTACACCTAACGGCGTTGTTTACACATGATGGTCTAGGACTCAGTGGTGGCCCTGTTGGGCCTTAGACCTAACGGCGTTGTTTACACATGATGGTCTAGGACTCAGTGGTGGCCCTGTTGGGCCTTAGACCTAACGGCGTTGTTTACACATGATGGTCTGGGACTCAGTGGTGGCCCTGTTGGGCCTTAAACCTAACGGCGTTGTTTACACATGATGGTCTAGGACTCAGTGGTGGCCCTGTTGGGCCTTAGACCTAACGGCGTTGTTTACACATGATGGTCTGGGATTCAGTGGTACATACCCTATTGGGCCTTAGACCTAACGGCGTTGTTTACATATGACGGTCTGGGACTCGGTGGCATTGGGCCTTACACTTAACGGCGTTGTTTACACATGATGGTCTGGGACTCAGTGGTACATACCCTACTGGGCCTTAGACCTAACGGCGTTGTTTACACATGATGGTCTAGGACTCAGTGGTGGCCCTATTGGGCCTTAGACCTAACGGCGTTGTTTACACATGATGGTCTAGGACTCAGTGGTGGCCCTATTGGGCCTTAGACCTAACGGCGTTGTTTACACATGATGGTCTAGGACTCAGTGGTGGCCCTGTTGGGCCTTAGACCTAACGGCGTTGTTTACATATGACGGCAAGCCAGGCCTGCATACGCGGTTTCACGCTGGTACAGCAAGTCCTTAGGTCTTGTGGTCTGACGGGTAGTTCTGGTGTGAGGATTTCAGAGTGGGCTTGCGTATACAAGCAGGTCTTTAAATTTCTTCACAAGGGTGCGTATCTTCGGGCACCCGACTCTTTGTGCCCCTGTATGTGCCCGTGTCTCTATGTCTCCCCCATCTCTGTGCCCCCGTCTCCTTGGCTACCGTCTCTATGTGCCGGCATCTCTGTGTGCCCAACGTTCGTGTTAGCGCACGTCTCTTTGTGCGCTCGCCTCCATCATCCTCCGTCTCTCCGTGTCCCCGCTCTACGTTTGTTCGTTCGTTCCTTCACATTTCATGTATATTATCCTAGTGGGATTTTAGATGATAAAGTGAAAGACAGTGGGTGTTTGACGGTGTGTCAGAAAGCAGGAAAGCGCACGCGCGCGCGCGCGTTGTGTTTTGTGTGTGTGTGTGTGTGTGTGTGTTGTGTGTGTGTATGAGTGAGTGCGCACACGTGAACGTGTAAGTGTGTATGCACGCCCGTGTGTGTTTGTGTGCATTAGTGTTTGTGTGTATCTGTTGTGTGTGAGCGCGCGCATGTGCGTGTGAATGTGTGTATGCTTGTGCGTATGTGTGTGTGTGTGTGTTTGAATTGGCAAGATACAGTGATGTGTGTATGTGCATCTATACACCCGCGCTTGAGAGAGAGAGAGAGAGAGAGAGAGAGAGAGAGAGAGAGAGAGAGAGAGAGAGAGAGAGAGAGAGAGTATGTGTGTGTGTGTCTGTCTGTCTGTCTGTCTGTCTGTGTTCTTGTGTCTTCATTACATTTAACCACTCGTGTGTGGGTGAAGAATGCAAGCGTGTCTGTGGAATGCCGCGCGCTGAAGTATGTGTTTTTGAGAGAGAGAGAGAGAGAGGTGTGTGTGTGTGTGTGTGTGTGTGTGTGTGTGTGTGTGTGTGTGGTGTGGGCTGGCGCGCGCGCAAGATCATCCGTGTACTAGTATGTGTGCAAGGGTAGGGCACTTGTGTTCGTTTTGATAGGCTAGAGTGTGCGTGTTTGGGCACGTGGGCATAGACGACACACGCAACACGTGTATGTTTGTTCTGAAAGTCCACCTGTTAAGTGTAATAACTGACCAAACAGATTATTGAGGGAAAGTAATAATAATTGATTATCTACAGAGAATTGTGGGTAACGTGAACCGCATACAACTATGAGAACAGTGCTTTCAAGAAAGAAGAAGAAGAAGAAGAAGAAGAGAGTCTATTGGACTCGTCATTAAAGAATCAACGACATGCAAACAGAGTGGTATATCCGGAAAAATACACTTTCCACCGCGTTGCAGAAAATCTATTTTCCGCTGTGAATACGCGAACAATAAAAGAGAGAAGACTCTGCATCGTAAAACTTTCAACTGCTCCACAGACACATTTCGTATTTTTGCAAAGATTTTGGGCAAAAATGATTTAGCTTGACCCTTAAAAACAGCAACGTGCCAATTTTTTTTATTTTTATTATTATTATTTTTTTTTCATGTACGTTTCTGTTTTCGAGTCACTTAAGAAGCCCATTTTAACATGCTTACTTAAAGAAAGAATTAACAACTGGGATTGTGTGTGATACTGCAATGAGGAATGGGATGTGTGTGTGTGTGTGTGTGTGTGTGTGTGTGTGTGTGTGTGTGTGTGTGTGTTAAGCGGCCGTTACAAATGGGGTTGTCGGTTTGATAAGTTGTTGTCGTGAAGAATATCATATTTATACGGTCCCGAGAAGACTGTATTGGCGAATTCCAGACAATTCTTTTAATACCAAACTCGACTAGGTGTATTTTCCTGCAGATAACGAAGAAACGGCATGAAAGATTGTATGTACGCAAGTGGTCAGGCAACATTGAAATTATGACAACACACACGCAATCGTGCAAAATAACTCACGTCGGCGCTTTCTGGATAGTTGATTATCCCGTATTAACTACCGGCCTGGTTGTTGTTTTGTTTTTCGGCAAGTCCATATACCTCGAATATTGATTTCAATGGATTCATCGGGTTGTTGTTTTGTTTTTCTGTAAGTCCATGTACCTCGAATGTTGATTTCAGTGGATTCATCGGGTTTTATCGCTCCTTTACGGGCAGCCCGATCAGCCCACTCAATACCGGAGATCCCGCTGTGTGACAGAATCCAGCAGCATTCCACTGTCGTGCCTCTTGACATATGGAGATGTGTAAGGTGCTTTAGTTCAGGCATAATCTCAGCCCGATCATTTACAACGGCTGATTCAACAATAAGTCACTTAGCTGTTCTTAATAGAACAGATTTAGAATGTGCACAGGAAAAAAATACTGTTTACACTAAGCGGGCTACAAGAAAGTTAAGCGCCATTAGTATTGCCCCCCCCTCCCCCCCCCCCCCCCCCCCCCCCCCCCCCCCCCCCAAAAGCTGTAAAATTAAAAACCTCGTTTCCGATTTAAAAAGCTTTCTCAACTCTCAGAGACAGGGAAACAAAACCACGTCCAATTCTGTCGATAAACCACGATCCATCCGTGAAAACTGTTATATGACCTGGATAATTACTGATATGAGACTTGGCAACAGAGGATAAGATGTTGTCGTTAACGTGTCAACGTCCTTTTAAAAATCGGAGGA
>CM065739.1:29957601-29960101 GCA_033310375.1 Conus canariensis
TGCTGTTAACGGTGATCACCGTTCAAACGCCCTATGACGTTTCCAACATTCGACTCGGCACTGCACACACACACACACACACACACAGCTGGAGGTGATCGGCCGGATCTTACGTTGCAACTGGCACTGTCTAGACAGGACCGTCTGCACTGGAAAAGTCGTCGAGCAGCCTTTGGCAGGCATGCTTTGCACGAGATTTTTGTGGCAAGACTTCATAATTCGTCTGCTTGAAAGAAACTGATCGGAAGAATGGGCTGCCTAAACGCTCCGCCTAGATTTCGTGTCAGTCTCTCTTTTTTTTTTTTTTTTTTTAAAGTTCAGATCTCTCTCTCTCTCTCTCTCTTCTCTCTCTCTCTAATGATTAACTAATGATAACATCATATAACCTTCTTTATACGTTTTCAAAATTATTGTATGGATTCAAGTACAAATGATTTTAAAATGTATTTGAATGTTCATTTGTGTTCCTTCGTTACCCCTTCTCTATATCTTGTCATGACATACTGTTCACCTGTCCACCTTTCATTGACGTCCTTCGTTTCTCTCCTTCTACTTCTTCTTCTTCTTTTTTCTATTTAAAAAAAAATGTATTTGCAAAGTTGTTCTCTCTCTCTCTCTCTCTCTCTCTCTCTCTCTCTCTCTGTGTGTGTGTGTGTGTGTGTGTGTGTGTGTGTGTGTGTGTGTGTGTGTGTGTGTGAAAGGTTGACTGTCATATTTTTGGATTGCCTTTTGTATTTCAGGCTAGTATTCTTTTCACTATTTAGATGGTTCGTTGATTTTGAAGTCACATATTGTCATTATTTTTTCTGCTTCATAGAGGGCAAGATGTAAAAAAGCCTGTATTGTGCTTATTCTGTGTGTGTGTGTGTGTGTGTGTGTGTGTGTGTGCGCGCGCGCGCGCGCGCGCGCGTGCGCGCGCGTATGCGTACATACGTTTGTGTGCGCGCATACGCATTCCTTTGCGATGTGTGTTGTTTGTGTGCGCGCACACGCATTCCTATATGATGTAAATAGTGAAGAGCTTAGAGCTTGGAGACTGAGGGAAATGAAGATATAAAGACAAACACACAGGCAGAGAGCGAGAGCAATGGAAGGAAAATACGGAGAGTGAACCAAAGACACTTTTTTGTACCGACATCAGCTTCGTTATTTGTTTCCCTGATTGGGAGAAAGTTGATAAAACAACAAAAACAGAAAAAAGTGTGTGTGTGTGTGTGTGTGTGTGTGTGTGTGTGTGTGTGTGTGTGTGTGTGTGTGTGCGCGCGCGTGTGTGTGTGTGTGTGCTGAAGGTGATATGGGGTGGGAAGACATGTTCACATGTTAATGTTCTTTGTGAATGTTAGAAATGGAACACACACACACACACACACACACACACACACACACACACACACACACACACACACACACACACATGTACCTACGCAAGCACGCTTGCACGTGTGTCCTTGCATAGGTCTACGCTCGCACGAGAGCTATTATACACACAAACACACACCGCACTCACACATGGACATACACAGACTAGTGATTGCGAGCGAGGATGACGTCAAGACGGTGACACCGTAGATCAACACGCAGCTCCGAAGTGAATGCGAAAGTGCGGTCGTACTGTGGGCATGCCACAGCAGAGGCAATATCAGTTCTCTTCTCTTTGCGGACGTGACGCTTCCGATCTAGACTCAATAGATGATAAAACGTAGAGGACCCAACCCCAGTCTGGGACGAAAACCAAAACCAGATAGGACAGCTGAACGGCAAGCCCAATACTGCTGCAGGTCTTGAAGAGGGTAATCTTAAGACATGGCCCAGCCAATGGAGGCGCCGTCTGCAGACGATGGTCGACACGGGGAGCTGTTTGGACCTCTTCCTGACGTCTTCATTTGGTATAAAGTCTGACCATTTGATGCCCAAGATCTTACGTTGGCACTTAGTATCAAAGGCGCCGGGTTTCTTCTCCTGGGTGGTCTTCAGTTGCCAGGTTTCACAGCCATATAACAGCGTTGAAATCACACTGGATTATAAAATTTCAGTTTGATTCCAAGGGAGAATTTCTTGCTGTTCAATATTTGTTCAGCTGATTGAATGCTGATGTTGCCTTCCCAATACGACAGTTAAGTTCATGATCGAGATCAATATGGTCGAAATATATTCCATGTTTGATAACACATGAGAACTCAAGATATCATTTTACTTGGGAGAAAACAGCTGGTGGTAGCAAATGAATCTGTCTTCGTCTTTGCCTACCGCGTGCGCTATACCTTAAGATTCCATTCTAGGACCTGTGTTATTTTCCGTTTGTCAATATCATTCAATTTAATTGTAAGCGCGTTTGAGGTTGCGGCCAGCAATGGTCTTCAAAGCAGAAAGGGAGTCTTATATAATGAGGAAATCTGTATGTTTCGATTTAGAGACCATTTCAAGAGCCAGGACCGCGGCTGCCGGCTCAGCAGTGTAGATGGAGCTGTCACTGGAATGCGTTTAGAACATCTCTGAGAGG
>CM065739.1:29970101-29973815 GCA_033310375.1 Conus canariensis
ATTTGACACCATGTTATGTACTCCGTAAGGTGTAGGCTGTCCGTGCACCCGGCACCATGTTACATTGTGCGTAACATGTATGCCGACATCCATAGCTACAGACTCCCTTCCTTTAGGCCAAATCCATACGGCCAACGTTCTTCTTTCTGTCATCCCCATGTACAGACTTCCTTCTTTTAGGCCTAAAGCCTACGGCCAACGTTTTCCTTTCATACTGGGGTCCCTCCATCTGTCACCAGCTTCCTTTCTCTGTTCGCCAAGCAGACCTGACCACAAGTTTTACAGCTTTCCTGAAATTGTTTCTTTGAAGAAGCGTTCTGACCCTTACCCACATCACCCTTTTATTTAGTTTACGACTTCTCTTACTGTTGGGCATGGAGAGAGAGAGAGAGAGAGAGAGAGAGAGAGAGAGAGAGAGAGAGAGAGAGAGAGAGAGAGCATTTGAAATGTGTGTGCTTAGCGCCATTGTTGACAAAAGTTTGTTAGATCGTCTTGTCATGACTGTAGTGAGACATTGGACAAATAGCAGCAGCAGCAACGGCAGTAGTAGTAGTAGTGGTGGTAGTAGTAGTAAGTAGTAGTAGTAGTAGTAGTAGGAGTCGTGTCGAAGCACCACCGGCAATAGCAATACGAGAAATACCAGTACTCGTTGTAAGCGAAAAAAAGAACACCCTGATAATTGCGCTAGGTATGATGTTACTAGTAATTATTGCCACTGTTGTACTTTTCAACACTTCTTTCTTTTTTTTTTTCTTTTTTTTTTTCGTGTCACTCAGTGCTGTGACTCACGGTGAGATACGTTTTCTTTTTTCCTTTTTTTTTTCTTACTGATCCTCTTCCCGCTTCCCCCCCCCCCCCTTCCCCCATCCTCCCGCTCTCTCCTCCTTCTGCCCTCTCCCTCCCTTTTAGTAAAACCGCGCTAACTGGGAAACATGTTAAGTCTGCTTCTTTTTCTATTCCTTTTCTCAAAATGTAAAGCAGGTATGGGGAATGGAGTAAGTCATTCAGCAGTGTAAACAAGTATTTGTAAACGCTTTGCGTTCAACAAAGAATTGAGGTTGATTTCACAATCAATTTCAACCATTGTTGTTCGTTTGATGACTACAAAATTTAATTGTGACAGGGTTTGATACGGTCTGCATGAAATGAGGTTTGAAGGGAACCTTAATCGGCTTTCTTGCTTGCGTTTACAGGGCATGGCATCGAATGCACAAAGGTTGTTGTGACTTTGAAACTCTTAGGTATCTTACAAGAGTTCTCTTCATAGTAATTGTTTTAATCGGATAAGTGGCTTGTGAGCGCTTACACACACACACACACACACACACACACACACACACACACACACACACAATTATTCAAACACACACATTCACACGTGCGCGCTTACGCATGCACACACTCGCACACACACCCACGCACGCACGCACACGTACGCACGCACGCACGCACGAATACGGCAAGACAAAAACGGATGGACGGACACACACACACACACACACACACACACACACACACACACACACACACACACACACACACACGCAGAGACAGACAGATAGCGACGGCAGGACAGGGAGAGAGAGAGACAGACAGACAGTGACAGTGACAGACGGGGAGAGAGAGAGACACAGAGAGAGAGGGACAGACAGATAGCGACGGAAGGACACAGAGAGAGAGAGAGAGAGAGAGAGAGAGAGAGAGAGAGAGAGAGAGAGAGAGAGAGATACAGACAGACAGACCGACCGACGAACGGATTGACTGATTGACGGACGGACGGGGTGGGGGAAGGGAAGCGAAAGAGAGAGGGACAGACAGACTGATAGCGATGGAAGGACAGACAGACAGACAGACAGACAGACGAAAGGATTGACTGATTGACGGACGGACGGGGTAGGGGGAGGGAAGCGAAAGAGAGAGGGACAGACTGACTGATAGCAATGGAAGGACAGACAGACAGACAGACAGACGAAAGGATTGACTGATTGACGGACGGACGGGGTAGGGGGAGGAAACCGAGAAGGAGAGGGGAACAGACAGACTGATAGGGAGGGACGGACAGACAGACCGATGAAAGGATTGACTGACTGACGGACGGACGGGGTAGGGGGAGGGAAGCGAGAGGGAGAGGGGAACAGACAGACTGATAGGGAGGGACGGACAGACAGGCAGACGACGAAAGGATTGACTGACTGACGGACGGACGAGAGAGAGAGAGAGAGAGAGAGAGAGAGAGAGAGAGAGAGAGAGAGAGAGAGAGAGAGAGAGATTCTCTTTCAGCCTCGTCAGGGCCTTTTCCTGACTTATTCTCACGATCCGTCTTCAAACCCGACTTCCTGCCCTTTGAGACAAGTTCCAACAATCAACCCCCCTTGGTGGACGTCCGCCCGAACCCTCAGCACCGGGATCATCTCCCATGCCTTCAAACGGTGGTTCCAAGCGCCTTCCCTCCAGAATGTTCCGCCCTTTTTCGACTTTAGACTGGGGTCAACAGAGGGTGCTATCTCCTTGGTTCTAGACAAAAGTGATCATCCGACCACCAAAGAATATCCTAGGTCACAGGTGCTAAAACAAAGTTAACAAATCCCCTGCAGCTAATACGGCCAATAACGTAGTCGATGGTATTTAATACGAATAAAGACTCTCGTGGATACCTTGTTACTAGGATTATGAAAGTTAATGTTATCGTCCAATAAAAGGCGGTGGGGTGGGGTTAGGGGACTCCACTCTAACGGGCCAATGGCGCAGTCAGATGGTATTGAACACGCCTAATGACTCGTGAATGTCCTGTTACGTGGATGAAAAAAAAAATGTACTTAGCAAATGAAGAAGGGAAAAAAAACTCCACTAACAAGGCCAATGGCGCAGTCAGATGGTATTGAATACGCCTAATGACTCGTGAATGCCCTGTTACGTGGATAAAAAAATGTACCTAGCAAATGAAGAAGGGGGAAAAAATCCTCCACAGTTAACACGGCCAATGGCGCAGTCAGATGGTATTAAATACGCCTAATGACTCGTGAATGCCCTGTTACGTGGATAAAAAATGTACTTAGCAAAGAAGAAGGGGGAAAAAAACCTCCACAGCTAACACGGCCAATGGCACAGTCAGATGGTATTAAATACGCCTAATGACTCGTGAATGCCCTGTTACGTGGACTTAAAACAGGTTAATTTCATCAATTAATTCAGGGTTTTAAAACCATTAGCTAACGGGGCCAATGGCGCAGTCAGATGGTATTAAATACGCCTAATGACTCGTGAATGCCCTGTTACGTGGACTTAAAACAGGTTATAATCTCATCAATTAATTCAGGGTTTTAAAACCATTAGCTAACGGGGCCAATGGCGCAGTCAGATGGTATTAAATACGCCTAATGACTCGTGAATGCCCTGTTACGTGGATTTAAAACAGGTTATAATCTCATCAATTAATTCAGGGTTTTAAAACCATTAGCTAACGGGGCCAATGGCGCAGTCAGATGGTATTAAATACGCCTAATGACTTGTGAATACCCTGTTATGTAAAACTGAAAAAAGTTAAACAATCATCACAGTTAACACGGCCAATGGCGCAGTCAGATGGTATTAAATACGCCTAATGACTCGTGAATGCCCTGTTACGTGGACAAAGCTAATGTTACCATTATACCACTTAAAAAAAAAATTGCATGTGACTGCTAGAAGCACGCATGTGGGTCACATGACCATCGC
>CM065739.1:29973915-29976415 GCA_033310375.1 Conus canariensis
GAAATTAGAAGTCCAACAAGCATTTAATGAAAGTAAAATGAGTAACGTTTAATTTCACCACAAAAGTAGGGAGAGGAGGATCAGGATCCCCTTTTCGCTTTCCATAAATTCGCCTTTATCGGATATCCATTCATCATGCAAAATAAATAACCACTTTAATTGTGAAAATTGTTTAGTTGGTTGGGTAAACCTCTCAGTCCCCCTGCTGCCTGCACTCAAGTTTTTGCCCCATGTGTGAATCACCGTGTGTCTGCTTCAAATTTCACAAATGGACGCTGTCGTTGGATGAGGTGAACAGCCTGTCAGCCCATAAACAGGGGGGGGGGGGGGGGGGGGGGGGGGGGGGGGGGGGGGGGGGGGGGGGGGGGGGGGGGGGGGGGGGGGGGGGGGGGGGGGGGGCCCCCCCCCCCCCCCCCCCCCCCCCCCCCCCCCCCCCCCCCCCCCCCCCCCCCCCCCCCCCCCCCCCCCCCCCCCCCCCCCCCCCCTCCCGTCCTTCCTTTGAGTTATGCTGTCTGCGTCGAACCACTTGGCTTGTACCTTGATTATCAAATGAAAGAAAACGAGGAGAATCAACTTTCCGACACACACAAAAAAAAAATTCGCAAGATAATCTGACCACACCAGTCTACAAATACTCGACTCCCTAAGCAAGGCCTGGGCGCATCATTTTTTGGTGTGTAGCCACATCTGTGATTTCGCCATCATCGGACGTACCTGTGCCATCCGGGGAAAGGAAGGGAGTAGTTGTGGTAGTTGTTCTCTCTGTATATGCTGGGGGCATACTTGTCCACGGCGTTCTGGTCAAGCTGTACAGAAAGGGAACTCACGTGTAGTCCTTCGTGCCTGTACACTATACGCAAAACGGTTGTGTGTGTGTGTGTGTGTGTGTGTGTGTGTGTGTGTGTGTGTGTGTGGTGTGTGTGTGTGTGTGTGTGTGTGCGTGCGTGCGTGCGTGCGTGCTTGCGTGCATGTGTGCGTGTGTGTGTGTGTGTGTGTGTGTGTGAAAAAAACAAACTTAAAGTCTTTTTGTTATGGGACAGATTTGATAAGAAGGCCTTATGGCGAAAGCTTCTTTTTTTTTGTCCTTTTTTCTTTTTTTTTTTTGTTTTTTTTTTGTTTTTTTTTTTTTTTACTATTAAATTTGTTCCCGTGGAAACAAAGACTTTCAGCTCACTTTCACATTTTTTTTTATTACTAAGTACCTGCTAGCATTGTTTCATTGTTTTGCAGCGTGGCTCTACCCGAGAGCTTTATCCGTGAGATGATGTGTATATGTTTATACAAATCTCTCTCTCTCTCTCTCTCTCTCTCTCTCTCTCTCTCTCTCGAGAGAGAGAGAGAGAGAGAGAGAGAGAGAGAGAGAGAGAGAGAGAGTGACATATATATATATATATAATTATATATGTGTGTGTGTGTGTGTGTGTGTGTGTGTGTGTGTGTGTGTGTGTACATGTATGTGTGTGTGTGTGTGTGTGTGTGTGTGTGTGTGTGTGTGTGTGTGTGTGTGTGTGTAAGTAAGTAAGTAAGTAAGTAAGTAAACGGGGGAAGGGGGGGGGGAGAGAGCGCACATAATTTGCTGAGTTTTATTAACTTGCATACGATTATCATGAGCACAGTACACACCGTTACATATCTTGACAAGTCAAGGGGAACGAATGTGTGGCCACGTCACGCTATGTTCTCACGAAAATAGGTCACTGAAACAGGTCACGGATACAGATCATTGGCAGCATGCCAGACGCAACGGAGTACATTGAACCTCATGGGTCGTTGCACTCTTCTGGCGCGTGAAATCACCGATACTGGATCAGGATAATCAGGATCAGGACTTCAACATTGCTGGAACCTCCCTAGGTTATAAACAGCAACGGAGAAAAAGAGAGAGCAGCCCTCTTCAGGTAAATAAAAGCTTATTTTAAAATTTTGGTTTATTTCCTTTTTAAAACATTCTGACCCAGTGAAACTGGCGCCCCAATGGCAATCCCCGAGTTCAGTTCAATGGGACCCTGTTGCGGCTCTGCATCCACCTAGGCTATCAGGATCAGGATCAGGATCTTATTCTAAAATTGACCTGTATTTTTGTTACAATTTAGTGCAAGGATGGCAACATAGTGACTCAGCTGATTGCTGCAGAGAACGCTGTCACAGAGCCTGTCTGGAGGACTTGCTCGTTCAGTTCATTCCAGTCCATGACGGTCTGCACAAAGAAGAAGCGCTGGTACTGCTCGGTGCATGACTCTGGGACTACATATCCGCTGCTGTTGATTGATGTGAATTTTGTGACGATGTAGTTTGTCACAAAGCCATGAAATATTTTGGGGCGGACTTTTCTCTTTTCTGTTTTCTGACTGACTGAAACCAATTTATTGTCAGATTATCTCATGGTTGTACTGACAACTCTGTTTTCTGTTTTCATTGGTGTTAAAAATTTCTCTGGGGGTAGTGCTGGAAGAAGTTCTTCAATGATCTTGTAGAAGGTGACTAGCGTTTGTTGCTTCCT
>CM065739.1:29978915-29981415 GCA_033310375.1 Conus canariensis
CACCAATAATTAGTAGGTTAATTACACGGTTTGACAAATCAACACCACCACCACCCCAATTTAATATAATATTTAGCTATCTGCCTCGGCTGTCTGCTCGACCCGAGCAGCATCACATGTGGCTGTAGAGACCGATGTGAGAGTGGCAGTCTCTGTCGCAGCGGTCACATCTGTATGTTGACAATGGTTTGTTGGCTGTCATCCCCTTTCTGCAGGCTCGCTTTTCTGCTGCAGAAGCTCTCAGGTTGTCTTCGCCAATCTGGAGCTGTTTCTTGAGAGTGCTTCTCCAGCTGTTGCGGTCTGCTGCGAGGTCCTCCCAGGACTCAGTGTTGATCTCAAGCGCCTTCATTTCTCTTTTGCAAACGTCTTTGTATCTCAGCTGTGGGCGGCCAATGCTTCTCTGCTCTGCGGCAAGCTCTCTATAGAGGACGTCTTTTGGGATGCGACCAACTTCCACGCGGCGAACGTGGCCCAGCTAACGCAGCCGATGTTGTCTCAGCAGGATATACATGGTAGGGAGGCCAGCGTGAAACAGGACTTCAGTGTTGGTCACCCTGTCTTGCCAGGAGATGCCGACTATAAGCCGGAGGCTTCTGGGGTGGAAGGAATGAGCCTTTTCTCCTGGCAAGCATGTCTTTCTGCAATACAGCAAGGTGCTGAGAACGCAGGCGTTATACACAGCCATCTTTGTCTTTGTGGTCAGCTTGGGATTTGTCCACACTCTTTGTGTGAGGGAGCAAGTGTTGTGGCTGCCTTTCCGATCCTCTTGTCGATCTCAGTGTCAAGGGAGAGATTATCGGTGATGGTGGACCCAAGGTAAATGAATTGATAGATGACATCAAGCTCATAGTCATCAATGGTGATGACTGGTGGTAACGGCGTGTTTTGACCCAGGACATTTGTTCTTTTTAGGCTGATAGTCAGACCAAAGTCTTTGCAGGCCTGGGAGAAGTGATCCATCAGCGACTGCAATTCCCGCTGGGTGTGGGTCACAACAGCGGCATAATCGGCAAACAGCATATCTCTGATGAGGGCTTCGTGGACCTTTGTCCTTGCTCTTAGGCGGGCGAGATTGAAAAGCCTGCCATCTGATCTGGTCTGCAGGTAGATCCCCTCTTGCACTGTGCTGAATGCATGCCTCAGGAGGAGAGCAAAGAAGATCCCAAAGAGGGTGAGGGCAAGGACGCAGCCTTGTTTGACACCGCTGCGTATGTAGTAGGGTTTGGAAAGGTTGCCATTAAACTGCACAGTCCCTTTCATGTTGGAGTGGAAGGACTCAATTAAGCTGTGCATTTTGGGAGGGGGGGGGGGGGGAAGCCGATCTTTCAATGTGCCTTGAAAAGACTATCTCTGCTGACTAGGTCAAAGGCTTTAATGAAGTCGATGAATGCGACATACAGGGGCATCCGCTGCTCTCTGCACTTCTCCTGGAGTTGGCCAAGGGAGAATATGTCTACAGTGCACCTCTCTGCCCGAAAACCACATTGTGATTCGGGGTAGACATGTTCCACCAGCTTCTGCAGGCTGATTAGGAGGACCCGAGTGTAGACTTTGCCGACATTCCTAAGAAGAAAGATGCCTCTGTAGTTATTGCAGTCCCTTGTTTCGTACAGGGTGACAATCTTGGCATCTCTTATATTCTGCGTTACAGCTCCCTCATTCCAGCACTGACAGAGGACTGAATGCAAAGGGTGCAGAAGGGTAGTCTTGCAGTGTTTGATGAGGTCTGGAGGAATGCCATCATTGCTAGGTGCCTTGCCTGATGCCAGGCTATCAATGGCCTTGCTGAGTTCGTCCACGGTCGGCTCTACGTCAAGCTCTTCCATGACTGGCATGCACTTGATGGCATCAAGGGCTGAGGAGGTCACTGTGTTCTCTCCAGAGTAGAGGTCGGAGTCATGCTCCACCCATCTCTCCATCTGCTGGCTGGGGTCATTGATGACTTCCTCAGTGGAAGATTTGAAGGGAGCCGTCTTGCTCTGCGTTGGTCCCAGTGCCTTCTGTTGGTGTCATACATCCCTCTCATGTTTCCTCTTGCAGCGGCTGTCTGTTGTCTCCTCGCTGACCTCTGTCCAGTAGTCGCTAGCGCAGCGCCTGGCATTAAACTTGACCTTGCTCCTAGCAGCCCTGAGGATCTGCAGGTTCTTCTCGTTGGGTGACTGCTTGTATCTAACGAGTGCTCCGTGCTTGGCCTCAATAATGGCAATTATCTCTAACGATTTGGCCTCAAACCAGTCGTGAGACTTCGATGTTTTCTTCCCAAAGGTAGCCAGGGCAGTGCGGTGAATGGTATCTCGTAGAGTTTCCCATCTCTCTGAGGCAGAATCTCCGGGCTGTCTGTAATGCATCAAATTCTCTCTCAAAGGCCTCTGCGAACTGTTCCACAAGATCTGGCTGAGACATCTTACTGACGTCAATACGAAAGCTCCCTTGTTTATTTGAGCAGTGGAACTTTTTGGTTGCAGCCTGATCCTGCAGCATACCAGGGAGTGGTCCGTGT
>CM065739.1:29988915-30003138 GCA_033310375.1 Conus canariensis
AAGCATCCTTGGCACCCTGGACAGGTCCTAGGCTGGTCAGCCGCCACGTGACGCATTGTGTCTTGACGCAATTTGCGTCGACAGACGCAAAACTGGAAATCAGGAGAGAAGGAAATGTTCAATCGACAGCCACAGCCGTGTTCTGGACCGATTTCCTCCATATTTGCAGGCAGTCTTTGCCCCAAGGAGTCAGGATAGTCTTCTACCTGAACGACATCCCCATCCTAGCCTCGTCCAGGTCCCAGGCCATCAACCACCTGCGCTTGTCCACTTCGCTGTTGGCAGGCCTGGGCTTTTCCTTCAACGTCAGACTGTCAGGAAAGGCTTGACTGAGAAAACAGTATTTACTAATTAAATGCAGTTGTTTTGTTAAAGGCAGAATTTGGAGATGGGGATTTCTTATGTTGTCGTTTCCGTGTTTATATCATTTTGGGTGCTGAGTTAAGTTTGCATATTGTTCATGCAGTGTTTCCTAGTTTTTTGCTTGTGCATTGTGAGTTGTGCTGAGTGCAGTCGATGTATATTTCAGATGTATTGGTCAGCTGGATGTGTCAATTCCCCTGTAGATAAGATGTATCTTCGGGTTTGACTTATTGCCTTTTGGCAAGCAGTAATATCTATGTTCGGGTTTCATGCCCTTAGATATTAGGAGTCCGTGTATCCTTGTCTAGGCTAGGCTGTTTCAGCCTCCATCTGGAAGTGATGGTGAGGTGGCCTAGTGTGTGGTGCTGTACATGCGGAGCAGTGTTCGTCCCTATGTCATCGTCTGGTATCAGTGTTTGATGCTGTCTGTGGTGGGTTGGTAGCAAGCGAGTTTTTCTTGTGTGAACTGTAGTTTTCTGGTGCTGTTTTGATGTGTGATTTCTGACTTTGTGTATCCTGCTGTTTGTTTGCTTTTTTCTTTAAAAAAAAAAAATCGATCATTTTATTTTGGAGGAAGAATATTGTGACGTTAACGTAAAACAATGATTATTATGACGTCAAAGTAAAAAATTAGGTAGACATTACGTAAAATAAAAAAAAATAAAAAAACGGGAGCGAGAGAGAAAGAAGAAACGGACGAGCCTTGTGTCCAGCCTGGAATTTTATTTGTTTTTGGTTTGTTATTTATTCATTCGTTGCAGTTTCCATCGGGTGATTTCGAGTCAGTGTTGCGTCGTTGCTGCTGTATCAGCGGAAATCTGTGCTCCAGCTGTGTTCTTCTGGGGTTCGACGTTGGTTTAGTGCCTTGTGATCCTGTGCTTCAGCTGTGTTGTCGGTGGTTCGACGTGTTTACTGTGTTCTGTAGGACACTTGTTCAGCTGTATTTGTGGGCGGCTCGGTTCGCCGTGTGGGTTCCCGGTTGGTGATATATGCTGTAACGTAGCCTAGGCTCGATGCAGCCAAGTATATGGACTGTTTCTTTGATTGATAAGATTGTGTTAATTGTGATGATTTATTGAGTTAATTGCCTTGGTCATTTGTAATGTTGTGGCGTGTAGTCTCCTCGTCGGGTGCATGAGTGTGCGGTTGTGAGTATGAAAACTTTTATGCGTGTGGAGTGAAAGAAAATAAACCCTGTATAAACGTATTACCTTCGTATTGATGCTGCCATTGTGTGTCGGGAAGACAGTTTAGCTAGGTCTGTCATTTCTGTCTATCCTTCTATAGTAGTTCAGGTCTTAGCGAGCCTGACACAGACCCTACCCCCCGCCAACAGTTTCTGTACCTGGGTCTGCAGTGGGACACCCGCCATATGACTGCAACCCTGCCACACGACAAAGTGCAAGAGATCCAGTTACTAGCAGAAAAACTGTCCCTGCACCCAGTGGTCCTTGCAAGGCAGCTGTTGGTTTTCGTAGACAAGACTACCTTCGCCCCTAGCCAGACTGCATTCTCGCGAATTGCAAGCCGCCCTACATGCAGTCTACAAGAGACCAGCGCATCTCTTCAAACGGGTACGACTGCACCGAAGAAGCGAGGGACAATCTGGACTACTGGAAGGCATTCACCCATCTCCCCTCCCGATTCGTCGACCACCCCCACAGCTAATAATGGCAACGGACGCGTCCAGTTCGGGATGGGGAGGCAGCCTTCAGTCTCTGACAGCAAGCGGCGTGTGGGCGAAACAGGAATGCAAGCAACATATAAACTACCTGGAGTTACAGGCAGTGTGGGCTGCCCTGTGTTCATTGTGGCCGTGCAGAAGGAACACACACACACACACACACACACACACACACACAACACACACACACACACACACACACAAATAGATTTACAGATTTCCCCCCTCCCCCCCCCTCCCCCTCCGTTCCCCCTTCCCCCCTTCTCCTTCCTTCCTCCCCCCTCCCCCCATCCTCCCCTCCTTCCCCCTCCCCCCCCCCCCCATTCTGTGCAGCGTGAAGCGAAAGCGTTGTAATTTTTGTGTCCCTGTTCACGGTACTTACTATAGGCAGAAATCGATTTTTCAAACATTTAATTTTGCTGCGCTCTAGAAACAGTGCCAGCCAAAAGTAAATAGCCCATGATACTCCCAGGGTGCCAAGGATGCTTTGTGCCAAATTTGGTGTTGATCGGTTGAGAACTGAGTTGAGTTGGTAGAGTCGAGCTCTCCAACTTTTTGAATATTTGATTTTGTTGCGCCCTAGAAACAGTGCCGCCCAAAACTAAACAGCCCAAGACACTCCCAGGGTGCCAAGAATGCTTTGTGCCAAATTTGGTGTCGATCGGTTGAGAACTATGGCTCCGATTTTTTGAATATTTACTTTTTCTGCGCCCTAGAAACAGTGCGGCCCAAAACTAAATAGCCCATGACCTTCCTGGGGTGCGAAGAATGTTTAATACCAAATTTGGTACCGATCGGTTGAGAACTGTGGCTGTGCATAAGGAACACACACACACACACACACACACACACACACACACACACACAACACACACACACACACTCGCGCGCGCGCGCGCGCGCGCGCGCACGCACAGATTTCGAAAATATATATAAGATGCATGGGTGGTAGCAAGGTGCGGGGAGTGGGTGGTGAGTGGGAGTCATTCTGGTGGTATGTCAGAATAACTCGCCTGGAGTCAAACTGAAACAAAGTGGGAATCACTTTTTTTATATTCTAGTTTAACTCCCGGGTAGTTAAAATTTACATATGAACAGTTTAACTCCCTGGGAGTTAAACCATTCGGGGAGTTCAAACTTTTCGTTACACCGGGCGCATCCTCAGCAGCTGGTCATGGTGCGGCATAGGCTGTCTGCATGTAACCAGAGACGTGAAGTTTCCTCTACGTCTCTGGTGTAACAGGGAAGTTCTGTATGGTGTCAGTGTCCAGTCAGAACCCTCCACGTGGTGAGTTTTAACCTGTCAGTGGGCGAGAATTGATTAAGACGTTAACAGAGATCGGTTGAAGTTAGCACCCTGGCCAGATGCAAGAGTTCTGTCGTCACATCTGTCAAAAATATGCGTGGTTTAAATCAGTTCAGTTAATATTGTATTCAGACCAACACACACACCCCACACACACACACACACACACACACACACACACACACACACACACTGACTGACTGACTGAAACCAGTTTATTGTCAGATTAACTCAAGGTTGTACTGACAACACACCACACACACACACACACACACACACACACACACACACACACACACACACGCATGCACGCACGCACGCACACGCGCACACACACACACACACACGCGCACAGATTTCGAATATATATATATATATATTCCTTCCACCAACATCTCCCACCACTTCTACCGCCCCCACTGTCCCTTCACCTTAATGCACTGTCTCGCATCGATTGAAGCTGTCCAGTGGCATTCAGTCACACGTCAGGCTCACTACTGTTGGCCTATGTGTCGCGTGTGGCTGCCTGCTTAGTTTAGCTGAGGTTATCGGGACAGAGCATCGAATTCGGAGACAAATATTGCGGGTTCGAATCACCTATGCGAGCGCCCGACACTACCTATGCTCTCTCTCTCTCTCTCTCTCTCTCTCTCTCTCTCTCTCTCTCGTTGACTGTAGTGTAAGATAGGTCCCTAACCCTGACATCCCGGGAAGGCTATCCTCACTATCTGCAATATCACCGTTGGTGGTCAAACCTGAATACAACCCAATATCAATCGCGATTAGGTTCACAGTCGCCGATAACTGTTGTGAAAGTAAGACAGACAGTCGTTCTGTTCGTCGTGTCAGTGTCCTCCAGCGAACAGAAACATACTTTACCGAACAGAAACAGAAAGTATGAATTCCCGTCTCTTCCCCTTTCGCCCGCCCGCCGGCTTTCCAAGAATTGTAGGCCCTGCAACTAGCATCACGTCGGCAAAGGCTATATAAGACATGCCGAAGCGTTGTCAACCCGGTGGACTTTGCGACGCAGAGGCACAGGGAATTCCGAGACAGCTGGACGGGGTATTTGACTCGGCGTACTGAGAACTGATTAAAACCTCGGGAACGGAAACTTCGTGGGACTGTGGAGAAAATGCCGCGTTAAAACGCCATCCACTGTACCACTTCAGCTGATCCCACAGCCGAGGACTACGGGTGCATGACCGCTGGTCCTGCCCGCATCGTGGAGCGTAAGTCTAATGCGTGAGGTGTAAACGTGGTTGCATGGGTGGTGGTTGAATTGTTGTCGATGTTCAATATTGATTCTTGAGTGCGCGCTAGGACAGCTGTAGCCTGAAACCTGGGGAATAGAGACCCAGTATGCGGATGTAATGTTCACTCCATGCCGGAAATCACTCGGACAGTGAGAAAAGGTTCATTCCCGGGGGGGGGGGGGGGGGGGGGGGGGGGGATCAGATCAAGTCCGATCTTTCCCTTTGTTCCGAAATCATTCTCCTCCTTCAAATTTCTCAGTGCCCCAGACGCATCAAAATTGACCCGTTTCAAGCATGTTTTGCTCTTGAACTTGAGAGGAAGGGAAGGCGGTGGTGAATCAGGACTCGTCCGCGCCATGTGACAGGGAGATGGAGAACGGACACGTGTCTGTATTCACTCCATGACATGCCTCAAATCACGGGGAGTGGTTTTGGAACAAGCTGGGAGGTACTTCCAGCTCAGGTCCGGAATTACACCCCCTCCACACAACCCCCCCCCCCCACCTCCCCCCTCCCAGACCTCTTCAAAATTCAGATGCAAAGCACTTTCCTTGATACGTTCCGTCATTTGAGACATTTGGAGAATTTTGAAGAAGAGGGATTTTAGAATAAAGGGGGGAGGGGGGGGGGGGTCTAGATTAACTCCCTGGGAGCAGCCTTTATCGTCTGCTGTGAAAACCTGGACCTGAAAGGTACACAGGCCTAGAGGAACATAGACATCAGGGATATGGACCTGAGGAAAACATTGACCTATGTTCTACATAGATCCGGGTGAATATAGACAAGGAAGACACAGAACTGAGAGGAGCATACACCTAGAGAAAACTGACCGGAGGGAACAGAGACCTGAGGGTGGGCGGGGGTAGGGAACATAAACACTGTGATTTCACATACCAAGATTGGCCACTTGGGGTTTACCGCGAGATTAGGTTTGGGTGATGTCCCTTTTTTCTGGGAATGATAAACGATGAAGATTAAAAAAAAAAAAAAAAACCCCAGGGCAGAAGAAATGGTGGCAATGCTCACAGCTTCGCACAAATTCTTTGCCATAACACGCCTGCTACAAAGACAGACGAGAGGAACTTTCCTTGTTGCATTTTGCTGCTTATGACGACAGGTCGACCTGCATTGATGTTTGTGTCTTGAGTCAGTTCATGCAGAAATTTGGACCGGTCATGAAATGTACATGGACTGACAGAGTGTAGGGCAGCGTCAGAGGGGGAAAAAAAAATGGGGCTCTCAACATTCATTAAATGAATCAGCTGTACGCACACTAATACATTAAAATCAAACAAACAAACAAACAAACAGGTTGATTTTGTGCCACAATGAAGTCAAATAAAGAAAGGAACTGCCCGAGAGCCGCACTGATAGGCCTACACTGTGCTGAAATGTACCATTTACTGAGTTAATAAGTTCCTTAAGGACTGATTTTAAGACTAAGAATGTAAGCATTCAGTTTATTGATATTCCGGCAATGTCGGGTGTTGGGCACCCAGACTTAAAGTTTGATATTTCGTACTTATGTATCCATATCAGTCCTCCAAGTACACTTTGTAGTATAATATCAGAGATGTCATGTACTGGTGTCGCTAGATCTGTCCTGGACAAGAAACATATTTTCTCCCTATTTTGATTGGGGGAGAAATGTGTGTGTGTGTGTGTGTGTGTGTGTGTGTGTGTGTGTGTGTGTGTGTGTGTGTGTGTTTGCGCAAAATCTCAACGTTAATTTGTCAAACAAAAATTGTTGAATAAATTAATTTTGCCACTCTCTTCTCACATATAAGATGATGAAAATCCGAAGTTATAAGGCTGCAGAGTGAACAAATTTACATACTGCTAAAAAAAAAAAAAAAAAAAAAAAATTACATGCTCCTTTCCTATGTCAGTGCAGTTTGTTGTACCTAACCACCACCTTCTCACATACACGAAACGAATTTCCTGCTCTAGACCACATTTAACACACACTAGATTCACTCGAAGTGAATCAAGTGGAAAGGCCGCCACGAAAAAAGCAGTGATACTGTTTAGTCAACCCCTTTATACGGTCAGGGGGGCTAATACAACATGAATAGAAAGGTAAGTGCCAACAGATGCAACTGTGATGCTATTCATCACAAGAATGATGAGCGGCCCATCAGGGCATGTCAAATCGGACAGACGTATGGAAACACAGCCGGGGGGGGGGGGGGGGGGGGGAGGCGGGGGGGGGGGGGGACCAGGGGAGAGGATAAAGAAAGACCTGGGGTCCCAACGACACAACTGTCAAAAAAAAAAAAAAAGCACACAACGCTCGAACGAACACTAATTATAACAACTCTCTAATCGAGAAAGAGGGAGAAGTGGGGTGGGGGGGGGGGGGGGGGCGACTGGTCTCTTTTTCAACTTATTTTATATAACACAAGACAGACGCTTTCAATGGAGATACTGAGCTCAGAAACTGAGAAATCGGTTTTGTTTTGTTTTGTTGAGTTTTTCCATTCTCCTCAAGCTAACAGAAACCGAAAGTAGGGCCTCATTCCGGGAACCAAATGCCCCAGAAACTGTATTATCAGGTTTGAAAGGACTTTTATAGGATGTGCGTCATACAACAAAAAGCTGCGAAATGCATCTGGCATTTCGCATGTAGTGTGTGCATGCATTCAGACAGGATGGCCAAGCAGGAAGTTTGCGGGAAGTAAAACGATTCCACATTATCTAGCATACTGCAGCGACTCAGTTGACCAGTGGGCTTGCACGATGGAACGTGAGTGAACTAACGTGGGTAATCTTCAAGGAGAGGGGTCCTTATTATTGAGCGTAGTAACGTCATATGTTATTTTTCTGACTCCACTTTCGTCTTTTTACCGTTATTTAACTTAATGCCATTTTCATTAATTAACTTATTATTTCATAATTAATTGCTTTAGATATAGACGAAAAAGTTAAAATAACAGTTTACATGCGTTATTTAGGTTGCCCAGCAGTCAGATACTACGAAAATATTGCTTGAAAAGCGCTCAATAATAAGGACCCCTCTCCTAACGTGTGAGAAACTTAGAGTAGTGGACTTTTTAACGTTGTTGTTTTGGTGCTGGTCGATATTGGTTGTTTTCAATTTTTGAGGGGCACCCAGTTTAAATTCACTAGTTTTTTACTTTCATTTTCTTTCTCTTTTTTTCTTTCTTTTTTTTTTTACTTTTAAGATCGTTTCAGTTAAGCAGCCATTTTTGACAAATCTTAAATAAATGTTAGCGAACCGCCCAGAGAACGTGGACAAACGAGTCACAAGACGAAACACAACTAGTTTCGACCTCTTAGGTCTTCATCAGGTGAGACATTAACGAATAAGTGAATTTTCATTGTTTTATTCGTTAATGTCTCACCTGATGAAGACCTAAGAGGTCGAAACTAGTTGTGTTTCGTCTTGTGACTCGTTTGTCCACGTTCTCTGGGCGGTTCGCTAACATTTATTTAAGATTTGTTTAGATTTCCGCTGCAGTCCTCTCGCTTGCAACTAGAGCCATTTTTGAGTTAAGTGCGTCCATCAGCAACTATGTGGGATATGTTTCACACAAATGCAGACCCTATCGTTATGACCAGTCTTAACCAAATACCCTCCGCCGCCTCCCAGCCTCACCCGACTAGCAAATTCAGATCAGGACTTGCACGTTGCTGGGACCGTCCAAGGTTATAATAACAACATCAGCTCTTCCCCCAGTGCATTGGTTTATTTACTGATTCAGTTTATTCATTTATTGTTTGTTGTCTACTTATTGATAAGTTCATTTCATCTTGTTGGAACATTTATCGATTTATGAACTTGTTGATTCGTTCAGGTAGATTATGATAGTGAGTTAGGCTTATTGACTAGTTTAGCTAGATTGTGATAGTATGTTAGGTCAAGCGCTTTCCTTCATTCTGTGATTCATTAACTTTTGTTGTGATGGCAGATTTAAAGTGTGTGTGTGTGTGTGTGTGTGTAGTGGTGTGTTTAGTACATGTCATCAAGGACCATACTTTTATGTAGTTCAAATCTATTTGTGGCTGAAAGATTTAATATGTAAACATTACAAACATTTGTGCAATCAGAATATGTCTGATTGCACATGGTCATTTGTGATGTTCATTTATTCATTTGTATACCTATTTTCATGGATTTATCTATACTTCTATTCATTTATTTATTTATTTATTGTCTAGCTCATCTTTAGACAATATTTTTTTCTTGTGTGTATCCATTATGTTCCAGTTGTTGTGCTACTGTCAGGTAATTTTAGGTAATGAGTTTTTACTTATACAGGTATTTTGATCTATGGCACGAGGAGTTGTACATATGTTTAAGTGTGTTCTTGTAAATGTGAAACGGAACCCGAGGGTGTGTTGAGTTTTTGTTTGTTTCTTGTACATTTGATTGTATAGAATTATAAGTGAGTAACTAGCTTGATCCACATCTCACTCAAGTTTATGATGCTTTTGTTCATGTGCCACCATGCCAGCTGTCTTGTTATACCGAAAGAAGAAAATTAAGTAACGTGTGTGTGTGTGTGTGTGGCGTGTGTGTGTGTGTGTGCTGTGTGTGTGGTGTGTGTGTGTGTGTGTGTGTGCGTGTGTGTGTGTGTGGTGTGTGTGATGTGTGTGTGCGGTGTGTTGCGTGTGTGTGTGTGTGTGTGTGCGGTGGTGTGTGCGTGTGTGTGTGGTGTGTGTGTGTGTGTGTGTGTGCTGTGTGTGTGTGTGTGTGTGCGTGTGTGTGTGTGTGTGCGTGTGTGTGTGTGTGTGTGTGTGTGTGTGTGCGTGTGTTGTGGTGTGTGTGTGTGTGTGTGCGTGTGTGTGTGCATGTGTGTGTGTGGTGCGTGCGTGTGTGTGTGCATGTGTGTGTGCATGTGTGTGTGCGTGTGTGTGTGTGCTGTGTGTGTGCATGTGTTGTGTGTGTGTGCGTGCGTGCATGTGTGCGCTCAATTCATATTGCTGTATGATTTAGTTATAGAAAAACAGAAATCGATTCAGCATATTGTTTAAGTTTGAAGATCTAGAGTTGGTTTATTATAGAATTTATTGGGCGTTGTGCTGCACATCATAAGTTGCAATTGCCATGCTCAAGAATACAGAAGGTGATTTAAAACAAGACAAAATTAAGCAAAATGATGACAGTCAGAAGGTACTGCCGCTAGTGACATGGAATACAGTAGAAAATGAACTATCCCCAAACAAATGAATCAAGAACTTGGTTACGTATCACTTTAATGTACAAATGCAATCAAAGTAAGGATTAAAAAAAAAAAAAGAGCGCACTGATACCAGCAACAGATGTTTGAAAAAGAAATGAAATGGTCTACTTTGTTTGCACTGTTGTTATTTCATTATTCACTTTTCTATCATTTGATTTGTTTGTTGAATGGAACTGGAACTGGCTTTTGATACGGAAATTTTCTCATATATTTTGTTCGCTTTGGTTGAAGAAACTGTAGAATATTTGGTTTACTACCCTGCTGTGCATCTTGTGGTCGGTGAGACCATCAGTAGCCTGACTTGACTTTATTGATTTGATTAATTGCTTGTCCCTTTTCACTACACACACACACACACACACACACACACACACACACACACACACACACACACACACACACACTCACAATGATAAGAATGACACAACCAACATTAGGTAGGTATTCAAAGTCTTACCAGCATGTTGGGCTAATGCATAGGTCAGACATCTGCTAAGTTGTAGACAAGAGACCCTCTTCTTAAATTCTCTCATTTTTGTTTTTCTTTCTTTCTTTTTTTACCCTTTTTTTTTAATTACACAAAACATGAGGAACATACGAAAAAAGAAAAAAAGAACCACCATTAAGTCCATACAGTAATCATATGAACAATTACATAATCATCTGCCATTGAATCGCATACATTGGAAAAGAAAAACATAATAAAAAGAAACAAGAACAACCAACAGTACCAAAGCAAACAAAATATAAACTCTATACACACACACACACATACACACACACACACACACACACACACACACACACACACACACACACACACACACACACACACACACACAACGATTTGATTATTTGCTTGTCCCTTTTCAGTACACACACACACACACACACACACACACATACAATGGTAAAAATGACACAACCAGTGTTAGGTAGGTACTCGAGGTCGGACCAGTGTGTTGGACTAATGCGTAGGTCAGACATCTGCAAAGTTGTGATCATGAGACCCTCTTCTTAAATCCTCTCATCTTACTTATTAATCGGCTTAAATCATGTGCAGTGTGGTCTCAAAACTTAGCGGATGTCCGCAAGCAGTGACAAAACTGAAACTGAAACCCTTTGTTCTTTGTGCAATACCAGCTCTCCAGAGGATTGATTTTAATTTGCATGTGGTTTTTTTTTTACTTTTTTTTTTTTTGTACTGTTTTGTTCCGGGTGAAAAATTTATATTTTCTTACAACTGTTCTTTTTTTGTTTGTTTGTTTAAGCCAAACAGAGAAATTACATTTTCTGATGACTGTTTTCATTTTGGTAAACAAAACAGAAAAAAATGAACACAAAAGTATTGATGCACAAAGATTTCATTGATTTGCATCTACAATCATGCAGCTAATAGAAAACAATTGGTGCGATAAGATTTTAGACAATATTTTATGTTTACCTCCTTCAGGTATATTCCATTAAATGTGTTTATGTGTGCATGTGCATGTGTGTGTGTGTGTGTGTGTGTGTGTGTGTGTGTGTGCGCGCGCACGCGCACTCGTGTGTGTGTGTGTGTGTGTGTGTGTGTGTGTCTGTCTGTGTGTGTGTGCGTGTGCGTGTGTGTGTGTGCGTGTGTCTGCGTGTGTATAGCTGGCTGCAAAGCTGCAAGGGCTGTATAGAAATATATTGGTGGTTTGAACTATGGAATTAAAGTTATGTAACCACCACCACTTCCACCTTTGCTTCCAGTCCCCCCCCCCCCCCCCCTTCCGTACTCCCTACATATTGGCATGCCATTCTTGAACACCCAGGCTAATGAAATGATTCTGCATCTTGGGATGAAGAGCAAGGCAGTCCTTCTAAAAATCTTTAACTCCAGCTGGAAGACAGGATCAGTACCACAGTGTTGGAGGGAAGCAGACATGATCCCCATTCACAAAAAGGGAAAGGACAAGTCGAAGGCTGACAGCTACAGACCCATCAGCCTTACAAGCTGCTTAGGGAAGCTGATGGAGAGACTTGTCAACACAAGGCTTGTCTGGCACCTTGAGGAGCATCAGCTGCTGAGCCCTGAACAGGCAGGCTTCCGCCAACACAGATCAACAGAAGACCAGATCACATTCATCACGCAAAGCATTGAGGACGCTTTCCAAGAAAAGAAGAACACGCTTGCTGTCTGGATTGACATGGAGAAGGCGTTCGACAAAGTCTGGAAGGACGGACTTAGGCTCAAACTACGGCGATGTGGTGTGTCTGGGGGGATGTACACCTGGATCAGCCAGTACCTACACAATCGCCAAGCCCGAGTCAAGATTCAGGGCCAGAAAAGCAAGAAGAAGGTGCTGAGACAGGGAGTACCACAAGGAGGAGTCCTTTCGCCAACGTTGTTCCTCATCTTCATAGATGACATCGTCAGAGAACTGCCAAAAGGGGTCAGAGGAGCGATCTACGCAGATGACCTGGTGCTTTGGTGCTCTGAAGAGTACACCACCACAGCACAGGTACGCCTCCAGACTGCGCTCAACAAGATCAGCGACTGGACCAAGGAATGGCTTGTCTCTGTCAACTCAAGCAAAACAACCTACACAGTCTTCAGCCTATCCAGCAAGAAGCAAGAGGCGAAGCTGACACTGAACAACCAAAGGCTTGCAGAGGAACCCACACCTACCTACCTGGGAGTGACCTTTGATCGCAGGCTCACTTGGAAACAGCAGATCACCAGATGCTGTAGCAAGGCCAAGTTGAGACTGGCGATCATGAGGAAACTTGCGGGGACGAACTGGGGGGCTGACGAACGTATCCTGAAGAGACTCTATACAGGGAGAGTCCGACCTGTAGTTGAGTACGGGACGTCAGCATGGGCATCAGCTGCAAAGTCTAACCTCAACCACCTCAATAAGATACAGAACCAAGCTCAGCGTGTCATAATTGGCGCCATGAGATCCACCCCAATCCTGAAGATGGAAGAGACCACTGGGCTACAGTCATTAGAGGACAGAAGGGACACAAAAATCCTCATCCAAGCAGCAAAATTCAAACGCCTTGAAAACCATCCAATGAACAACAGAATGAGCAGACCCACCAAGAGCCGGTTGAAAAGAGGCAGCTTCATCTGCCAGTCAAGACGCCTTGAAAGACAAAGCCCAGTCTTGATGGAACACGAAGCAAAGCCTATCCCGGCAAATGTCACCCACCCATCTTGGAAGAGGCAGGTGTTCCCAACAGTCGTCACCAGCATTCCCGGAGTGGAGAAGAGAGGAATACAGTCAGACACCCAAAGGAAGGCCCTGGCCATGGAGTACATCTGCAACCAATATCCCCAGGAAGACTGGACCCATGTCTTCACAGATGGCTCCGCCACAGAGGCAACGAGGGATGGTGGAGCTGGAATCTTCCTTCGATACAAAGACGGAGATGAAGAAATTGCAATTCCAACAGGAAAATACTCCACCAACTTCCGAGCTGAGTGAGAAGCCCTCTGTGAGGCAGCCACAACAGTCTTGCAGAACTCCAAAAGAACAACAGGGCAGGTGGTGGTCTTCTCTGACGCTCTCTCCGTGCTCCAAGCCCTCAAGAACTCCCGCTGCAAAGAACAGAACCATATCACTTCAGCCCTTGTTGCCCTGAGTGCCAGAGTGGAGAAAGTGGTGATACAATGGGTACCAGCACACTGTGGCATCAGAGGCAACGAAAAAGCGGACATTCTGGCAAAAGATGGTGCACAGAAGGAGCAGGCCAACAACCTGGTGTCATACGATGAAATTAAGACAATCATCAAGGCACAACAAGGAATAAAATGGCGCCTCCTGCATCCCAAATACAACCCAGAAGACACATACCATTTGCTGGGACGACGGGAACAGGTCAAGATCTTCCGCCTGAGGACTGGACACAATCGCCTGCTCCACCACATGCACACAAAATTTGGCATTGGACAGAGTGGAGAGTGCCCTTGTAGTGAGGGACCAATGACAACTGACCACATCCTTCAAGTCTGTACGACGTATGCAGCATCCAGGAGAAAGTACTGGCCAACACCGACAGCAGTGGAAGCCAAGCTGTATGGCACCCTGGAGGAGCTGCGACGGACGGCAGCCTTCATCGAGGACACCGGGCTGCTCATCTAACGGGATGGCGAACGAGGAAGAAGAAGAACACCCAGGCTTATCCAGTTCCTTTATTCTTAACACAGAGGAATAAAAAGAGACTTGATGTCGTACAGTGGAGTGCCTGCACGCATGCACATACACACCAACACACACACTTTCTGTTTATGCAGAATGGGTGTCTGGTGGCACGGTGCAATAAAAAACGGTTTTCCAAAGGTTCTGCTTGCACCATTGAATGCTTTTTTTTTTTTTTCATGTGCTTTTGTCACAGTGCCACAATGGTGTTTTGGACATACGCCAATGAAGAACTGAA
>CM065739.1:30003238-30010738 GCA_033310375.1 Conus canariensis
GGAGAAAGAGAAAAAGGAGGAGAGAAGGAGGAGGAGGAGGAGGAAGAGAAAAAGGAGGGGGAAAGAAAAAGGAGGAGAGAAAAAGGGGGAGTATAGAAAAAGAGGAGTATAGAAAAAGGAGGAGTATAGAAAAAGGGGAGGAAGAGAAAAAGGAGGAGAAAGAAAAAAGGAGGAGTATAGAAAAAGGAGGAGTATAAAAAAAGAGGAGAAAGAGAAAAGGAGGATATAGAAAAAGGGAGTATAGAAAAGGAGGAGTATACAAAAAAGGGGGAGTATAGAAAAAGGAGGAGTATAGAAAAAGGAGGGGGAAGAGAAAAAGGGGGAAAGAGAAGGAGGAGGGGAAGGAAAAAGGAGGAGGGGGAGGGGGAGGAGGAAGAGAAAAAGGGGAGGAGGAGGAAAGGAGGGGGAGAGAAAAGGGGAGGAAGAGAAGGGAGGAGGGGGGAGGAAGAGAAAAAGGGGAGAGGACGATGATAGAAGAAGTAAGAGCAAACGACCATACAGAAAAAGATACTTTTCCTCGGGCCCTGCCATTTTCAGTGTGATGCCCTTGATACCCCTCTCTCCTCTCTCTCTCCCCTCTCTCCTCTCTCTCCCCTTTTCTCTCTCTCTTCCTCTCTCTCTCTCTCCTTCCTTGCTGCTCTTGGCATGGCACCCATGGAAGTTGTCACACCTCACCCATCTCCATTAGACTGAGGGAGGAGTCAGGGCACACAGGGCAACTTGTCAGCATTTGGGGGTTTCCAAGCACACCCATCAATGCCTAGGTTCCTCTCTGTCTCTCTCGCTCGTCTCGGTCTCTGTCTCTCTCTCTCTCTCTCTCTCCTCTTTTTGAATACGATTCTCTTTCTGTCTCTGTCTCTGTCTGTCTGTCGCTCAACACAACACACCCACAAAACACACACACACCACACACACACACACACACACACACACCACACACCACCCCAAAACAAACACACACTCTCTCTCTCTCTCTCTCTCTCTGTTCCTATCCTCTCTCCTACTCCTCTCTCTCTCTCTCTCTCTCTCTCTCTCCTCTCTTCTTTTCTCTCTTCCCTCTCTCTCTGGTGTATCGTCCATGATACGTATGCTCTCTCTCTCTCCTCTCTCTCTCTCTCTCTCCCCTCTCTCTCTCTCTCTCTGTTCCTCTTATCTCTGTCCCTCCCTCCTATCTGCCCTCTCCCTCTCCTCTTTCATACACGAATACGTCCTTTTTTGTCGTCTTTCTCTGTGTCATCAATGAATACGTTGCTTCGCTCTGTCTCGTCTCTCTGTCTCCCTCCATCCATGGATACGTATCTTTCTCTCCCCCCCCCCCCTCTCTCTCTCTCTCTCTGTCTCACTCTCACCGTGAATACGACGCTCCTCTCTCTCACCCCATGAATTATGCTCTCTCTCTCTCCTTTTCTCTCTCTCCCTCTCTCTCTCTCTCTCTCTTCATCTCTCTCTTAACATTTACTTGAACAATAATCTACCTTTTGGTCACAGCCCTCAACGCCATACTTTTATGCTTCCCTCTATATGCATGAAAATGTGTGTGGGATGTGTGTGTGTGTGGGGTGGGGGGGGGGGTGGATGTGGGTGGCGCGTGCGTGCGTGTATGTGTGGGCGTGTTTCATCCATGTGAGCGCGCGTGGCGTACGTGTCTGATTGTTTTTGGGGTTAATTTTGTAATGGAATTTTTTTTAATTCTATAATTATTATTTTTTACTTTTTATTGTTATTTATATGTTTTCTATATTCTTCATTGTTTCTGTCATTAAAAGGCAGTCGTTTTTGAATGTTGTTAGAATGCAAGGGCAGATTGGAAGAATTGGCACGCCTAAAATCTCTATCCTGAGTTTATATTTTTTTTTTGAGTTTGAGTCCTTGAGCTTGAGTCTCTCTCTTCTCTCTCCCCTCTCTCTCTCTCTCCCTCTCTCTCTCTCTCTCTCTCCTCTCTCTCTTTCTAAAAGTCTTCCAGGTCAATTCCACCCGACCCTCCCCATCCCCCGCCCCTAGTACCCCTGCACTCCTCTTCCCTCCCACCACCTGCACCGTCCTTATCATACCTCCCACCACCCCTCCCGCCCCCTCCCCCCCCCCCCCCCAAACTTTTTCCCGAATTTCCCAGAGAATTGAACCCAGGGTTGAAACTGATCAGGCCTTCCAGGTACTACTTCACGAAGCCTGAACATCATTAGTCAGTTTCCTTGCAGTGGGAAATCACGAAGTATGCGATGTCGTATCGTCGACTTGGGTGGCACATGACTGTTCGTTGTAGCTTTTTGTTGTGACCTCATGCGCTCTTCAAGGTTAATCATCTGATGTCAAAACTGAAGATGTATCGCACGAAACAAAACGAACATTTAAAAGTAAAACAGAGGGGAGAGAGAGAGGGAGGGGAGAGAGAGAGAGAGACAGAGAGAGAGAGAGAGGAGACTGGGGGAGGGAGGGACAAAGACAGACAGAGAGAGAGAGAGAGAGAGAGACAGACAGACAGACAGACAGACAGACAGGCAGACAGGCAGACAGGCAGACAGACAGAGACGAACAGAAATACAGACAGACAGACCAGCTGACCGAGAGACAGATAGAGAGACATGCCAGAGAGAGAGAGAGAGGAGAGAGAGAGAGAGAGAGAGAGAGAGAGAGAGAGAGAGAGAGGACTCAAGACTCAGACTCAAGACTCAAAACTTTATTACTCAAGGATAGAGATTTTAGGCAGTGCCTATTCTTCCAATCTGTCCTTGCTATTCTACAACATTCAACTAAACAGACTGCACATATTAATAATGACAGATACAGTGAAGAATATAGCAACATTATAATATTAACAATAACAATAGTAATAAGAATAATAATTATAGAATTAAAAAAAAAATTCCATTACAAAATTACACAAACACAATCAGACACGTACGCATGCGCGCTCACATGCATGCACACGCCCACACATACACGCACGCACGCGCACACCCATATCCACCCCCCCCCCCCCCCACCCCACACACACACACACACACCAAGCATAAAAGTATGGCGTTGAGACTGTGACCAAAAAGTTAGATTTATTGTTCAAGTAAATGTTTAAGAGAGAGAGAGAGAGAGAGAGAGAGAGAGAGAGAGAGAGAGAGAGAGAGAGGGCGGGCAGGAAAAGAAGAAAAGAAGGATTATGATGATCTTAGTGAAGAAGAAGAAGAAGACTACAAGAAGAAGAAGAAGAAGAAGAAGAAGAAGAAGAAGAAGAAGAAGAAGAACAAACAACAACAACACAACAAAAAACAACGATACAACAACAACACAAACATTACAACAACAGCAAGAAGAAGACTACAAAGAGAAGAAGAAGAAGAGAAGAGAAGAAGAAGAAGGAAGAAGAGAAGAAGAAGAGAAGAAATTCAAGTTGCTAATAGCCAAACGGACGACAAGGGGCCATATAGAAGAACGACAACAGCATCAATAAAAACAAAAACAAGACAAAAAGCAAGAACAAAAACAACAATAAAGACAGGTACACACCACCAACAACAACGACAACAACAAACAACAAACAACAAACAAACAAACAAAGAAAGAAGAAGAGAGAAAAAACAACAACAACGACAACAACAACAAACAAACAAAAAACAAAGAAGAAAAAGAACAGCAACAACAACAAAACAACAACAACAACGAAGAAATGCAGGCAAAAAAAAAAAAGAGGAAGGGAAGAGAGGGAGAAGAGAGAGAGAGAGAGAGAGAGAGAGAGAGAGAGGAGAGAGAGAGAGAGAGAGAGAGAGAGAGAGAGAATGTGAGTCATATTGACTCTGGTTTCCATCACACGCTTTCAGGGAAGTGTAATGCCCTTGATACCTTTGTAGCTTGTTCTGCTTTTCTTGGCATGGCACCATTCAAAGATTTGGGCGGCGATCACGCCATCTGCATTAGAGCCAACAAATCAGCAAACGGAGCAATCCCTCAGCACTTCTCGACTCACACGGGTCAACAACGTGAGTGTGTGTGTGTGGTTACCTTTGATTTTGGCCGTCAGTGTGAGTGGGGGGTGGGGTGGGGTGGGGGTGGGGATGGGTGTGGGTGTGGGTACATGTGTAGTGATGTGTGCGTGTGTGTGTGGTGGGGGGGGATGTGTGTGTGTGTGCGTGCGTGCGTGCGTGCGTGCGTGCGTGTGGTGTGTGTGTGTGTGTGTGTGTGTGTGTGTGTGGTGTGTGTGTGTGTGTGTGTGTGTGTGTGTGTGTGTGTGTGCACTTCTCGCATCACGCATGTCAACAACGTGAGTGTGTGCGATTACCTTTGATTTGGCCGTCAGTGTGTGCGTGTGAGGGTAGTGGGTGGGTGTGGGATTGGGCGCGAGCGCGCGCGCGCTCGCGCACCAGTGTGTGTGTGTGTGTGTGTGTGTGTGTGTGTGGTTGTGTGTGTGTGTGTGTGTGTGTGTGTGTTGTGTTGTGCGTGCGTGCGTACGTGGTTGTGTGTTTGTATGTGCGCGCGCGCGCGCGTGTGTGTGTGTGTGGAGAGAGAGAGAGAGAAGAGAGAGAGAGAGAGAGAGGAGAGAGACGACAGACAGACAGACAGACAGAGAGAGAGAGAGAGAGAGAGAGAGAGAGAGAGAGGCGGGGAGATTGTGTTTGCGAGTGCAGGTATGCGTGCGCGCGTACGTGCATGTGTGTCAGTGCGTGCGTGCGTGCGTGAGTGAGTGCGTGCTTGTGTGTGTGTATTTGTGTGTGTGTTGTGTGTGTGTGTGTGTGTGTGTGTGTGTGTGTGTGTGTGTTTGCGTCCATGTGTGCGTATGTGTGCATGTATGCAAGCGTGCGTGCGTGCGCACCTGCGTGTGTGTGTGTGTTCGTCCGCGCATGCGTGCGTATGTTTGCGTGTGAGTATGTGTGTGAGAGAGAGAGAGAGAGGGAGGGGGGGAGAGAGATTGTGTGTGTGTTGGTGTGTGTGTGTGTGTGTGTGTGTGTGTGTGTGTGTGTGTGTGAGTGTGTGTGTGTGTGTGTGTGTGTGTGTGTGTGTGGTGCGCGCGCGCGCGTGCGTGCGTGTGTGTGTATGCGTGTGTGCGTGTGTGTGCGTGCCTGCGTGTGTGTGCGTGCGTGCGTGCGAGCGTGTGTGTGTGCGTGTGTGCGTGCGTGCGTGAGTGTGTGTGTGTGCGTGTGTGCTTGCGTATGCGTGGTGTGTGCGTGCCTGCGTGCGTGTGTAGGGTGTGTGTGTGTGTGTGTGTGTGTGTGTGTGTGGTGAGTGCATGTACGTGCGCGCGCACGCGCCTTTGCGGGTGCCATTGCACGTATACATGTTATGTATATGTATGCTCGTGTGATTGTGTTTACGTATGTGCCTGTGTAAGCGTGTGTGTCTCTGTGTGCGCCCTCGTGCATGTCCGGATATGTGTGCGTATGGGTGTAACGCGTTGCGTGCGTTCGTGGTCAACTTATAACGTTCAGAACCAGACGTTTAAAGAACTGGACTGGCAGTTCAGTAGATACATTATTCTGAAGTATCCAACCATCTGTCCTTCACCCCCCCTCCCCCCCCCCCCCCCCCCCCCCGCTCTCTTTCCCCAGTATAAAAATTATAACAAATCCGCCATACACGGAGGACAAACAAATGACAAGACAACTGAAAGTTAGACCACAGGTTAAAGATCAAGGTCACAACATGGTGCCATTTGAACTATGTCTAATTATGAAGCATACCTCCTACTTTTTTTTTTTTTTTTTTTAGCGATATCCGTGGGCCCCCCCCCCCCCCTCACCCCTCACCCACCCCCGCCCCACTCCCCGTTTCACCATTCCCCATACCACCTTCACCCCTGCTGGTGTCCACATTTTTTTTTTCTGTTTCGCAATGTCAGTGTGAATCTTGTTTGCAGTAGCCTTGCAGTAGAGCCTTGTAGTGGAGCGTCGCAGTAGAGCCTTGCGGTAGAGCCTTGCAGTAGAGCCTTGCAGTAGAGTCTTGCAGTATAGCCTTGCAGTAGAGCCATGCAGTAGAGTCTTGCAGTAGAGCCTTGCAGTAGAGCCTTGCAGTAGAGCCTTGCAATAGAGCCTTGCAGTGTAGCCTTGTAGTAGAGCCTTGCGGTAGAGCCTTGCAATAGAGCCTTGCAGTGTAGCCTTGCAGTAGAGCCTTGCAGTAGAGCCTTGCAGTGTAGCCTTGCAGTGTAGCCTTGCGGTAGAGCCTTGCGGTAGAGCCTTGCAATAGAGCCTTGTAGTGTAGCCTTGTAGTAGAGCCTTGCAGTAGAGCCTTGCAGTAGAGTCTTGCAGTAGAGCCTTGCAGTAGAGCCTTGAGGTATAGCCTTGCAGTAGAGCCTCGCAGTAGATCCTTGCAGTAGAGCCTTGCTAAAGGGATCCTGATTACATCTTTTGGAACCGCCACGGATCCACGACCCAAATTAATCGGGTTCGTCTTTACAAGGCCGTAGCCCATCTTTCCACAAAATTTAATAATAACAATAATAATAATAATAACGATGATGATGATGATACAATAAGAGTAATATAATAATAATAATGATAATGATATTGATAATAATGATAATAGTAGTGATAATAATAATAATATTAATGACAACAGCAATAATATTGATAATAGTAATGGTAATAATAAAATAATAATGATAATGATAATAATGATAATAATATTGATAATTATAACAATAATAACAATAATAATAAGAAGAAGAATGATTACAATAGTAATCATAATAATAATAGTAAAACAATAATAATAATGATGATGATGATAATAATAACAACAACAACAAAATAACAATAATAATGATGATGATGATGATGATGATGATGATGATGATGATGATGATGATGATAGTAATTGTAGTAACAACAAATACAACAACAAAGCATTTCTAAAGCGCCTTGCCAAAGGTTTAAGGCGCTGGCAATCCATACTCTCGTGTACGCAACGGGCTGCCTGCCTGGGCAGTGCCGACTGAAGAGCTGCCCGCCGGCGCTTCATTCAGTCGTTTCCCGTGTCATCTAGTCAATATCGTTCACTCAATTTCCTTACTTCCTTCATTCTTTCAATTTCTCACGCAGGGTGCTTGCTATGTGTAACGTGTCATCCATACCAACGGCCAAACTGGCCTTCTCTTCCGAAAGTTGGTGATGGGATTTAGCGTGTGTGCAAGATGTTATGCGTGCGTTCACACACGCAACCTCGGTTTATTTGAAGTTTCACTGAAATGTAAGAAACCTAGTTGTTCATTACGGTTTGAGGGGAGCCTTTAGGAGAGCCTTTAGATGAGCCTTTAGGGGAGCCTTTAGATGAGCCTTTAGGAGAGCCTTTAGATGAGCCTTTAGGGGAGCCTTTAGGGGAGACTTTCTTCTCTTGCCGCCTGCGAGCTGGTTTACTGTGTGAGGTCTGCCAGCCCAACGTGAGATATATCTTATTAATAATCATGTCTGAACACTGTAGGGGCACTCGGGGGTAAAGCAAAGTTCAACAGACTCTGGATCTACCTTTTCATCCTGTCGCTATAACGGGTCGACGCCAAGAATAGACCGGTTCCGGTTT
>CM065739.1:30050738-30053238 GCA_033310375.1 Conus canariensis
TACAACCAGTTTCGTTTCAAGAAGGTTCCTAACAAAATTGATATAATTTCCAGAAATTGTCTAAAACAACATTCGTTGTGATTTTCAGAACTTTTATTTCCGGAAGCTCTTTAATAGTTCCAGACATTTCCTTTAAAAAATCTGCTATCATTTCATAGAAGTTTCCGAACAAAACCATTTTTGGTTTCTAGAAGTTTGTATATAAAACCGCTAATGTTTTCACAAGTCTCCTGATAAAGCCATTTTCGTTTCCAGAAGTTTCTATATAAAACCGCTAATGTTTCCACAAGTCTCCTAATAAAACCATTTTCGTTTCCAGAAGTTTGTATATAAAACCGCTAATGTTTCCACAAGTCTCCTAATAAAACCATTTTCGTTTCCAGAAGTTTCTATATAAAACCGCCAATGTTCCCACGAGTCTCCTAATAAAACCATTTCGTTTCCAGAAGTTTCTATATAAAACCGCTAATGTTTCCACGAGTCTCCTAATAAAACCATTTTCGTTTCCAGAAGTTTCTATATAAAACCGCTAATGTTTCCACGAGTCTCCTAGTAAAACCATTTTCGTTTCCAGAAGTTTGTATATAAAACCGCTAATGTTTCCACGAGTCTCCTAGTAAAACCATTTTCATTTCCAGACGTTTCTATATAAAACCGCTGTAGTTTCCACAAGTTTCCCAGCGGAAGTGCTATCGTATCCCCTGAGTTTTCTGGCAGATCCGCTATCGTTCATAGAATCTTCCGAACAGAACCGCTATAGTTTAGTCCAGAGGTCTTACAACCACCGTTGGTTCCAGAAAGCTCCCAGTGATGTCATCCCGATTCGCGCGCACAGAAATTGGTGATCCTGAGTTGTTGTTGTCTCGTTCGTCAATTCTTCAGATGGATTCCCCCGTCTCCTCGACAAAGGTGGCAGTACGTCGCAGGTCCTCCAGTCCTCCGTAGAGCTTCCGGGCCACTGGTATTGGGTCGGGCCAGGTTTTCTCTCGAAGCGCTTGGTGGAGCGGGCAGGACTGCAGCAGATGTTCTGTTGTCTGGTTGCCTGTTCTGCAGGGGCACTGCTCTGTGTTGCCGATGCGGAGTTTAAAGAATAGGTGGTGTTTCAGGCGGTTGTGGCCTGTCCTGAGCCTGTGTCAGCAGGTAGTACGGGTCTGCTCTGTTGTGGCGTGGATGCTGCTGCTTCCACTTGTTCTGCAGCTTGGCCTTAATGATGGTGTGATCCTGAGTCACCTACTCCCTGTTCGACTATGTATTCGATGATAAGTCAGATGCTCCTTTATCAGTTAAAATAAAATTTCTATACAGACAGTGATAATATGCCCATCATGCGATGCTGATGATGGGTAGCTTGATCCTGAATTGACTTTGTAATTAAATCTTGCGGGGGGTATGTTCGAGGAATTAATTCACGAATATTCTCCGTTTACTCAAGACCACTTGAGAATTACCGGTGTTCATAGAAATGCGCGCACACGCGCGCGCGCTCGCGTATGTGTGTGTGTGGGGTGTGTGTGTGTGTGTGTGTGTGTGTGTGTGTGTGTGTGTGTGTGTGTTTGAGAGACAGACAGACAGACAGACAGAGAAAAAAAAACAGAGAGAGAGACAGAGAGAGAGAGACGGAGAAGGACAGAGAGAGAGAGAGAGAGAGAGAGAGAGAGAGAGAGAGAGAGAGGAGAGAGAGAGAGAAACAGACAGACAGACGATACAGACAGACAAACAGAGACAGACGGTCAGACGGACAGACAGAGAGACGGACAGAGAGGAACTGGATTGTAACAGATGGCCGAGTTACTTCAATGAACGTGCTCTCGATTATCTTTCCCTGTCTCCAGGCAGTTTGAGAACTACTTGTTTTACACTCAACAGACCAACGAGACTGCTGGACAGACGAAACCTGATAAGAGTCGAACTCTCCAGAAGGTATTAAGGGTTGCCGCATAATCAAAGAGTAGACAAACCGGTAACAGACGAACCGGAATTGTTAACGTTTCCCAAAGATTCTAACCAAAGCCCCTTTTGTTTCCAGAAAATTCCGAACAAAACCACGACCATTACCACGCGAAATAGACAAAGAGTCAAACTCTCAAGCAACCATTAAGGGAAGCCGGATAATCAAAGAGTACACAAACAGACAACCGGCCAACCGGAAATGTTAACGTTTCCAAAGGATGTTAAACAAAGCTACAACTGTTTCCAGAACGCTCCGAACTTAAATCACTGCCGTTATCAGAAAAAAAAAAGTTTCCAGCTCGAAGTTTTTCTTTCCTGAGAAAACTCTAATCAGGACCGGGGAAAATGTCCAGAACAGAGCTAACGTCGTTTCCACAAAATCAATATCAGTTTCAGAGTCACTTTCATCAAGGAGGCGTCACAACGTGCGGACACATCCGCTAAGATTTAAGACCACACTACGCATGATTTTAAGCTGATGGATAAATGAATTAACAACTAAGATGAGAGAATTCAGGAAAATCGTTCAACGGAACCGCTGTTTGTTTCC
>CM065739.1:30063238-30078238 GCA_033310375.1 Conus canariensis
ACGGGGAAAGAAAAAAAAATGAGGACTAAAAAAATCAAGGAATATATATCATAGACATCAAACCCTTCACTAGCAGCATATGAGAACCATTGCAATCCATCTTGAAGACAACCATTCATACTGCCTGCTCCGAGACTTTTCATCCGCTGGATCGGACTCATCCAGGAGGCATGGCAGACTGTGTCTGTGCGTCCTTGACATCAAATGGAGATACACCACAGTCTACAATTCTGTGGTATTCTCACCACCAAGAGTTAAAAAAAGATAGAATCCAACAGCACCCCAAAGCAGCCAGTGGAAAAGTGAACATAAAGAAAGTGGTAATCCATCCCTTTCTCTCTCTCTCTGTCTTCACTGTCTGCCCAGCCGTTCAAACCTTGTCATCCTCACATTCCTGGCTCCTCCTTACCACCTCTGTCTCCATGTCCCTTGTCTCTAGTTCACTGTCAATGTCTGTCTTGTGCCTGCTGTCTGCATTCCGTCTCTGTGTGTATCACACAGATATACAGACAGATGGTCGCCGACTGACACAGATACAAAGACAAAACCAAACATTTACAAAATCATTTGTTATAAACCTTCGAAACCATTCCAGTTATTGCTGTGACTAAACAGTCATTCAAAGGTCATCTTCATTTTGGTTTAATGTGAGTTTACCTTAAGGTGAAACTGTCAATAAATTGTTTTCAATCAGTGTGTGTGTGTGTGTGTGCGTGTGTGTGCGTGTGTGTGTGTGTGTGTGTGTGTGCGTGTGTGTGTGTGTGTGTGTGTGTGTGTTTTGTGTGTGTGTGTGTGTGTGTGTGGTGTGCTTGCTTGCTTGCTTGTGTGAGTGTGTGTGTGTGTGTGTGTGTGTGTGTGTGTGTGTGTGTGTGTGTGTGTGTGTTTACAGTCTATTATTAGCCGGGTTGTATCCATTACTGTCTGCAGCACGCATAATTACTAGATATGGGCACGGTGAACTTGCTGACAAACCGGAGCTGATTTGATTTTGATACGCAGAGATGATCGGTGTGTCTGGACTTTCTGATGGCGAACAAGTGCCGATCGTTAAACGTTTCCCCGATCCCACTTTGGCAGAAACAGTGCAGGCTTCCTAAATCTTTGCAAAGTTTGCATTAACATCAAGTTTATAGAGTGCAGCGTTAGCCACTGACACTGAACGTCCGTCTGATACAGCTCTGGAGATTAAAAAAAGGGAAAACCAAAACAAAGCAAAAAGCCACCAACAACTCACCTTTTCAATCTTCTCCGTTGACGTCGAGTCTGTTTGTGCTGTGACTGGGAAAAAAAAAACCCCAAAAAACCGATGTTCGGGAACGCACTCTGCTGCAACGGTTTTTTTTTTTTTGTTTTTGTTTTTTTGTTATTTTTGACACTTTCGTGGACATTTATTAGTTTCTTCGCGTGTTACTCCAGCGCAGATGGAAAATAAATTGCAAGAGCCAATCAACATGTCGCTTCCGACAAGCTAGATGTAAGGCCTTTGCTGATTGGCTGTTTGATGACAGAGCTATGTCGACAAGCTAGATGTAAGGCCTTTGCTGATTGGCTGTTTGATGACAGAGATCTGTAAAGGAAGAATTGCGAGGATCAATCAACATTTCGCTGCCGACCAAGCAGATGTAAGGCATTTGCTGATTGGCTGATTGATAAACAGAGATATATGAAGGGAGAGCACGCTTCACAGTATCTAGCTTGCACGCGATTACCCGTTTTAATCTTTCGACCGAACTAATCGTCTGTGACAAGATCCCTTGCTGTAAAGTCGATGTACGTTCATAGCCTTAAAGTAATTTTCTTTACGAGATCCGCCCCCCCCCCCCCCCCCCCCCCCCCCCCGTTGAACGTGATTCTCGATATCAGTACGTGATATCCTCACATGTTCATGATGTCAAACCCTGGTGGTTTAGAATCCGATCTGAATTGATCAATCCCCATTTTGATGTGTTTAACAAAGCTTTATATACATTCATGACCGGCATAAAACCGTAAACAAATACACTATGAAAACAAACGAATGATACTATCCGTATTCAAATATCAAGTAAAAAAAAAAAAAAAAAACATATTTTCAGTACATAAGAACCGTCAGCGAAGAAAAAACAAGCAAGATTTAAAATAAAACAAAATAAATGAATAAATAAATAAATGCGCACATAAACAAACAAACAAATAAATAAATGAATATAAACTAACTAACTAAACAAATAAATAACTAAAAATGAGTAAAACATCGTGAAACATGATGCTTACATTAATTTCAGAGTTCGCTGCAAATTGCGAGGTGTCATACATGATAGGCTGCCAGCATAGAAGAAAAAGAGTGGTATAAATATGATTTAAAAAATAAAAAATCACGTGTTGAAAGCTAAGAAATGAGATGATTGAAACCAACCTTAACCCACATGCACACATTTCATCTTTAAAAAAAATAGTTGCAATATTTCATTATCTAAAAAAGAAAAAGAAAAGAAAAGAATAGAAAAAAAAAAAAAGAAAGAAAATCAGCCGGACGTATCTTAATCAACTAACAAGGAAATTACGCTGCTGGATATACTTACTTCCTGAGTTTAGTTTGTTGAAATATGCGCTTCACTACATCTTTCACGCCTCAGATAGGTATTAAAGGGGAACAATCTTCGTCTGGCTTGTGTGAAAAGAACACGCCGATGCGTTCTTGAAGGCTGACATTAATTTCGCCAAAAGTTGGTAGCGGGGGGGAGGGGGGGGGGGGGGGGGAACAGAGAGTAAATATCTGGAAATAAAGAACATTTTGATAAAAATTTGAGGATGGTGCTAGCCATGACGGTTCCTTTAAAGAACCACGTGTTTTAAGACAGTTACTGATGCTGTTCATTTTTTCCCCCAACTTTGTCCATGCATAGCTTTTCCCTGGAAATAAACAGAGATCAAAAGAGTGCTGAAGTCAAAGCTAAATAAACAGAGATCAAAGAGTGCTGAAGTCAAGTCTGCCAGCTAAATAAACAGAGATCAAAAGAGTGCTGAAGTCAAAGCTAAATAAACAGAGATCAAAAGAGTGCTGAAGTCAAAGCTAAATAAACAGAGATCAAAAGAGTGCTGAAGTCAAGTCTGCCAGCTAAATAAACAGAGATCAAAAGAGTGCTGAAGTCAAAGCTAAATAAACAGAGATCAAAAGAGTGCTGAAGTCAAAGCTAAATAAACAGAGATCAAAAGAGTGCTGAAGTCAAAGCTAAATAAACAGAGATCAAAGAGTGCTGAAGTCAAGTCTGCCAGCTAAATAAACAGAGATCAAAAGAGTGCTGAAGTCAAGCCTGCCAGCTAAATACACAGAGATCAAAGAGTGCTGAAGTCAAGCCTGCCAGCTAAATACACAGAGATCAAAGAGTGCTGAAGTCAAGCCTGCCAGCTAAATACACAGAGATCAAAGAGTGCTGAAGTCAAGCCTGCCAGCTAAATACACAGAGATCAAAGAGTGCTGAAGTCAAGCCTGCCAGCTAAATAAACAGAGATCAAAGAGTGCTGAAGTCAAGCCTGCCAGCTAAATAAACAGAGATCAAAGAGTGCTGAAGTCAAGCCTGCCAGCTAAATAAACAGAGATCAAAGAGTGCTGAAGTCAAGCCTGCCAGCTAAATACACAGAGATCAAAGAGTGCTGAAGTCAAGCCTGCCAGCTAAATACACAGAGATCAAAGAGTGCTGAAGTCAAGCCTGCCAGCTAAATACACAGAGATCAAAAGAGTGCTGAAGTCAAGCCTGCCAGCTAAAAAATCCGCAGGATCAAATCAAAGTGAAGACGGGAACAACGGCGCCTTCACTGTGTGTGAAATGTACACACAGCACCAACCAAACCCAACAGTTCAGTTAGTATTACAGGGGCTACAGGGGATCAAAGACCGTGGTGGCAACTTCAAGTTCGACACTGTCAACAACAATGGTTTTCAGTTTTCACCATTTTCCTCCTGATGTGATTTACAAAGCGTATAGTATGAAGAGCAACTGTTGCGATGTTCACGTTTTCCCTCCGATTTGATTTCGTGCTTTGATAGCATTAATCAGTGCACTGAACTTCAATGAAGATTAAATACTAAACCAAGACTCCACAATGCCTCCATTTTGTCTTTGTTTTGTTTTGTGACCTTGGCCTTTGACAGATAATGTTCCCTTAGTACATGTTCACAGATCTGGCAGTAGGTGGCCTTTGTGCTAGGTTTGATGATTATTTGAGGCAAGATCCAAGGATTGTCAAACATACACAGTGTTTGCATTATGACCTGTTTTATCCTTGACCTTTGACCTGTGTCTTTGAATTCATAAAGTAGTTATCATCTCACAATGATCCCACACTATGTCACGTTCAGCACGGCAAGGCGGAAACTGTTGCATCTATATTATTTTAGATGATACTACGATATCACCATAACCTTTGACCTCTATATTGATTTCAGCAATATTATGAAGAAGGTCGTTGGATACGTCTTATTAATATCTACCACCTTGCAAACTTTGGTTTTTCTACGTCTCAACTATCCGCAGAAAATGCAACGAAAGTTATCGATGACACACACACAGACTGACCAGCCTATGCAAAGGCAGCAGAAGCAAGATGATCACTTGGATTTACTTTGAAAACAGGAGTTACATATAAGATTTTTTTTAAGCGTGTCCAGTTTTATATAGTATCTATAAAAAATAAAAAAAACACGTATAGTGTTATGAAGTCTTCAGTATTACAGTTTATAAAATGCTAATGAGTTGCAAATCAACCAGTGTGTGATATCAAAGCAGAAATGGGAGGAGGTCGTGCTATGTGTGTGTTGAAGATCTGTCACTTGCTACTCATCAAAAATTCATCCCTCGTTCACTGGAAGCCCGTTGAGTAGATATTGACATGCTGCGAAGCATGACAGTGATCGATCTAGAACCTCACCATCTTTAACACACACAAAAAAAAAAAAAAAAAAAAACCTGTTGTTGGGGAAGAGGCTACGATTAGCACCCCCTGGCTACTTCGATGCAAACTATACAGCAGGCAAACAAGTGCCATTCATCCCAAAAATAAACGGAGTTTTTAGTTGTTGTTTTTTTTGTTTTGTTTTGTTTTTTTTGGTTTTGTTTTAAGCAACACCCCCACCCCCACCTCCACCATCCCCTCTCCAAATTGGCATTAGATGTCATAACCAAATGACTGCCTGTCATGGCTCAGTTGTCCCAGTGAAAGAACAAACAGATAGGGTAACTCTTGCTCCCATGATGAACTCTATACACGCCCATAACTCCAAACCAATGCCGCTTACGTCACCGAATCGCCTAGCAGAAATAACAACACAGGACAAACGAGGAGACGTCTTCAAAAAAAACAAACAAAAAAAAAAAACGGATGATCCAAGCTTGCCCACACTCCCTACACTTGACATATCTGCACAAGTGGAGAAATGAACAAATACAGATCATTTATTCCAGACTGGCACAGCCTTTTCGGCCTTGACTACAGTCAAACAGACACACTGACAAACAGTAACAAATACAGAGAACCTCGGTTTGACTGGTATGAAGAAATCTGAAATCAGACGGGTAAATAAGGAACAAGTAGGTCAAGTATTGCTCCCACGATGAAATAAATCCACACCCATAACTCCAAACTAATGCTGTGTGTGACATCGAATCGCCTAGCAGAAATGACAACAGAGAGAAAGAGAGAACAAACAAGGAGACCCCCCCCCCCCCCCCAAAATAAGGATACCCCAAGCGTGCCCATACATCCTGTACCTGACACACCCACAAGAATTGCAGGAATGGACAAACACAAATTAACTTTTTTTTTATTCAAGACTGGCACAGTCTATTCGGTCTTGAATACGGTCAAACAAACGTACAAATAGAGGTCGGTCCTAACTTCGTTTGGATTGGTATGAAAGGAAATCGTAAATGCGGCGGGAAACAGTGAACGGGTACCAGGCCTAACGAACAAGTAGGTCAAGTTTTGTTCCCATGATGAAATAAATCCACGCCCATAACTCTAAACGAACGCTGTATATGTGTCACCGTATCGCCTAGTAGAAATGGCAATACAGAACAAACAACTTACCCCCCTCCCCCTCCAAAAAAAAAATATATATATACATATATTCCAAGCTTACCCATGTACTTGACACATCCACACAACAACAACTGCAGGAATTGATAAGCGCAAATAAACGTTCAGACTTTTACAAGATGTGCACAACCTTCTCGGTCTTGAATATAGCCGAACAAACGCACGGTTTTATTACAGATAATCTCGGTTTGGTTAGTATAAAAGAAAGTTTAGAAATGAGAGAGAACAGTCAAACAACCAGGGCAGCTCTTACTCCCCAAGACAAAGTAAATAAACGCCAATATGTTAAAGCAATGGCTGTTTGAAACACTGATTCGCTAAGACCTATCAAAAATGACGACACAGTGCACGCCGAACGGGCTTCAAGACATCTCCATAACCCGTTCTTTTTTACAGATTAACGTCCTATCGGCAACCCGTTCTTTGTTTCTCTACGCGTTCTTTGTGCCCATATGGATTGTACCTGACACATCTACGCAGCAACAACGCCTAGAGAAATAAACAAACAGAAGTTAATGTTTATTCAACACTGGCAAGGCTTTTCTGGTGTAGAGAGGTAAAACATTCTTACGGATATACAATGACAAATTTCCGATAAATACAATTTGATTGGTTTGAAACAAAATCCTAAATGAGGGGAAACAGTTAAGAGTAAATAACGAACAAGTAGAGTAACTCTTGCTCCCATGATTAAATAAATGCACTCCCTTAACTCCTAACGAATGTTGCCCGTTGCTTAGGATACCGTACCGCCAAGCAGAAATACCAAAACAGAGCACACAGAACAAACAAGGAGACAATCCCCCACCCCCACCCCCACCCCCCCACCCCCCAAAAAGGGTGTTCCAATGATATCCAAACTATCTTTTCAGTCTCGAATATAATCAACCACACGGACATTCTTGGAACATCCCTTTTATTTGTGGAAGTTACCTGTATTTGATAGGCCTACTGTTCGTCCGCGTGTGTGACCGAAAGGGCTGTGCAAGTCTTGAAGACGAAATGTTCAAAATTTGTGTTTGTTCATGTCCCCAGTGTCTGTGGCTGTGTAAGATGTGTTAGGTACAGGGCACCCTAATAATCTAAACTGATGGGCTCGGAATTTTTTTTTTTTTCTAACATCATCATCTATAGCTGGCCTCGTTCTTTGTTCCGTGCTATTTAAATCTCCCGGTTTCTTTAACGATTGGTCTATTTTAAACTGTTAATCAACCGTTACATGTTCGTCCAATGCCCTGTCACACATCCGCCTTCCCATGTCGTTTTTTTTTTATGTTCGTCCAGGGTCTGGCTGTTTCCGACGTTGGACACCAGGTGTCGTTGAACTGTCTGTGTAGGCTACACGTGCACCTCGGGAGCGTGAACATCTAGCACGCGGATTGTGACAGAACCCCCACCCACCCACCCACCCACACACACACATTTATTGTGACGCTCTGTGATAACAGAAAAGGACGTGGGATGGTAGGAACCTCGGCGCGACACCTCACTGACGTCTGTCTCTAAAGACGGTGGAAAGGCGAGACAGTAAACAGAGATTAGGGAAGATGAAGGGGTTGTTGGAAAGAAGCAGTGGTGGGTGGGTGGGTGGATGGGTGGGGAGAGAGAGAGAGAGAGAGAGAGAGAGAGAGAGAGAGAGAGAGAGAGAGAGAGGCCGGGGAGAAAAAGAAGAAGTTGAAGAAAGAGACGTACAAGAAGACGATGAAGAAGATCATGAAGAGGGTGAAGAAAAAGCTGAAGGTGAGGAGAAAAGGAAGAAAGAAAGAAAGAAAGAAAGAAAGAAAGAAGGAAAGAAAGAAAGAAAGAAAGAAAGAAAGAAGGAAAGAAAGAAAGAAAGAAGGAAAGAAAGAAAGAAGGAAAGAAAGAAAGAAAGAAAGAAGGAAAGAAAAAATGAAAGGAAGAAGGAAGGAAGAAAGGAAAGAAAGAAATAATGACACAATGAAAATAAGAAAGAAAGAAAAAAAAAAAAAACACTAAGGAGAACGGGATCAGATAAAATGGGAGCTGGACTTAGAAGGAGGCAGGGGGAAGAAGGAAAGAGAGGGTCAGGGATCAGGGAAGGGGGCGGGGGATGGGGGGAGGGGAGAGTTGGAAAAAAAAAGGGGGGGGGAGGGAGAAGTCGACATGGAGGGGAGGAAGCTTTGTGTGTGTGTGTGTGTGTGTGTGTGTGTGTGTGTGTGTGTGTGTGTGTGTGTGTGTGTGTGTGTGTAAGAGAGAGAGAGAGAGAGAGAGAGGTGCGTGAGGGAAGGAAGGCGCGCGGGGGGGGGGGGGGGGGGGGGGGGGGGGGGGGGAGGGGGGGGGAAGGGGGGGGATAGGGCATACTGACAAGATGAGGTCATAGAAAGAAATACTTCAAATTGCCGTGCTGAGGCCTTTGGGAGACAAAGGGGAAAGAGAGTTGGAAAAACAAAGCAAAACAAAACAAAAACACGAATACAGATGAACGAAGGAAAGAAAAAAAAATGAAATTTGAAAACGAACAAGGAATACAAGGAAACAAATTGAAAAAAGAAAGATAGAAAAAAACTAAAGAGGGATGGAAACAAAACAAAAATAAAAACATAATGAAGGCAAGGAGAAAGAAAGACAACAATTCACAAAATCGTCAGAAAAAAGAAAGTACAGAGATAGAGACAAGTCATAATACAGAAACAAGGAAATAAAAAAAAGAAAAAGATTAAAAAAAAAAAAAGAAACAGAACAACAAACTCAATAAACAAACAAACAAAACATGACAGAAAAAAAGCAAAAGAGGAAGATCACGAGAGGATTAAAGATAGACAGAAAGTAAAAGAAAACGGGAAAGGGAGGGTGGTGGAAAGGATGGACGGGGGATGCTACGAAGGTGGCGGGGGGGGGGGGGGGGGTAGGAAGGGGATAGGGGATGCGGTTTATACCAAATATAACGCAAATATAGATCTGTAAATAGATAGAGAGACCGAGACACAGATTGACAGATATGTGCAGAGAGAGAGAGAGAGAGAGAGAGAGAGAGAGAGAGAGAGAGAGAGAGAGGCAGACAGACAGACAGACACAGAGACAGACAGACAAACAGACACACAGACAAACACACTGACTGACCAGGAGATCATAAACAGATATATAAATAGATAAATAGGTAGGTAGGTAGGTAGGTAAACAGATAGATAGATAGATAGATCGAGAGATAGGTAAACTGATAGAGAGATAAATAGACAGACAGACAGATAGATAAATAGATTAAAAAAAAAAGATAGAAAGACAGAGAGATAGATAGAGAGACAGACAGACAGACAGATAGATAGACAGATAGATACATAGATAGATAGATAGATGGACAGATAATAAGAAAGACACACAAACAGACATATATAGATAGACACACAGAGAATCAGCAGGCAGGCAGACAGACAGACAGACAGAAAGAAACACCGACAGGCAGACAGTGTGTGTGTGTGTGTGTGTGTGTGTGTGTGTGTGTGTGTGTGTGTGTGTGTGTGTGTGTGTGTGATATTAAAATATAGAGATATGTGTGGCAGCGGCGGTGGTGGTGGTGGTGGTGGTGATGGCAATGGTGGTGGTGGTGGTGGTGGTGGTGCACCGGTGGTGTGCGTGTGCGTGTGTGTGTGTGTGTGTGTGTGTGTGTGTGTGTGTGTGTGTGTGTGTGTGTGTGTGTGTGTGTGCGTGCGTGTGTGTGTGTGCAAACTTTTAAACAAAGAAACAAACAACAATCACGTCAATCTCTTGCAAATATTTCGACTGGAGAGAGAGAGAGAGAGAGAGAGAGAGAGAGAGAGAGAGAGAGAGAGAGAGAGAGAGAGTGTGTAAAAGTAACTAGATGTCAATTTAAAAGTGTGCTATTATGAAAAAGTGTGAGCGTGGAGTGGCAGTGCATTCCCCCGATGAACCACTTCATTGTCTGAAAGTCCAGCATAGCCAGAAACCCAGGCAAACACTATGTTGTAACCATCATATTTCAAACAAGTGTACAGTTACAGAACGTTAAGGGGTTTAAGGTGCTGAGGCTACGACCAGAAACTATCTCCAAAACTCAGAGAAACATCATCTAATGGAATGCAACTCATTTTATGGAACAAAACTATAAAAAAATAAAAAAATAAAAAAAAATCATCTTATGGAAAATTTCTAAAGTCTTGTAAAGTCCCAACGTGACATAGGTACTTGTTTCATAACAGGTGTCTGACCACTTGGTATATACACACACATTGCAACTCCTCACATTTTGAGAAAGAATACAACTGTGTGTAAAAAGAGTGAATCATGTTTAATCAACATAAAACTGTTTCTTCTTCCACCCCCACTTGCCAGTGGTGGCTGTGAAGAAGAAACTTTTTTTTTTATTGTTGATAACATATGCTAGGAATTCTTTCAGGCCTGGACGGATATAAACACGACCGTACCTCAGTACAGTCGTTCGTGAAGATATATGCAGTGGCAAAAGAATCCTACTGACGTTCACAGCCCAAACTTGACGGACACACTACACACTACCCTATCCCCTATACCTCACAGCATTTTCAGCTAAGCCATCTGAACGGACTGAGGGTCCGGGCGATGTCAAGATGACCAGACCCTGTGCGGGTGTTAGAGGATGGAAGACGTCAGGTCTGCTTCAGAGTGCTCTCCCTTGGCTCCCAGACCCTGTGCGGGTGTCAGAGGATGGAAGACGTCAGGTCTGCTTCAGAGTGCTCTCCCTTGGCTCCCAGACCCTGTGCGGGTGTCAGAGGATGGAAGACGTCAGGTCTGCTTCAGAGTGCTCTCCCTTGGCTCCCAGACCCTGTGTGGTGTTAGAGGATGGATGACGTCAGGTCTGCTCAGACTGCACCTCCTTGGCTCCCGAATCCCAGGAGAGTCAGTGATGACAGGAGGAGTATGTAGTCAACAGTTCTCGAAGGCTTGGTGAATTTCCCGTCAACCAGACTACACGCGCGTGCACGCGCACGCACGCGCACGCACGCGCGCACACGCACGCGTGCAAATGCACGCGTGCAAATGCACGCACGCGCACGCGCACTCGCACACAACCACACTCGCGCGTGCGCGTGCACGCGTGCACACACATCCCCCCCTACCCCCCCCCCCACACACACACACAAACACGCACATCACATACATGCTTCCACGCCTCCTCGGGAGCGCGCGCGCGCGCGTTCGCGCACACACACACACACACACACACACACACACACACGCACGAATGCACCCATACACACAAACGCGCGCGCGCGACACGCACACTCACATATGCGCGCGCGCGCACACACACACTCATGCACACACACACACCACACACACACACACACACACACACACACACACACACACACACACACATTTTCTCTCTTACACACACACACACACACACACACACACACACACACACACACACACACACACACACACGCACACGCAAACGCTCCCACGCACGGACGGAAACACGTATAGATATCGGCAGACAAACACAGCCCAGATTTGAGAAATTCGTTGAGGTCTGTCCCTTTCCCGAAGATCACAGCTGGATATACATCAAATTCCGTATGAGACGTACACGGCAGATATCTGGCAAGTCCGCGATTGATAAAAAAATGTTTTTTTTCATTACGTACTGATGCCTTAAAAGCTTCAAAATGTAATCACCTACACAAACTGACCGCCCCCTTCCCCCCCCTCCCCCTTCCCCCGCTCCCCCCCCCCCCCCCAAAAAAAAAAAAAAAAGAAAAAATTAAATGAATAAATAAATAACAAAATAAATAAAATAAAGAGAATAAAAAATAAGAAATAAATAAATAAATAAAACAAAACAAAACAAAACAAAACAGAACGGCTGTGTAATACTGGAAGAACATTCACTAAACTGTTTTTGACAAATGGACGCCAAAAAAAACCACTCAAACTTCTTTTTATTTATTTATTTTTTTGTCCGGGCAAAGGCAAAAAAAAAAAAGAAAAAAAAAAGAAAAGTTACGGACAACCGCATGAACACCAGAGTAAAACTGTCAATCAATATGTCCTCCGCTTCAACTGAGCATCTTACTGAGGATTAACCAGTCAATCACCCTCTGCCATTCGCTCACTACTCGTCACACATGTACGTTGCACAGTTCCTATGACCAGGCGGCAGAAGCACAAGACTAGTAAATAAAGCTTCAAACTCGGTCCTTTTCTTCTCTCTGTCTCTCTGTCTCTGTCTCTGTCTCTGTCTCTCTCTCTCTCTCTCTCTCTCTCTCTCTCTCTCTCTCAAAACCTTATGTCAATGATCGATGTTTTCCGTCGACTTACTTTGTTCACAAACACACCTCAAAAGGCACCATGAACTTGGGCAAAGTTCTTTACACACACACACACACACACACACACACACACACACACACACACACGCACGCACACACGCCCTGAAACTGAACTTACGGTTAAGTATTCCCACGCATGACATTCTTATCAAAGCAGTGCCTTTGGTTCTTTTCTTTTTTTCTTTTTTTTAACAATTCAATAATAGGTTGTGCCCCTTGAACATGTTTGCCACAAAAAAGCGAGCAACATGGGAAGGATATCTCTATGTGGACGTGAACCATGTAGGAACGATCACTGCCTGGGTAGAAAATAATGCTTTTTCTGTTCCACATGCGCATCTCAACTGACGTCAAAATACCGGAACTGAAAGGAAAACACCCTAAAATTTGCATCTATCAATACAAACACTGGCATTCTATGAAACAGCCTGTTTTTGAGTTTCTATATTTCTCGTTACTCTCAAACAATACAACAACAACAACAACAACAACAACAACGAGTTCCTCTTCAAATGCTTGGCTACGGCAGTTTATGTCTTACTTTTCCTTTTTCGTTCTTTAATTCTTCTTCTTCTTTTTTTTGTTTGTTTTGTTTTTGTTTTTGTTGACCCGTAGCAATGTCAGACATGATTTTCTCTTTTCAGTAAGCATTACACAATCTTTCTTTCTGTACTGCCCAGCTGTTTTCCCCCCACCAACAGGTCTGAAAATGTCAACGCCTCTGATACGGGATCCTAGAAACAACCCTGTTAAGTTTGATAGATACCAAACTAGCGTTGTCCAGGAATCAGTGCAAACGCACCCGCAGACAGACTCAGAGACAAAGAAACGAAAAATAGCAGAACAAAACAAAACAAAAAAGAACAGAACCAAAGAAGAAAAGAAACGAACAAACAACAACAAAAAGAAGATAATCCCCCCAAAAAAAACAACAACCCATGTCCTATTCGAAAGCAGCTTAAAATAAACATCACTACTCGAACAAGACCAAGAACGACGACAACAACAACAAGAACAACAACAAAAAGAACAACAACAGATATCAACCACAAAATTCCGCGACTCTGCATGAATATGTTAGAAACATTGAAACGCACATTTCCTTGAGTTAAAAAAAAAAAAAGTTTTAAATCCCACAAGTGCATAATTATTATTTTCGGCGCAGTATGTCTGAAGGATGAGAGCTGTGATGTTTTAATGTAACTGTCTTTGTTTTTTTTTTTGTTTTGTTTTTTTTTGCTCGGTGTGACTGAAGGATGAGCTTTGTAACAGAGCTGTGATGTTTTGTCCGGGCTTTCCTTGTCCTCTCTCTTTGAGGTTGTTTACTCCCTCTGTCTCACGCCCGTTTATCTGGACGAAAGTCGCCGCAGGAAACGTTCATGAATACATGAGATACACTATCCATGTCGTGGCAGTGACCTTGTCTGTCTGGACCATTTCCTTCCCTGTCTGCTGTTCCATTTATTAGCTTATTGTTATTACTATCATTATTTTATCTTTTTCAATGCGGTGTTGTGCTCTTTCATATGCCGCTGGCATCGCCATCCATAAACACCCACACCTGTGTTTCATATAGCTTGTGTGCACGTGCGCTTAAGAGCTCAAACACTCGCAACCGCCCACCCACCTACCAGTCCACCTGCTCATGCACACACACACACACACACACACACACACACACACACACACACACACACACACACGTGCGCACGCGCGCACGTGTACATGTTCACACATGCAAACACACACATATGCACACATGCACACACACGCACATGGACACACGCATGCATGCATACACGCACACATGCACGCACTAACACACACACACACACACACACACACACACACACACACACACACACACACACACGCACACACACACGCACGCACGCACGCACGCACGCACACACACACACACACACACACACACACACACACACACACACACACACTGTTTTCATGAAAGAAGATAGCCAAACTCAGCCATTCAATGCCTTGGGGTCGCTTGTTGTTGTCGTTGTCGTTGTCGTTCTTGCTGTTGTCATTGTTGCTGTTATTGTTGTTGTTGCTGATGTACTTCTTCTTCTTCTTCTTCTCCTCCTGCTCCTGCTCCTCCTTCTCCTTCTCCTCCTCTTCTCCTTCCCATCTTTAGTACCGTCTCCCAGGCATTAGTCCCACTCCTCTCATTTCAGCATCCTCACACACAACCCCAGCAACAGCGTGTTCTTTGTCCCCAACACCGGAACAACAACTTCAGGTCCTCATGAGGCCGTCATGAGGCAACCCACCAGAGGACACGCCGCACCGCTACTACCCGAGTCACTTCAGTGGTCTTCTTCTTCTTCTTCTTCAGGGTATACGGCCACAATCACCCAATTGATTTTTACGGCGTTTTGTGGGGGTTGCGATGAAAGAGAAACAAATGATAGAAAGCGACAGACCTAAAAGTGAGGATAAAAACCTAGTCCTGCTCTAAGTGGGTTCTCCGGCAGGCTACTGTTACTTCACTTTTCGCCCTTCCGAGCTAGCCGGTCCCTTGCTGATCTAAGACAGCAGGGCTCCAAAAATAAAGAACAAAACAAAAAGCTATTGGGGTAAGAGTGGGGAGGGGGACGGGGGGTGAGGGGGGGGG
>CM065739.1:30095738-30098238 GCA_033310375.1 Conus canariensis
CACACACACACACACACACACACACACACACACACGCACAGAACACACACACACAGACACACACACAGACACACACAACACACGCCCGAAGAGCCCGTCATTCTGTATGACAAATGATTCCACGGTCTCCACGTTTCTTACGTAAAAGACATCTGTGCGACGTTTCACTCCAACAGATTGACAGGACAGATCAGGGAAAGTTAATCTGATTTCTTTGTCGTCTGTCTCTCTCTTGTTCTTTGTCTGCTGATCTCTCTTCTCTCTCTCTCCTCTCTCTCCTCTCTCTCTCTCCTCTCTCTCTCTCTCTCTCTCTCTCTCTCTCTCTCTCCTCTTCCCAACCTGAGCTGTATCCATTTCTTTGTATTCTTCGTCCTCTTCCTTTTTTATACTCCCAAATCTTACGGAACAGGGAGTACTTTGCAATGTGAACGAAGAAATGCTGTCTGTGTGTGTGTCTGTCTGTCTGTCCGTGGTCAAAATGTGTTCTATTCGCTCCAGACAAAACTACTTGGCCAATCTTTCTGAAAATTTGTAGGTATGGTCATTATGGGTCACGGATGATGCCCGATGTTTTATTTTTACCGTTATAGCCGTTAGTAACAGCTATAACGGCCATAACGGTCTTTCTTCATATGGAATATCTCAGAAAGTACTTGGCCGATCTTTCTGAAAATTTGTAGGTATGTTCATTATGGGTCACAGATGATGGCCGATGTTTACCAGAATAGCATCACTAACGGCCGTAACGGCCCAAAACGGTTTTTTTTTCCTGTTTATGGAATATCTCACGCGTATTCAAGATAAACTGGGAGTACGTTTATATGCTTTGCATCTTGTTTTTCTTTATTCCTTCTCTTCTTTCTTCTTCTCCTCATTCTCTTGTCACTCTTGTTTCTCTTCCTTCCTATTTTGGGCTTCCTGCTCCTTGTCCCCCCCCCCCCCCCTCCCCTTCCGCCATGCACTATCTCTTTTTCCCATCTCCTCCTGTTCGTCCTTCTCTGTACCCTTGTCTTTGTCCTGCTACCCCTCCTCTTTTTGTTCTCCACATCTTCTCCTTCCTCTTTGTTCTCCACATCTTCTCCTTCCTCTTTGTTCTCCACATCTTCTCCTTCCTCTGTCTCAATCTCTCCTTCTCTTGTTCTCCACATCTTCTCCTTCCTCTTTGTTCTCCACATCTTCTCCTTCCTTTTTGTTCTCCACATCTTCTCCTTCCTCTTTGTTCTCCACATCTTCTCCTTCCTCTTTGTTCTCCACATCTTCTCCTTCCTCCTAATCCCCATGCTCTGCCTTCTTCTTCTTCTTCTTCTCTGTCTTCTGTCTCTCTCTCTCTTCTTCCTTCTCTTCTTCTTGTCTTCCTCTCTTTTACTTCTTCTTCTTCTTTTTATGTCACTCTCTTCTCTCCTCTCCTCTCTCTTTCTTTTCCTTCTACTTTTCACTTGTTGTCCTACCATCTTTACTCTTTCTCATTCCTTTTGTAGTGCACCCACTACTCTTTCGTCTCCTCCTCCTCCTCCCTCTTTCTTGTGTTCCTTCTACTTTTCACCTCTCTATTTTTTTCTCCTAATTCTCCTATAGCTCATTAATTAGCCTTTTTAATTAGTTATGCTAAGCCTGTTAATTTTTTTTTTTTTTTTTTTGCAACATTAGCTGAAAAAAAGTCATACAATGATGATGATGATGATAATGATGATGATGACGATGATGATAGCGGTGGTAGTGGTGGTGGTGGTGGAGGTAATGGTGGTGGTGGTGGTGGTGATGATGATGATGATGATAATGATAATAATAACAATGATGATGCTAATAATCATTATCATAATAATCCTGTGAATTTTTTTTTAAGTAACAGTAACAACAACAACAATCCTCCTCCTCCTCCTGCTCCACCTCCTCCTGCTCCTCCTCCTCCTCCTTGTCATCATCATCATCATCCATCATCATCATCATCATCATCATCATCATCATCATCATCATCATCATCATGGTGGTGTGACTGTCATCATTTTCATTGTTCACGAGCTTGTTGGCACTATCGTGTTTCTTCTAGTGTGTTTTTCAGCAGTACAAGGTACACGTGTTGAACATCAAGCAGTAGTTGAAAGACTTGACATCGCCCGAAGTCGGCAGCCTTGAATCTCGAGTCTTGTGTCTCCTGCATTTGCCAGCATCTCCTCTTCCTCTCTCTTCTCTTCTCTTCTCTTCTCTCTTCTCTTCTCTTCTCTTTCTACAATCCTGGCCAAAACTGTACGTGCATTATTTAAAGGCAAGCTGATGTGGAGTTATACATCACTTGTGATTAGCCTGCGTGTCAGGGCTTGTCCCGATAGTGCAGTCATGAATCTCTCTCTCTCTCTCTCTCTCTCTCTCTCTCTCTCTCTCCTCTCTCTCTCTCTCTCTCTCTCTCTCTCTCTCTTTTGTTAAGCCGGTTGCTCGCACGGCAACTCTCCGTCTCTGTCTCGCAGCACCTTGTTTCTGTCTCTGTCTTCTCGTCTCTCTGTCT
>CM065739.1:30113238-30118238 GCA_033310375.1 Conus canariensis
GTAGGTTTTGGATACCGTAAGGGTGTATGTTTTGGAGGTGGGGGGATGGGGGGGGGGGGGGGCTCTTCCTCTTCTATATTTTCATAGATGAACTACCTCTGCAGACATCACGTAAAAAGTTTGTCCATGATCAAATTGCTGGTGACAGCTTCCTTCACTGTTGTGAAAAAGACATCAGATCTGTGCAAACATCACTAAAACAGGGGATTAGCGATGTCTCAGAAAGCTGTCGCCTAATCCCACGGCCCTCCACCCGCACAAAACGAAAGCTATGGTCGTAAAATTCAAGACAAAAAAAACTACCGACGAAAGTCTCTCATTCTAAGTCTTAAACCCGAAAAGAAAACTTGGTTGAAGAAAAAGCGAACACCGTGATTTGGACTCCGTCACTGATACTGAATTTTAAAATGATAATCACTTAGTAATCAGGTTTGCAAAAAAAGTTGGCTGGAAGTATGTCTTAGCTAAATACGTTGAAACATTATGTTGACACCAAGACTTGCAGTACAGTTTTCTCTGAGGCTTCTCTCCTTTTCTGACATCAACCATATATCCGCAGTTCGCAGTGGGTCCAGCAAGACTCAAATAAAGTCTCAACTCTTCCCGTAGAAGGCAGCTAAGCTAATTCCGCTGCACAGCTCTTTATCAACGACTGAAAAATGGGTGAACTCAAAGTATTACCATGGCGAAAATAACTTACCAACAATAACATGGTATTTATGTTACTTGCCAACAAAAACATGGTATTTATGTTCAAAGTCCATACAAATATGGCACCACGTTTTCTCGCTATGTTTGTTCAAATGGTGACATCATGTCGTAATTTTATTACTTACACATTTTTCCATGTATCAGTCTTGATTGATTAAAATCGATCTTTCCTGATCTCCGACCATCTATTCGGAACTCTCTTCCTACGTGCAGTCAGGGCACGCTTGTTAAAGATCTTCGAATTCTGTATATAAAATTCACTGCTTAACGAATAGATACCATCAACATTGTGGTTGCCTTCTTCACTCTCTCTCTCTCTCTCTCTCTTTCTCTCTCTCCCTCTCTCTCCCTCTCTCTCTCTCTCTCTCTCTCCGTGCGCCTCTGTCTGTCTGTCTGTCTGTCTTCTTCTCTCTCTCTCTCTCTCTTTCTCTCTCTCTCTCTCCCTCTCTCTCTCACCTCTCTCTCTCTCTCTCTCTCTCTCTCTCTCTCTCTCTCCGTGCGCCTCTCTCTCTCTCTCTCTCTCTCTCTGAATAACCATCAATTGACGTCATCAGTCCGCCGTCCTCCTCTCACCCTGCATTCACCTCACATGTCCGTCCGTCCAAAGGCAGAGGAAGAGGGATGCATGAAGAACAGGGAGGAACTGAGAGTCCACAGCACCATCCATGACTGACAAACACCATCCATGACTGACAACAGCACCATCCATGACTGACAACACCATCCATGACTGACAACACCTCCATGACTGACACAGCACCATCCATGACTGACAACAGCACCATCCATGACTGACAACACCACCATGACTGACACACCATCCATGACTGACACACCATCATGACTGACAACACACATCCATGACTGACACAACACCATCCATGACTGAACACCATCCATGACGACAACCCATCATGATGACAGCACCATCCATGACTGACACACATCATGACTGACAACACCATCCATGACTGACAAACACATCCATGACTGACACACCATCCATGAGACAACACCATCATGACTGACACACCATCTTGATGACAACCACCTCATAACTGACAGCACCATCCATGACTGACACACCATCCATGACTTACAACACACCACCTGATAAAACACATCCATGATCCATGACTGACAACACCATCCATGACTAAACACCACCATGACTACAACACCATCCATGACTGACACACCATCCATGATGACAACACCATCCATGACTGACAACACCATCAAGACTGAACAGCACCATCATGATGAAACACATCCATGACTGAAAAACACCATCCAGACTGACAACACCACCATGATGAAACCCCATTACTGACAACACCATCCATGACTGACACACATCCATGACTGACAAACACCATACTGACAACCCATCCATGACTGACACACCATCCATGCTGACAACACTCCAGATTGACAACACCATCCAGATGACAACAGCACCATCCATGACTGAACACTCCATGATGACAACACCTCCAGACTACAACAACACCATCCATGACTACACACCATCCATGACTGACAACAACACCATCCATGCTACAACAACACCATCCATGACTGACAACACCATCATGACTGACAACATATAACAACACTCCATGACTGACAACCATCCTGACTGACAACACATATGACGCACCATACTGACACACCATCCATGACTGACAACCATCCATGACTGACACCAATACACCATCCATGATGACAACACCATCCATGACTGACACACCATCCATGATGACAACACCATCCATGACTGACACCAATCCATCAACCAACACCATCCATGACTGACAACCATCCATGACTGACAACAACACCATCCATGATGCACAACACCATCCATGACTGACAACCACCATGATGACAACACCTCATATGACAGCACCATCCTGACTGACACACCATCATGACTACAACCCATCCATGATAACAACACCATCTGACTGACTCACCACATGACTGACAACCCATCCTGACTGACAACACCATCCTTGATGACACACCATCATTACTGACACACCATCCATGACTGACAACCCATCCAGACTACAACAGCACCATCCATGACTACAACCCATCCATGATCCATGATGACAACACCATACTGACAACCATCCATGATGACACACCATCATGACTGACAGCACCATCCATGACTGACAACACCTCATGACTGACAACACCATCAGACTGACAACACTCATGATGACAACACATCATGACTGACAACAACACCATCATGACTGACACCATCCATGACTGACAAAACCATTACACACACCATCCATGACTGACCACCATCCATGACTGACAACACAATCTGACTGACAACACATCCATGACTGACAACCATCATGATGACAACACCATGATGAAACACCATCCATGACTGACAGACCATCATGACTGACACACCATCCTGACTGACAACACATCCTACTACACAACACCATCCATGACTGCAACACCATCCATGACTGACAAACCATCTGACTGACAACACCATCCTGATGACAACACCATCAATGATGACAGCACCATCCGACTGACACACCACCATGACTGACCCATCCTACTGCAACCCATCCATGACTACACACATCCATGACTGACACACCATCCATGACTGACATACCATCATGACTGACAACACCATCCATGAGACAACACCATCCATGACTGACAACACACCATCATGACTGACACACATCCATGCGCAACACCATCCTGATGACAACAACCATCCATGATGACACACATCCATGACTGACAACAATACCATCTGACTGACAAACCATCTACTGACACACATCATGACGACAACACCATCATGATGACACACACCATCAGACTGACACACACCATGATGACAACACCTCCTGATGACAACAACACTCCATGACTGACACACATCCATGACTGACAACACCATGCGAAAAACACCATCTGACGCAACTCATCAGATGACACGACTGACAACAGCACCATCCATGACTGACAACACCATCCATGACTGACAACAGCACCATCCATGACTGACAACACACCATCCATGACTGACAACACCATCCATGACTGACAACAGCACCATCCATGACTGACAACAGCACCATCCATGGACTGACAACAGCACCATCCATGACTGACAACACCATCCATGACTGACAACACCATCCATGACTGACAACAGCACCATCCATGACTGACAACAGCACATCCATGACTGACAACACCATCCATGACTGACAGCAGCACCATCCATGACTGACAGCCACCATCCATGACTGACAACAACACCATCCATGACTGACAACAACACCATCCATGACTGACAACACCATCCATGACTGACAACACCATCCATGACTGACAGCACCATCCATGACTGACATCACCATCTATGACTGACAACACCATCCATGACTGACAGCAACACCATCCATGACTGACATCACCATCCATGACTGACAACACCATCCATGACTGACAACACCACCATCCTTGATTGACAACAACACCATCATTAACTGACAGCACCATCCATGACTGACAACACCATCCATGACTTACAACAGCACCATCCATGACTAACAACACCATCCATGATCCATGACTGACAACACCATCCATGACTGACAACACCATCCATGACTGACAACACCATCCATGACTGACAGCACCATCCATGACTGACAACACCATCCATGACTGACAACACCATGCAAGACTGACAACAGCACCATGCATGACTGACAACACCATCCATGACTGACAACAACACCATCCATGACTGACAACACCATCCATGACTGACAAAAGCACCATTACTGACAACACCATCCATGACTGACAGCACCATCCATGACTGACAACACAATCCATGACTGACAACACCATCCATGACTGACAACAGCACATCCATGACTGACAACACCATCCATGATGACAACACACCATCCATGACTGACAACCATCCATGACTGACAACCATCCTTGACTGCAACACCATCCATGACTGACACACCATCCATGACTGACACAACCATCATGACTGACAACACACATCATGACTGACACACACCATACTCACCATCCATGACTGACAACACCATCCATGACTGACAACACATCCATGATGACACACATCCATGACTGACACACCATCCATGACTGACAACACCATCCATGACTGACAACACCATCCATGACTGACACACCATCTCATGACTGACAACACTCCATATACACATCTCATGACTGAC
>CM065739.1:30123238-30139014 GCA_033310375.1 Conus canariensis
TTAATCGTCGTAATCACATTTTATATCAACAAAGTACTGCCATTTGTCAATTAGGTCTTTGAAGGTGTTAGTATCTTGTGCGCATTTAATGTTAGTGGGCAACATATTCCATAAAGGTGCAACACGGTTACCAAAATAGAATTTTCTTTTGTTGGTATGACTGTATTCAATAATGATTTTACTAGTACTGTTTCTAGTAAGGGTATAATTTGTTAATTTAAAGAAGTCTTGCAAACTTATATTATCAATATTATTGAAAATCTTAAAAAGCTTGAATTAAGTCTCCTCTAACTCTTCTAGCTTTCAATGAGGGGATATTGAAGTGCTTCAATCTGTCTCTATGACACAAATTCTGTATACCATGTACCAACTTGGTGGCTCTTCTCTGTACCTTTTCAGTTAGGGCAGATTGCCTTTTCAAATATGGATACGAAATTACACTGCCATACTCAAGATGAGATCTTACTAGTGCCTTATACAAATAAATTTTATGTATCTTTGTCTAGAAATGAAAATGTTCTTTTAATTATGCCAAGCATATTTATTAGCTTTCTTAGTTGCACTCTGAATATGCTGGTCAAAAGTTAAGGCTTCATCAAAAATTATTCCTAAGTCTTTCTCTTCTCTGCTTTTAGATAATAATTATAGTATCTCCACCTTTCGTTTTCACAGTGTAATCAGTTTGTGGGTTGGCTCTGCCTACATGCAGAACTTTGCATTTAATAGAGTTAAAATGTAAATTCCAGGTTTCTGACCTTTTAATAAATGGAAATTACATCGGAACTGGACCCGGAACTGGACCGTGTTAAGGAGAGGTGCGAGGAAATTGACATACGATGTGACAGAATGGAGAAAGAACACCAGAAATTGACTTCAGTTGTGAGCGACGCTGTTGCTGACATTGGTTATCTTCATGATGAAGTGATGGAGGAGAGAGAGAAATAACCAACAGTCTGAACTCGAGTGCACAGGGGATGAAGCAAGAAATTACACAGCTGAAGTGCGAAGTAGATAGGCTGGAAGAATATTCCAGACGAGAAAATCTGCGGATGTTTGGGCTCCCCACCCCACGTGACCAGAACGAAGACGGTGATGCATGTGTTAGGATTGTGCTAGACACGCTGAACAGTGTTGTGTCAAACGATAGGGTGTGGTCGCCAGATGACATTGTTAGGGCGCACCGAATAGGATACAGTAGGGAAGGACACCCACGACCAATGATCGTACGTTTCACCCGATGGAGAGACAAGATGAGGATTTTAACTGATCGGGAGGTAAGACGCAAACTCGAAGAAAAGGGTGTACGAGTGTCCAATGACTTAACGCGAACGCAAGCTTCCATCATCACACAAGCTGGTAAAGAAGGCAAGAAGGACTGCTTCAGTAGAGGACAGCTTGTGATCAGCCCCTTGCCACCCGATCCTATGATTACCCATGCCGAGACTGTGTAGACAGGCGCACGAAAGGCAGCTCAAGCAGCATCGAAAGTGGTTGCAAACACGTCATCAACAGCAGACGACACACAAACGCCAGCCGCTGTGATAGCAGGTGCGGAAGGTCAAGGCCAACAGGAGACAGCCAATCACGGCGCGGGATCCCCTTCTGGTGACGCTGGCGTGACGTCATACGGGTCTCGGCGGCAGAGCGGATTGGCCGTACAGGGTTTGCTTTCTCCACGTGACCCTGTGTGTCTTCCCGGGTCAGCGGCAGGGGATTGCGAGCCAACCGGCTGCTAGCTGTAGTGGGACAACACAACGTGACGTCACTGGCGACGGGAGCAGGCCACGCGCAGCGAGTTCTGGCCAGCCGACAGGGAAGCAGACGGGGCTGCGCGGCTATTTTCGGAAACCGTCCAACAGGTCGTCACAATGCAAGGTCTTTGACCGAAAGAAATAGGACAGGCTCGACCATCCAAATGAATGGACTTAAAAAAAAAATTATAATGTTGAAAATCTACGAAGCAAGTAAAGTGACTACTTTTTCTAGCTATATTAGTTCCTTTGACTTTGTGTGTCTCACCGAAACATTCTGTGACACAATTTTTCAGTATGATGATGCTTTCCCTGATCATGTTCAATTCAAAGCAGCAGCGATTAAACTTTCCCATCGGGGCAGACATTCATGAGGTGTTTTAGTACGGATGAGGAAAAGAATGAGCAATTATGTGAAAGAGATTAAAGTGGGTTGTATTATCATGTGGCTGTTGAAATTGATAAGCATGTGTTTGGTGTGGATAAAAATGTAATATTCATTGCTTGCTATGTTGCTCCTGAAGGATCACCTACATATAACCACATCGAGCAGAAAGAGGGTTGTAACGTTAGAAGAACATTTATACATGGTTGTATTATCACGTGGCTGTTGAAATAGATAAGCATGTGTTTGGTGTGGAAAATGTAATATTCATGCTTGCTATGTTGCTCCTGAAGATCACTATATAACCACATCGAGCAGAAAGATGGTGTTGTAACGTAGAAGAACATTTATTACATGTATCAGAAAGAGAATGATACTTAATATTGTGTGGTGACATGAACGCAAGAACTGGAAGTAGTCAATCGAAGCTGGAGAACATGGCAAACTATGTGTCAAGCTTTGATGTGACTGATGAAGACAGAAACATCCGACGCTCAAAATATTTAGTTTTGAACAATTTTGGACAATCTCTGCTTGATCTTGCTTTTCTGTTTGATCTTTCTATTGTAAATGATTATTGTAAAAGTGATTCTGATGGAGAATTTACTTTTGTGTCGCCTCATGGTCAGAGTGTTATTGATTATTTTCTTGTCTCTGAAGATTTGTGTACATATTGTGACTTTCACATTGGTGATTGTTTACACTCTTTGGCTCTTGCCAGTTGTTATGAAATGGGTGATAGATAATTGTATCAGTAATTTTAAGGAAACTAACTAAAGAAGCACGTGTGGGTGAAAAAAGAATTTTATGGGATTGTGAGAAAACTCAACCATAAAAAGAAGAACTTTGTAGCAATGAGTTTCAGGAGTGTTAATGAAAGCTGAGCAGATGTTGGCAGTTCATGTCAGTCAGTTGATTCTTTTACCAAAGCTTTGTATGGGGCGGCAGCCTGCATGGTACGGACAGTTGGAAAAAGAAAGGATCTCAGTGACTGGTTTGACATTGAGTGACAGCTAAAGAAAAAGGAAGGATCACAGTGGCTGGTTTGACATTGAGTGGTTCAGCTAAGGAAAAAGAAAGGATCACAGTGGCTGGTTTGACATTGAGTGTCAGCTAAGGAAAAAGAAAGGATCACAGTGACTGGTTTGACATTGAGTGTCAGCTAAGGAAAAAGAAAGGATCACAGTGACTGGTTTGACATTGAGTGTCGGCTAAAGAAAAAGAAGGTCAAGAGGTTTCTTAAAAGATTTCAAAGATGTAGATCAGCCATGAACAGGACACAGAAGAAAGAAGAATATGTGAACCAAAGAAAGGAGTATGCACAATTAAAGAAGACTAAAAGATGTAAGTATGCAGGAGAAAGACTACAAAAGTTAAGAGATTCAGTTCATGATTCAAAGTTATTTTGGTCAATAATAAGATCAGTGGACAGGAAACCGGTTATTCATTCTGATATTAGTATTGAGCAATGGTATGACCATTTTTTCCATGTCTTTAATGCATACAAGGATACTGAACATGTTGATTTAATAACTGAAGAAGAAGAAATCATGGGCGATAAACCTTTGTTCAATGATCCAATTTCAAAGCAGGAAGTGCTATCATGTATAATCAAACTTAAAACGGTAAAAGCGCTGGTCCAGACCACGTCATCAGTGAGATTTTTAAAAATGCAGAGAATTCTGTGGTGAATCTTCTTTTTATTCTATTCGATAAATTATTTGAAAATGGATGTTTTCCTTCAGAATGGGCAAAGTCCATCATAATTCCAATTCACAAGAAAAGTTGATAGAAACAACCCTGATAATTACAGAGGGGTAGCATTAATTAGTGTAATAAGTAAAATGTATGCTCATACTTTAAACAAAAGACTGACTAGATGGGCGGAAAGAGAGGAACAGATCATTGAAGAGCAGGCAGGTTTTAGGGCCAATTATTGCACAGTAGATAATATATTTACTTTGTGTGCTTTAGTCCAGAACTATCTCCAACGTAAAAGAAACTTTGTATGTCGCTTTTGTGGACTTTAAAAAAAGCCATCGATTCTGTGAACAGGAATACTTTGTGGAATGTTTTAAGGGAAACAGGTGTAAACGGTAAGCTATGCATGGCACTTAGAAGCATTTACGATTCTGTACTTGTTTGGGACAGCTGTGTATATTCCGATTTTTTCGAATGTCCAAGGGGGGTCAAACAGGGCTGCCTCCAAAGTCCCAGCTGTTTTCGTTTTTTATAAATGAACTTGCCGTTTAAGTATAAAAAAAGGGAGACATGGTATTCAGATGATTCCTGTGGTGATTGAATTGTTCTTGATGTTGTTTGCTGATGACGTTGCTGATGACGTTATTCTTTTGTCAGATGCCCCCATAGGACTGCAAAATGAGCTACATGCACTTAAACAGGAAGCAGATAAGTTGCAGATGACAGTAAACCTGGAAAAGACGAATGTGATGATTTTTCATAATGGCGATCACCTAGCGGCACATGCAGAATGGTTTTATGGGGATAGGGAAATGACTGTCGCTGGAAAAGACGAATGTGATGATTTTTCATAATGGCGATCACCTAGCGGCACATGCAGAATGGTTTTATGGGGATAGGGAAATGACTGTCGCTCGAAAAGACGAATGGTGAATGATTTTTCATAATGGCGATCTCTATCGGCACATGCAGAATGGTTTATGGGGATAGGGAAATGACTGTCGCTGAAAAAGACGAAATGTGATGATTTTTTCATAATGGCGATCACCTACGCCCCATGCAAATGTTTTATGGGGATAGGGAATGACTGTCGCTGGAAAAGACGAATGTGATGATTTTTCATAATGGCGATCACCTAGCGGCACATGCAGAATGGTTTTATGGGGATAGGGAAATGACTGTCGCTAACTCCTAAAGACATCTGGGAATGTTATTTTCCACAAGGCTGAGTTTAATGTCTTCACGGACAGAAGTAGAAAAGGGAAAATAGGTGTGACTGAAATTCTCAGATCGTTACGGAAGTTAGGTTCTCTGGACTCGAGTCTTTTTTTTTTTGGAAAGTTGGAAAGTTTTCGATACGCAGATAGAACCCATTTCAACTTATGCAGCGGAAGTTTGGGGACTTGCTGTCAGGAACCACATGGAAAAGGTTCACACATTTGCCATTAAACGTTTCCTTGGTGTGCCATTACATTCATCAAATACTGTTTTGTATGGGGAATCAGGCAGGTATCAATTGTTTATAAAATCATCCGTGAAGTGTTTGAAATAGTAGAAATTAACCAGATTACCCATGTTGATACTGTATAGACAGGCATACGAAAATGCAGTTGCTGCAAGCAGTGGAGGGCAAACGTGGATTTAGAATTGTTTGGATATATGCCAGGGAGTAGGATGGGAATATGTTTTTTTTTAATCTGAATTTAAGAATAGATTACTAGCAATTCACAAACAAAACTGGCATGGGAAAATGGAAAGTAGTGATAATTATAACTGGTTCTTTTCTTTTAAATCAGTTTTTCAAACAGAAAGATATATTTCAGTTGTCACAAACAGATGGCACAGAATTTGTCTTGCCAGGTTCAGATTAAGAACTTTTGGTCTAAATGCGAACAAAATGTGGTTTAGTTCAATCGTCTCCGTTACTCCCCAATGTCCGATGTGTGGTTATGCTCCGGAGGATGAGAGTCACTTCATCCTCGGATGCAGGGGCTACGATGAACTGAGAAAAAATCATGACTGTTAAGTCCAAAGAAGCAGAGAGGAAGGATCCAGTCGATATCTTAACGTCTGACAGTGACACTATAATTGTATCACTTGGAAAATACATTTCAGTGGCGGGGTCGCTGCGAAAACAGAAAAATACTTAGTAATGAGTGAGTGTATTAATTGTTAAAATATCTAAATTATGTATTTATTTGAAGAACTTTAAAAGCAAGACGAAAAGACTGTATGTTATATTTCGATGGTTGATGTAGAACTATTGTGTGTTCTGTGCGGGCGCGCGAGTGCGCGTGCGTGTGTGTATGTACGTATATATATATATATATATATAATATATTATAGTGTGTGTGTGTGTGTGTGTGTGTGTGTGTGTGTGTGTATTAGTGTTACTGTGTGTTGGTTTCCATGATGCCGCTGTTATCAAACCATTTTTGTACCCCCATGTCATAAGGGCTTTACAGCTAATATCAGTAAACCATCAAAGTGTCAAAAAGTATCTCTCTCTGTGGTGTGTTGTGTGTGTGTGTGTGTGTGTGTGTGTGTGTGTGTGTGTGTGTGTGTGTTAGGGGAGGTGAAGGGGCAAGGAGGGGGGTGGGGGGGGGGGGCGCATAAAAGGGGGTTTCGAGGGGAGAATGAGCTGACGAAACTGAGAGAGACGATTTTTCTTTTGTTCCACTCGTAAAGCGATTACCGCAGATTATGGGAATGACGCGCCACGTCAGTGCTCTTCGTGCTTCTTTTCTTCTCTTCGTTCTTCATCATCATCATCATTACTATTATTACTATTATCATTATTTATAGTATTATGATGATGATGATATTATCATTATTATTATGATTATCATTAATAATATTATTATTACTATTATTGTTGTTGTTGTTACCATTATTATTATTATTGATATTGTTATTATCATCGTCGTCATTATTATAATTGTTATTATTAGTATCATTAATATTGTTATTGTTATTATTATCATTTTTTATTGCTGTTGTTATCATTATCATTACTATTATTGTTGCAGTAATTATTATTATTATTATCATTATTATTATTATTATTGTCATCATTATGATTATCATTACTATTTGTTTATTTATTTATTTACTATCATTACTTGTGTTTGGCTTGGGATAATGTTAATCACTTTATTGCCATCTCGAATGTAATTTCAACCCTCATGAATGTTCTGTGCCCATGGAAACAACATAAAAAGAAGAGAAGTGATCAAGATTTATCGGTCGATCGATGACCTGCAACAATTTAACGAAGCTGTAGAATCTAATCCCTTTCCTCATTCAACACTTGTGACCTTTTCTCCATCTCATATTCCGCATTCGTTCTCCGCACCTCCACCCCCACCTTCGGTTTTGTCTGCCTGCCTGTCTGTCTGTCTATCTGTTTGTCCGTCTCTGTCTGTCTGTTTGTCTATCGGTCGATCATTCTCTGTCCCTGTCTGTCTCTGTCAGTTTGTCGGTTTGTCTCTCTGCGGGTCTGTGTGTCTGTCTGTCTGTCTGTCTGTCTGTCTTCTCTCTCTCGTCTCTCTCTCTCTCTCTCTCTCTCTCTCTCTGTATTCTTTTCTGTAAAAAAAAACAACAACAACAACAAACAAACAGAATCAAACCCAGATTGCGCTAATGGCTTTATATGCGTTGATATTAATTTAGCTGTAAATGCTTTTAGCGATTGCAGGAGAGAGGATGCTGATTGTATGAAACGAAGCCTGGCTGCTGACAGAAGAAGAACCATTCCGAGTTAATGCCATGAAGAGTGCTAATCGATGCGTGGACAGGTTCGAAAGAATTGCAGAAACATTCGTTGTATTTTGAAAGGATGTTGATGTTTTGCGTACCTCAGTCTAAAAAGAGAATATAGATGCTAATTAAGGTTGAGAAAGAGACAGCTGAATAAGATGTTGTGCAGTCGCCTGATGGCTAGCAAAGGGTGTGAGGAATTATGGGATGAAGTGCATAAGACTTCGTCAAAGAAGATATTTGTAAGTATTCAGATTTCAGTGGATCAGTGGTGTATGTGCATGTATGTATGCGTGCATGCTTGTATCCATGCATGCATGTATGCATGCATGTATGTATGTAAGTAGGTAGGCAGGCCTCTGTGTGTGTGTGTGTGTGTGTGTGTGTGTGTGTGTGTGTGTGCGTGCGTGTGTAAATTCTCAAAAAGGGTACCGCTTGTGTAAATGATAAACATGCTGAAGTGAATGAAGATCGTCAAAATGTGTTGCATACCAGACCTATGTCTGATAGTGAAGTGTTCATTGACATCAGGATATTGAAGATACAGAGAGCTGCTGGCCCTGTTGGAATCATTTCTACAGTTTGAAACACCTTCTTTTTCGTAAATTTGTTTATTGAAGTTTTAATGGTGGCATTTATCCCAGTGGGTGGATGGAGTCAACAGATGCTTTGTGCAAGACGGGAGATAACTCAAGCAATTATACAGGTACCACATTGTGTAAGAATGTAAAATTCATAATTGAATCATAGATAATAAATTGATGGTGTAGGCTGAAAATCTTACAGGGGAACGCCAGACAGTTTAAAAGCAAGGATTTATATTGATCATTGGATCAGAGCCATGTCTTGTGTTTCAAAAATTGTTCAGCGCCGGTTTTAATGGGACACTCGATGTTGCTTTTATCGATTTTGAAAAAAAACATTCTGTAAATAGAAAAGTTACGACTTGTGTAACCGAACAACAGTATTTCAGGTCAACTCTTTTTGTTATGTTAAAACCTGTACAATTGTGTTAAAACAGTTATAAAATGTAGAGCTGGACTGACCGATTTGATTCATTGTTCAACTGGTGTAAAGCAAGGTGAGGTGATTTTCTGAGTTCTGTATTGCTTTGTTTCTTTATAAATAAGTTAGCGGCAATAAATTTTCAAAACGGGAAAAATGAGATACGATTTTATGCATATTCTATAACTGTTTTCGCTGTTATTGGCTGACGATGTTGTCCGTGTAAATCTGAAACTGCGATTGACGTTCAAAATCAGCTCAAGAGTTTACTCAAGCAACATATATTCTTGGTCCCAAGGTTAGTATGGATAACAGTAAGTAGTTATTTAACGCCTGGGAAATGGCTTTTCGACTGAAAAAATACGCTTATTGTAAATGTTCAAAAGATCTTCGATAACTTGTTTCTCCTCTACACCGGGTTTTTATATGTTTGCTATGATCTTGCCAATAAAGCCAAAGATGCATATTTTTAGTTTTACATATTGAGAAAATTAAATGCTACGAAGACACTTTCTGTAAAACTGTTCAGCAAATAGCTTGATGCGCAGATCTGGCACATAACTTTGAATGTTTCTGAGATATGGGCTGTAGACTAAGCTTTTTACCGCAAAAAAGTGTACCAGTTAGCGTTAAAGACATTTCTAAAAATTTGACATGCGGACACTAAATGAATAATTTTGTAAATGGCGCTTTTATTAAATACCCTGTACATGTCAATATGACTATGAATTTTTTCGATACTGGTTAAAATTAATACATAAAGAAACACACAGATTATCGAAGAAATAGTATGTAATGTGCAGTTATAAGATCAAGGTGTGGAAGAAGCTTGAGGCTTCTTCAGAATTTTCAAGCAAAAGTTTACTGAGTTAAGACGACAGGAATTGAACGATCATATTCATCAGGATTTAATAAGCACTTTTTATTCGGTTTTAATGTACGTAGTGTTCAAACTAATTAGTAAGTTACTGTGGATGTATCCTTAAAATGTGTGAAGTCTAAGGTCTGTTTTGGAGTAACAGTATAAGCAGCGCTTTTTCAGTCTGTCACAGAAATCGAAGTATACTCCGTTACTCTGTCCCATTTGTGGAGAAAAAAAAATGAAGTTCTATTACACTTTGCATTAGTTGGATCCGCCCCGTTTGAATTCGTATAACGATAGCATCAGAAGCTCTCTCTCGGTGTGACCTCTCTAACGACAGCATCAGAAGCTCTCTCTCGGTGTGACCTCTCTAACGATAGCATCAGAAGCTCTCTCTCGGTGTGACCTCCCTTGTCTGGCTACCAGCAAGACGCTACTTTACCAGCGCTCTTCAAATTTTGCGTGGTAATTCAAGAAAACGTCCAACCATGCCAGTTGATGGTCTCTTATGTGCTTTTGACTGTATGGTGAATTCAGTGTTAAAGGAAATGACACTGTCGTCGTACAAAATCGAAGGTGGAGGAAAGCACACTGTCGTTGTGTTGAGACTTTCAAAGACTTCCGACCAACCCCCTGCCACAGAAATACAAGGCAGGGCTGTATTCCGACGTAAATGCCCTTCACAGGTGATCAGGGACAAACGAAGAGCTGAGACATACAGACAGAAACAACTGCGAAAGGCAAGTCATTGTTTCTCTTCCCCGTCCGGTCTGTTTTGATCAACGCCACCCAGCCTAGTCCACACCGATGTTGAAACTGAGTGTAGAATGAACAGTGGAAAAGCCGATCGTGGTGTGGGTGTCCAGTGTGTTAGCCAGCCTCCTCTCTCCCCTGCTAAGACTGCACAGGGCGCACACGAAATAGACATGACACGGGACACTGACAATCAGTGACACTGCAGGAAAGCGACCTAACTCTAGACAGCAAACCATACCGATTAAGTGCTGATGACGATTATGATAATGTGATACGAGAACATGACAGGCCGTGTACCACAAAACAACTTGAACCCGAAGCAGCTGTTGAGGTAGGAAACGCACGTGAATTAGAACGATGCGAAGTTTCCGACGATTCTCAACGGTGTGGTGATTTGCAAACAGTAGAGTCAGGAAATGATATATGGGTACAAATACTGGAGTGTTTGAGGGAGTCAACGAGGAAAATGGAGTTTCAACCGTGTTTCCAAGGAGAATTTGAAGGAGCACGCCGATGCGAGTTCAGCTGTTGACAACGGAAATCTTGGCGATCCGTCATGACTGTATTCACCGTGTTCATGTCATTCACGATAAAGCAAGTATTTATGACAATAAGAGAGCAATGATTACCAATATTCGATGTGTTATTATTTACGAACCTGCTTCCGCGTTTTGGTTTCCAAGTCGCGATGTTCGGATGAATCGACTTGATACTGTTTGGACTTTTTCGTTTAAATACATTCCCTACCCCCATCACCCCCCAACCCCCTTGCCAACAGAGCTTATTTGCTAATGGCAATAAAAATGTGTCGATGTCAGTGTCAGATATCATCAGAATACCACACAAACCCTTACGCCTTTGAACTGAGCCTTCTGATTTCACGGGTGACATTTTCTTGTGATGCTGTCATGACCAAGAAAATAAGTTACCAGCAAAATTCTATAGAAATCTTTTGCTTTTAAATTGAGCATTTTCATTTTATGGATTTGTTTTTCGCAGTTCCGTTAAGGAAAAAGTTATAAGTATACTTAAACAAGGTATTTCAGAGAAGAGAGCCGGCATTTCAATAATAGTAAATTTGTTTTGACCTGTTGTATGTCTACTGCAGTAAGGATTGTGGTTTATGTGCACACACCCTTCATAAAGGGGAGCTGTTTTTATCAAAATAATCAGTTGTGGTTGTAATTCTCTCTCTCTCTCTCTCTCTCTCTCTCCTCTCTCTCTCTCTCTCTCTCTCTCTCTCTCTGCATGCATAAGTATGCACATATGTACGTGCTTTTCCTTGACCATAAGTCTACACATTCAGACTAGATTATCACAGACAAATTGGAAGAGTAGGCCATGGAATTTGAAAATCTTAATCACATAGTTTTAATTTTGCTTGTTTGTTTCAATTTTGACTTCTGTCTCTGTCTCTATCTCTGTCTGTCTGTCTGTCTGTCTGTCTGTCTCTCTCTCTCTCTCTCTCTCTCTCTCTCCTCTCTCTCTCTCTGTCTCTCTCTTATATGTGCGTGCTGTGTTTGTCTGTCTGTGTTGTTCTCTGTCTCTGTCTGTCTGTCCGTTTGTCTGTCTGTCCCTCTCAGTCTAAAGGACATGTACTTCTCCCTCCTCTCTCTCTCTCTCTCTCTCTCTCTCTCTCTCTCTCTCTCTCTCTCTCTCTCTCTCAGTGCCGCCCTCCTTCCTCATTCTATCTCTGTCTTTGAAATAGAGATTTTATCAAGGCCCCCATTCTCGTTCGTAGCCAATTTTCTTCGCCATAGCATCCACTTTCTCTTCTTCATTCTTCATTGTTCAGGTCATAAATACAGTGTTGTTGTTTTTTTCGCTGTCTTGCCCTCCGTCTCTTTCTTCATCCTGCCGTTTTCTTTTCTTGCTTGTTTTGTTCAGGTAATAAGCACAGCCTTGTGTGTGTGTGTGTGTGTGTGTGTGTGTGTGTGTGTGTGTGTGTGTGTGTGTGTGTGCGTGTTTGCTTTCCTCGTTTTCTTCTTCCTGCTTTTGATTTACCTTGTTCTTTCTCCCTCTTCATTTTTAACGTGCTCTTCCTTCTTATTCTTATTCATCCTGTTCCTCCCCTCTTACTCTCCTCGAGTTTGTCCTCCTCCTCCTCCTCCTTATCATCAATCATCATATTAATACCACCACCACCACCATTACCACCACCACCACCATTTTCTTCTTCTTGTTGTTTTCATCTTCGTCTTCCTCTTTCTCATCCTCGTTCTCCTCTTCCTCCTCCTCCCTCCCTCATCTTTCTTCCTTCTCCACCACCCCCCCCCCCCCTCCCAACTTGTTTTTTTCTTTCCTCCTTCCCTTTATCCCTTCCTTCCTCCTCCTTGTCCTTTTTCATATATTCTCTTACATTCTTCTTCTCTCCTCCCTCCTTCGGTCCCTCTTCTTTTTTTTTTTTTTTGTTGTTAACTGTTCATCCTTCCCCCTCCCCCCCCCCCCCCCCTTTACTTCATCTTCTCGTCTTCTTCTTTTCTTTCTCTTTTGAAGTTTCCCCAATGAACAAGACGTGTTTATTGATTCTCCAAGTATTGAAAGATTTTTTTCCCCCTCTTTTCATCTTTTTTTTGGTTCCTCTCTTTTAACTTTCTTTTAAACTTGATGTTAGGTTATTGCTGTTTGACGTTGTCAATCTCGTTCCGAAACTGAGGACCCATTTTTCTGTCTGCTTCTCCACGTTCACTTTCTCGGAGTGAGGTTAACTTGTTTATTGTTGTTTGAAGCATGTCTATGTAAGCGTCCTGCTTTGGTTGTCCTTGTGGTGTGTGTGTGTGTGTGTGTGTGTGTGTGTGTGTGTGTGTCATTTCTTCTTTCTCTCCTTTTTTTCCTTTCTTGTTTCTTTCGTTCTTTCCTGTTTATTTTATCTATATTTTTAGTTCTTTAAGAAAAGTTAAAAGCACATACTCTCTTCCCCCGGACCACCGTTCAGTTGTATTACACACGCAAAGGATTGAGCGAAATGTCATAGCAGTGTCCACGGTTTACCCTGTCTCTCTTCCATGATTTAAAAAAAAATTCCTTATCACATTTTGAAATGATTTGATACAAAATAATTCTGATATCTTCGAGAAAAAAAGGGAAAAAAAAAGCAAACAAAACATTTGCATTACAGTTGAGTATTTATTGTAAGTTTATGACTAGCCGGAGAACAAATCTATGTCACAGCGTTCACACAGTAAAAAATAATGCTGAAAAGGACGAACCTGGGTGGGGCTGTGCGAGGAAGAGCCGGAAGGAGCGGCATGGAGACGATGCTATTGAGGGGGCACGGAAAATAAGACAACCACAAAAAGCAGAGAAGAAGCATTGCGTGGCTTCCTGTATAGCACTGCAGCTAGGCCGGGCATCGTTTGGTTCGCTTTTCTGGCTTGTGTGCTGGAGGTGAGATCATGCCAGTTGATCACCATGGCCTTCTGGTGCTGCTTCTATCATTATCATCTTTAAGAATGTTTGTACACCTGGTCAGTCGACTGCCCTGGGTGTTGATTCCAGCAAGTACATACCCATCAAACCGCGAAACAAACAAACAAATGCAGATACACAAAACACCGGCTGCGATCAATCGCTTGCACCGCCCAATCCTGTCAGTCAGTCTCTCTCTCTCTCTCCACCCAATCCCGCCTCTCAGACAGAAACGGTTTCACATCATGAAATAATCGCAGGCATTCAAGCACATTCAATACTGCAAGACAACACCGGCACATATTCTGTGCATCAGTTAGAGAGGACAAGAACAGTTTTAAGGTTGGATTTAAAAGTCTCCGGGCTTGTTTAATGTATCGGGTCCACCAGCCAAACGTGCTTTATACAGTTACCCTCTTCATGATCACATCTTTAAACTTCAGAGGCGCACGGGGCAACGCAGACTTTTGTCAAAGTTGGGATCCGTGCACCGAGATCTTAATCAAATGGAAACAGATTCGTCCTTGGACAACTATCCATCTTTCCTTTCTTTCCCAACCATTTCATCTTTCCATCTTTCTTTCCGCCTTTCCCGCACCACTATCCATCTTTCCATTTTTTCCATCCATTTCATCCTTCTATCTTTCTTTCTATCTTTCCTGCACTACTATCCATCTTTCAATTATTTTTTTTCCATCCATTTCATCTTTCGATCTTTCTTTCTATCTTTCCTGCACTACTATCCATCTTTCAATTATTTTTTTCCATCCATTTCATCTTTCGATCTTTCTTTCTATCTTTCCTGCACTGCTATCCATCTTTCAATTATTGTTTCCATCCATTTCATCTTTCGATCTTTCTATCTTTCCTGCACTACATCCATCTTTCAATTTTTTTTTTCATCCATTTCATCTTTCGATCTTTCTTTCCATCTTTCCGCCTTTTAACCGTGCATTCCATCTTTTCAGCGACCATATTTTTTGCATCATGTTCCTGACAGACCGACACGCTAACCAACCGATGCAGGTGAAGACAAAACCTCCTAGTCAGTGGTTAAGAAATAGCGAACCAGTACAGCGCGCAGACCTCTGCCAAGGTCGAACAGAACCGATAACGGCAGGGTGGATCTCCACAAAAATTAAACACCATCGTCCCCGTGTCATGGCTCATATTTCCACCAAGTTTCCTTAAAATCGGGCCATAGGTTTTTCTTTCTTTCAATTTTTTTTTGTGGTCTTTTTTTGCATTTTTTGCGAAATTTTGATGATGGACAAACAAGCAAACCAACAGACGCGGATGAAAATATGACCTCCTTGACTGAAGAAAACTAATGAAATGAAGAGCGCACGTGAAACACTGACGTTGACCGCCTCCATTAACTGAAAGGTCAGCTGAAAGGGGGAAAAATGAAATGAAAAATGTCAACGTTTCAAATATTTACCGCTGATACGACGGGAGTTTGTGACAAATGCTCTACATGAAACGGTGCTGATAAATTTCGTTTCTTATGTTTTGTGTGTCCCGTTTTTAACAGCGTCCCGTTCTTAACAGCATTAGAATTTTAAGAAAAGTCAGCTTAAATGTTACGCCCTGAAACATCATTTACTGTTTTCTTAAACAAACAAGGAAAAAAAAAATTACACAAATTTTGCGTTCTGAAATACGTCATTCTTTGCGTCAGCGCTGTGTGTTGTTCATCAGTTTATTTGTTGTTGTCTGGTTAAATTTGACGTCACGCTTGTCATCACGTTTGTTTAAAGTCAACGGCATGAGTGATACAATCCGCGTTTAGGGTGTGTATGTATGTCAACAACATGAGTGATACAAACCGCTTTTAGGGTGTGGGTGTGTGTGTGTGTGTATGTTGAGTGATACAATCCGCGTTTAGGAGGGGGGGGGGGGGGGGGTCAACAACATGAGTGATACAATCCGCTTTTAGGGGGGGGGGGGGGGGGGTCAACAACATGAGTGATACAATCCGTTTTTACGGGGGGTGGGGGGTGTCAACAACATGAGTGATACAATCCTCGTTTAGGGTGTGTGTGTGTGTGTGTGTGTGTGTCAACAACGTGAGTGATACAATCCGCTTGGGGAGGGGGGGGGGGTAACAACATGAGTGATACAATCCGCGTTTGGGGGGGGGGGGGGG
>CM065739.1:30139114-30146614 GCA_033310375.1 Conus canariensis
AGAAAATATTCCAGACTGAACTATACAAGTGGTAAGGTAAGGTAATGCTGCTTATAGCCCAGCCGACCGCAAAGGGCCACACTAGGACTAAAATAGTACTGAGTAAACAAGCCTAATGTACGTAGTACTAAGTCGCAAGCCCGACTAGAACACATTATATATAGCAGTAGAGCGAAAGCACACCAGTCTGAACCACAGTAGTAGTAGTAGTATAAAGTAGCAAGCTGTACAAAGAATGTACTGATGACTGAACTGAACAATATTTGTTGTTTAAAGTAGTAGACAGCAGGGAGACAACATTACTGACTGAATGCAGCTCCGGACTACGAACTCTGATGAGAAAAAGAAAGTTTTGCTTGAAACTGATCCCGGAGAAACAATTTCAATGATTTTTCACAGTGTGTGTGTGTGTGTTGTGTGTGTGTGTGTGTGTGTGTGTGTGTGTATGTGTGTGCGTGTGTGTGTGTGTGTGTGTGTGTGTGTGTGTGTGTGGTGTGTGTGCGTGCGTGTGTGTGTATGTATGTTGTGTGTGTGTGTGTGTGTGTGTGTGTGTGTGTGTGTGTGGTGTGTGTGTGTGTGTGTGCGACTTCAGGAGAGTAATCCTCTCCCTGTTAATCTGTGTGCGCCTCTCTCTCTCTCTCTCTCTCTCTCTCGTCTCTTCTCTTCTCTCTCTCTCTCTCTCTCTCTCTCTCTCTCTCTCTCTCTGCGCACCCTTAAACAAGAAGCACAAGAAATACTTCATCCACCATGATAGTAGTTTCTTTCTTGCATGGAATGATTGCCTTTCATCACTGCTCTGCTGCACGTGCTAAGTATGGAGACCATCTCTCTCTCTTTCTCTCTGTGTCTGTCTGTCTGTCTGTCTGTCTCTCTCTCTCTCTCTCTCCTCTCTCTCTCTCTCTCTCTCCACCACACACCACACACACAACACACACACACACACACCACACAACACACACACACCACCACATTATAAAATTGGCAGCGGTCAGATTCCATCACGAGCCATGAATCGTGGTCACACACACACACACACACACACACACACACACACACACACACACACACACAGAGTTCAGAAATGCTATAACTACATTTGCTTTATACGAATCATTCGTAACAGCTGAAAGAAATTGATCACCTATTTTTAACAGTCACATGCTGGTCTCTTCAGTAATAATCAGAACCTCTTGTCTGTTCAGTGACAGTCACAAAAAATTGATCGGACGCAAGCCTTACAACTTCGAACTGGCTTCGATCGTATCTTGAGATTATCCCATTATTCCTGGCTGGTTCCCACGTTCAGAATATCACTCTATGTTCAATGCGATCATTGCAGAAGAAGGAGGCAATTTTCAGGGCATGAAGAAGCATCATGACACTGGTTCCTGAAAGTATTTGACAGCACCGCCGGAAAGAGAACATTCGACATGGTATGGTGGACAAAATCACAGCCTGCCATGAAAAAGCAAAAACCAATAGCATTGCCAGCTTAATCAGATTCACCAAAACATACAGGACCTCCCTAAAGACACATCTTTTCCCCCGGACTGATTAACGATATCCACTTATCTCTGTGCGTGAGTCTGCTTGTTTTGACGCGCTCGTGGGTTTGTCTGCGTGTGTGTGTGTGTTTTGTTTTTCGCGCGCGCGCGCGCGCGCGCGCGCGCGCGCGCGTGTGTGTGTGTGTGTGTGTGTGTGTGTGTGTGTGTGTGTGTGTGTTCTTTGAGTTAGAATTAGTATTTTTTCATGTTTCTGTACTATGCGCTTTGGGCTCTCGCGAGTTAAAGCGCCCATTAAATATCCTTTTACATTACATTACATTACAGGACAGATCCCACAAACGCAGTCCTGCTTACGTGCAACATTGCTGAATGGTTTAGAGCTACTGTTGGAGTCAGACAAAACAGCCTGCTTTCTGCCACCCTCCTCAGCATACCGGAATATCACAAAGGGTCGGTCTCCATAGCCCGTATGGTTCAGATGGACTCACTAGTTGTGGAGACCTAGCAGCTCCGTCCGTGACGTGGAGATTAGTGCTGAAGAGACAAAAATAAATCATTACCAAAGACATTTAAGATGAAAAAGAAAACCAAAGTAGAGGGTCAAAAACTGAAAACTGTCGAGACCCCCAAAGAACTGCGATGCAGTCGTCACAGGTGAAGGATTCTGAAACGTGAAGTCCTGTCCAGAATAGCATGAACAAAAGACAGTGCTTACCGAATGGAGAGCCATTGGAATGGGGAAAAATACTCCCTCATATCAAACATCATGCTCATGCATTCACTCCCGTTTTCATCTCTATATTTTCTGCACGCATTTGAAACCTGAATACTCAATGAAGATCACCAAAGTTGAATATCAACCCTGGAAACGATATTTCATTGCAAGATCTTGAACATTTCGCGCAAATTTAATATCATACAAAGTGAAGAATGGCAACACGCAACGGTATCTACAGCGCTGTTGGATCGTATGGTGGGTGGCTTGCTCACAGTTGTCAAGAGGGGAAAGATGACATGGTATGGCACATTTTGAAATCAGCCTGGTAGGGGAAAAAGGGAAACATCCTACAGGGCGCAGAGCCAGCAGGTCGAAGAAGTGGTGGACAGACCAAGAGGTGATAGGACAACAAGAACCTGTTCTCCAGCTCTCAATAGGTCCACAGGGAGCCTCAAAAGACAGCAGGACATGTTAACAGAACAAGAAGTGATAGAACGACAAGAACCTGTTCTTCAGCTCTCAACAGGTCCACAGGGAACCTCAAAAGACAGCGGGACATGTTAAGGGAGTCATGAGATGTGCTTCAGCAAGAGTTGCCACATAGATAAGGCAGAGACGAACAGGGTCGCAACAGAATAAAAACAAAGTCGTCCTAGAAACTTTCTCGAACGGATTACAAACTAGACAACATTGGTCGTGTTGTCGGTTCAGCATGATAGCAGAACCCATCCTGTATTTCCGCATGGAGCCATTGGTCAGCCTGGCTTTTGACTGCGAATTGGTCAGTCTGGTTCTTGACTGCGATTGGTCAGCCTGGCTCTTGACTGTGATTGGTCAGCCTGGCTATTGACTGCGATTTGGTCAACCTGGCTCTTGACTGCAATTGGTCAGCCCGGTTCTTGACTGCAATTGGTCAGTCTGTTCTTGACTGCGATTTGGTCAGCCTGGCTCTTGACTGCAATTGGTCAGCCTGGTTCTTGACTGCGATTGGTCAGCCTGGCTCTTGACTGCGATTGGTCAACCTGTTCTTGACTGCGATTGGTCAGCCTGGTGTTTGACTGCGATTGGTCAGCCTGGCTCTTGACTGCGATTGGTCAGCCTGGTTCTTGACTGCGATTGGTCAGCCTGGTTCTTGACTGCGATTGGTCAGCCTGGCTCTTGATGCGATTGATCAGCCTGGCTCTTGATGCGTTTGGTCAGCCGGGCTCTTGCCTGGCTCTTGACTGCGATTTGCTGCTGACGTTTTTCCGGGTCAGTGTATGAATTGGACAGAGCGCATTGTTAAAGTAGAATGCCACAGGGGAGAAAATGACTTAGCTTCGTTTTGATGAACTCTGTCTTTAATCGCCTATCAAGCTGGTTCAGTAGAAAATGAATATCATATAAGCAAAACATCATTTAGAAAGAGTCAAATTCGTTGCCAGCCACGAACAATGTTTTCAAATAAATCCGCTCATAGTATTGCACTCATTCATATACATATACTACTACTAATGATAATTGTAATACTACTACAAATGGTTATGACGATGACGATTCTATTACTGCTACTGCTACTGCTGTTACTACTACTACTCATGATGATGATGATGATGATGATGATGATGATGAGAATGATGATGATTATCATCATCATAATCAAAATAACAATGATAACAACAATAATTTGATCCTTTCAAAAATTCCGCTCTCTCTCTCTCTCTCTACTCAGCAACACTAAAAACGTGACATTTAAGCATTCTTACCTGCCCCGTCTCCCTTCCCTTCTCCCACTCACTCTCCTTCCCCCCCCCCCAACCCCCACCCCCCAGCCCACCCCCCTCTGCCTCCATTACATCTTCCGAATCCCCTTCTCCTTTTCTTCACATCCCTATGCACTTCTGACTTTGTTCCTTGCCAGAGGCAAACTTGACAGGCCACAATCCGCTTTGTCTTTTTAAGGTAGCTCCACCTGTCTGGAACAAACGCTCATGTTGTGCACGTCATTGCCGCTTTGTCGCAGCCTCCCCCCCCCCCCCCCCCCCCCCCACCCACCCCCTTGTTTCCCAGACCGGAGGAACAAAAACCTCTATCTGTTCCGTTGCCAACCCCTCTGTGTTATCAGGATAGATGTCTGGAACTCGCTTCTTCTCCCCATCACCTCTCTTTGTGCTTTCAATTTTCCACTTCTCCCTGACGCGCCCCCCCCCCCCCTTTCCGTTGTTGTTTCCCCTTCCGAAGTCCTTTTTCTCTCTGTGTGTGTGTGTGTGTGTGTGTGTGTGTGTGTGTGTGTGTGTGTGTGCTTGCGTGTGCGAGTGTGTTTGTGTGTGTGTGTGTGTGTGTGTGTGTGTGTGTGGTGGCGCGCGCGTGTGCGCGCGTGCGCGCGTGTCTGAATGAGTGTGTGTGAGTGAGTGTGTGTTTGTGTGTGTGTGTGTGTGTGTGTGTGTGTGTGTGTTTGCACGTGCGTGCACGCGCGTGCGCGCACTCGCGTTTGACGCTATGTTTTCGCCTGCCTATCAGTTGGTTTGCTGGTCTATACATCAACGAGATTACACACACACACACACACACACACACACACACACACACACACACACACACACACACACACACACACGCACGCACGCAGCACGCACGCACGCACGCACGCACACACTCACTCACACACACACACACCACACACACACACACAACACACAACACACACACACACCACTCACACACACACACACACACACACACACACACACACACACACACACACACCTAAACGTGAACAGACCGTGTACAGAGCGCTTCCAACATTGTCTGTCAATGTCTTGAACTTGTAAGATGTCAATACTACAGCATGAAACGTTGATGCAGATCCGGTGTACAGAGCGCTTCCAGACACTTGTCTGTCAATGTCTTGAACTTTGTAAGATGGTCAATTACTACAGCATGAAACGTTGATGCAGATCCGGTGTACAGAGCGCTTCCAGACACTTGTCTGTCAATGTCTTGAACTTTGTAAGATGGTCAATTTACCGACAGGCTTCGTCAACTTCTAAATGATAAGACATGGATCTTTAATGACAAAACAAAAATCAGGCATATTACATGTAGTGATATCACCACTGAACACCACCGAAGTGACTCGGCAGCAGTGCAGTGTCTCCTCCGGTGGGTTGCCTCATGACGACTTGACATTGACTGCTGCCGGGTCTGGGGCGGAACAAGCCAGGCTGTGGACGAGGGGCCGGAACGAGCGGCGTTGCGGCAGTGCGACAGAGAAAAAAAAAGTGTAGTGATGTCCACGAAGATTTGCTTCTTCCTGTCTTAACTTCTGCGCCATCACAGCACTATTGTTCCCAAGCCGCCCACGCCATGCTCCTTGTCTAGAGCCACAGTCTGAATTGTCCCGTCGCATCCCCAGCGCTGGCAATCCACAGGGAGATTTAAGGTAAACGTCGTCACGAGGCAACCTGCCAGTGAAGACCCTGCGATGCTACCGAGTCACTTCGGTGGTGTTCACTGGTGGCTGTTCGGTGGTCAAGAATGCGCAGGGCACCACCTTACTAAGCCTTCTGCTGATGACGGTGATTGGTCAGTCGTGGGGCCAGTGTGGGGCGAGTATCCCCCCAATCCGAAGAGCGCCGCCATGTCCGTCCAACTGACAGTCGCCATGAACCGGTGACTTTGGCATAAATTTAAAAAGGCACAAAGCTAGCGAGGGAGAAATAAGCTGAGGGCATGAAGGGAGAAGATAGGGCACGAAGGGCCACAGAAGTTTGAGACTTTTTCTTCATGCTAATCGATGAGGAGGAGTATGATGAAGGTAATCTTACGGATTTCCATTCCGGTCTGTTACTGCGTGACAGGGCTGTACTGTACATGCTTGCTCTCGTAGTATAGCTGTTGTCAACCAGGCCTGAGAAAAACAGTCACCTGCTGTGTTGGTCTGGCGATTTGTCTGTCTGTCTGTCTGTCTGTCTGTCTGTCTGTTCTGTCTGTCTCTTCTCTCTCTCTCTCTCTCTCTCTCTCTCTCTCTCTCTCTCTCTCTCTCTCTCTCTCTCTCTCTCTCTCTCTCTCTGAGTTTGTGCGTGTCTCTGTCTTTCTCTGCCTCTGTCTCTTGTCTCTATCTTCCTTTCTTTCTCTGAGTCTGCCTCTGTTGTGTGTGTGTGTGTTTGTGTGTGTGTGTGTGTGTGTGTGTGTGTGTGTGTGTGTGTCTGTGTGTCTGTCCGTCTATCTGCTCTGTCTGTCTGTTTGTCTATCTGTCTGTTTGTCTGTCTGTCTGTCTCTCTCGCTCATTATTTTTTGCATTCCTCTCTCTCTCATTCGTTTTGTTCGTGCATTCCTTTCTTTAGCTGCCTGGTTGATTTGCTGGCCTGCTGAGTTCAGTTAGGGTCTCTCAGTGACCTCATGGCCACAGACACGCAAGCACGCTCTGACAGACAGCCTCCCCTGCACCCGCACGCCTGCAGTGAGGAGTGTGGGGACCTGGTCCCACAGCTTTCTAAGCAAAGGAGACAGTGACAGGTGTTCACACCCAGTTCACTTCACACCGTGGCCGAGAATGTCGCTATCGTCTCGCATGGGTGGAGGTTCATAAATTAAATTTGAAAAGTGAGTGATTTGAAAGAAAATTCAGAAAACAAAAACAAAAACAAACAAAAAAACCGAGTCAATCAACGAGCGAATGGAGGAAGGAAGGAATGCATAGATGGACTGATGCATGAATTAATGAATGGACAAATGAATTCATGAAATGGTAGGTGAAATTGATTGATGATTGAATGAAATTATAAAGAGATTGATAACAGACTGACTGAAGGAATGAATGAATTGAATGGATGGATAGAGGGAGGGAGGGATGGAAGGATGGATGGAAGGGTGGATGAAACATGGATGGTTGGATGGATGGACGGATGGATGGACGGATGGATGTTTGGATAAATGGATGATCTGATGGATCAACGAATAGATACGTCAATGAATAGATGAGTTAACAAGTAGATGAATTGATGGGTGGACAAATGAATGAATAAACGCGATCTCTCTCTCTCTCTCTCTCTCTCTCTCTCTATATATATATATATATATATATATATATATAATATATATATATATGTGTCTGCCTATCTGTCTATGTATCTATCTATCTGCCTGTCTATCTGTCTATCTATCTATGTGTATGTCTATATTGAATGAATGAATGAATGAATACGCAATTGATTAATGATTGAATCGATCAGCAGTAAGATGATTTAATGAACAGCTAGAAGATAAAAAGAAATAAATGTATGGATGCATGAATGA
>CM065739.1:30151614-30156614 GCA_033310375.1 Conus canariensis
TTTCATAGACTCAATGAACTCACAGGAAATCAAATTCCAGTTATTTCGTGCTATGGACTTAGTAGATGTAAATATAAATGATGCACTTAACTTGTTTAACAGTTCTGTAAAAAGAGCTGCTGACGGTATGAAACGTAAAGTTTGTGTAAACAGAGTGAAGCGACAAAATGATTGGTTTGATGCCGAATGTAAAATTGAAAGACAAAATTTACGAAAATTGTTAAGAACATTTTGCAACACATTAGATAAAGATGTCCGACATCTATACTGTGTAGCTCGACGTGAGTATAAAAATTTATTACAAAGAAAGAAGAAACAACACAACGATTTACTGTTTGAAAAAGTGATCACAAGTATTGATAGTCAGCAAGAGTTCTGGAGAAATGTACGTACAGTATTTAGAAAGCGAGTATATAATCAAAACGAAATCACTATAGATGAATGGTATAATCATTTTAAGCATGTGCTGGATAAGGATTCTAGGACAGAAACTGAAATTCTAGTAAATGATATGATATGCGACAACGGATATATAGAACATTATGATCGTCCTATAAGCAAAATTGAAGTTGTTGCTGCAATAAGAAAGCTAAAAAATGGAAAGGCAGCTGGTCCAGATGGCATGATTTGTGAGTTTTTTTAAAAATGTTGGTAATGTTGGAACTGATTTTCTGGTTAAATTGTTCAATAATTTGTTTGACAATGGAATTTATCCTGAAGATTGGCACAAATCATTTATTCTCCCTCTCTTTAAAAAAGGTAATAGGAATGACCCTAACAATTACAGAGGAATATCCTTGTCTGATATTGCAAGTAAAGTATTTGGTTCTATAATTAACAAGAGATTGTCAGAATGGATTGAAGTAAACAATATAACAGGTGATCACCAGGCAGGGTTCAAGAAAAACTTTTGTACAATTGATCATATGTTCACTCTGTTAGCAGCTGTCCAGAAACAATTTTCTAACAACCGTAAGCTATATGTTGCCTTTATAGACTTTGAAAAGGCCTTTGACTCCATTTCAAGAAAACTTTTGTGGCCGATACTTACAAAAAATGGAATCAAAGGTAAATTATATAATTGTGTAAAATGCATGTACAAAGATGTTAAAGCTACGATAAGATGTGGGGCAAAATTTAGTGACTATATTAGATGTACTCAGGGTGTTAAACAGGGGGATGTCTGCAGCCCAGTATTATTTTCATTGTATATTAATGAATTAGCACTAGAAATTATTGAGAAGGGAAGACACGGTGTCACTTTTGACTCGATCGAATTATTTATATTGTTATTTGCAGATGATATCGTCTTGCTCTCTGAAACTGTCGTAGGATTACAAAACCAATTGAATAATTTGCATTCTGCAGCATGTAGACTGGCTTTGAAAGTAAACATGAGTAAATCAAACATTATAGTTTTTCGAAAGGGTGGTTTCTTAGCATCGCGTGAAAGGTGGTTGTATGGAAGTTCACAAATGTCGGTGGTAAATGCTTACAAGTACTTGGGCATATATTTTTCAACAAAACTTAGCTTTACGTTTGCCTGTCATGATCTTGTTAACAGAGGAAAGCGTGCTGTTATAGCTATTTTAAGCTTGCTTTATAAATTTGAAAGTGCTTCAGTTAAATTATTTTTTAAATTGTTTGATGCCCAAGTGCAGCCTATTGTACAGTATGGCGCTGAAATTTGGGGATTGGATAAAGGTCATGAAATTGAAAAATTACATTTATTTGCTATGAAACGCTTTTTGCATGTGGATAGACGAACCCCTAATGACTTGGTTTATGGTGAGCTTGGCAGATATCCCATTTATGTAAATTCATACGTGAAATGTATTAGTTATTGGCTTAAGCTCATGCGTATGGGAGAACACAGGTTACCTGCAAAAGCATACAGAGTATTGTTTGATTTAGATTCTAGAGGTAAATCAACTTGGGCAACTTCTGTTCGTAAATGTCTTTGTAGTTATGGGTTTTCGTTTGTTTGGTTAGAACAGAGTGTTGGATGTGTTAAAACATTTTTGGCTTGTTTTAAGCAGAGAATAATTGATTGTAACTTGCAAGACTGGAATAGTCATATTAAAAACAGTGAGAGATTTTCTTTGTTTCGATTTCTAAAGTCAAATCAGGTAATGGAAGCGGAACCTTATCTGTCGATGAATATCAATAGTTTTGTCAGATCTGCATTAACTAAGTTTAGATTCGGCGTATCTGATATTGCTGTACACAGGCAACGTTACAATGTTCATACAGAATTAGATGTTTTATGTCCATTGTGCAAGTCTGCCCCAGAGAACGAACTTCATTTTCTGTTTGTTTGTCCTTTGCTTACAGATTTAAGACAAAAATATATTCCTTTGAAATATTATCGACGTCCATCATTTTTTAGGCTTGTCTTGCTTTTGTCGTCAAGAAATGAGAATGTTGTTGGTGATCTAGCTTCATATTTGTATAAATCCTTCAAGAGAAGGAGTTATCTGACTTGAATTTGTTTATATGTGCTTGTATATTAATGTGTTGTTACATCAGTTATATGTCAATACCCCCTTCAAATGGGGCTGTGGCCTTTCTTGAATAAATTATCGTTATCGTTATCGTTATCGTTATCGTTATCTCTCTCTCTCTCTCTCTCTCTCTCTCTCTCTCCTCTCTCTCTCTCTCTCTCTCTCTCTCAAGGGCAGACTGGAAGAATACGCCCTGCCTAAAGTCTCAAATCCCTGACTGAATAAAGGTTTTCTGAGTTCTGAGCTCTCTCCTCTCTCTCTCTCTCTTCTCTCTCTCTCTCTCTCTCTCCTCTCTCTCTCTCTCTCTCTCTCTCTCTCTCTCTGGTTTGCATTTTTACTCTCTCAACAGAGATCACAGGACCGTCTGTAGGCCTAATGTCTATTCAACTAAGGGTTGAACTCTGTAGCTGTAAAACTCACGGCATATTGAAGAAAACACCGTTCGCAAACGAGCTTGAGTGTGAAAAAAAAAGACAGTGTCGGGGAAGTGGAGCAGTTTTCTTTCTTGCAGGGAAATGGCGTTAAGTGCGTAAGATTTTCTTCGTACACTTCTCGGAAGCTTTATTACATTCATGTGCTTTTCTCTACACCAACATACTGAAAATAAGAGGCGATTTATTTTTGACTAATGCCTCAATATACTCCCTCCTCCCTTCCTCTCTCTCCTCCTCCCCCCCAACCCCCCAACCCCCCCCCCACGTCTCTCTCTCTCTCTCTCTCTCTCTCTCTCGCTCTCTCTCTCACCATTTTTTTACCCGCCTTATCAGGATTTAACCTGTGCTATACAGGGAAGGGATCAGAAAAGAAGAGGCGGGGTTTGAGGGGATGTGGAAGGAGGGGGAGGGAGGGTGGAGGGAGGAGTTATTATTTATTACCGTGTTCCAGAAGTAACCCCTCGACGGTTGAACGCAGAAGGTGAACATCTTGATGCCATAGGAGTGGAGAGAAGGAAGGGGGGGGGGGGGGGGAGGGTAATAAATCATCAGCAATGAGAGAGATAGAGAGACAGAGTGTATGGGCGCGCGCGCGCGTATGTGTGTATATATGTGTGTGTGTTGTGTGTGTGTGTGTGTGTGTGTTGTGTGTGTGTGTGTGTGTGTTTGTCAGTACAACCATGAGTTAACCTGACAATAAATTGGTTTCAGTGTGTGTGTGTGTGTGTGTGTGTGTGTGTGTGTGTGTGAGCGTACGTGCGTGCATACGCTCATGAAAGCGGGCGAGAGAACTGTTCAGTTGGGTGGGCTGCCCTCTCGAGGAACGACATAATTATACAATCCTCTTCCTGCCCGCTGCTCAACGAAGTCGGCCAAGCGCCTGAACGTAGGCTTTACTCCACACGTGAACCATCGCGTGTGTGCTTCAGAGTCAATGATCTGACACCGTCACCTGTGCAGTGTCGTGAGACAGGGAACTGGAGGCAGACACAGAGAGTCAATGATCTGACACCGTCACCTGTGCAGTGTCGTGAACCAGTGAACTGGAGGCAGACACAGAGAGTCAATGATCTGACACCATCACCTGTGCAGTGTCGTGAACCACGGAACTGGAGGCAGACACAGAGCCAGTCCCACCAACAGGAACCGGCAAATGTCTCAGAGGATGTCTCCTTGTTTATTATGTGTGTTCTCTCTTGTCATTTCTGCTAGGCCATTGGATGTCGTAAGCAGCGTTCTTTTGGAGTTGTGGCTGTCTGTTTACTTCATCAAGGGAGCAAGAGTTCAGCTACTCGCTCTTTAATTACTGTTTATTGTTCCCTATATTATTTAAAATTTCCTTTCATGCACAATCGAAATCTAACTACCGAAAGACGAATGTACTGTTCATGTCTCTTCGACTTCCTTAATCAGACCCAACTTTAAAAATCCGTATGTCACCTACGTCAATGATCGATGGTCATTGAAGCCCTAGAATACCCAGCATTACATCAGACTATTTTTAGAGAGGAGATTGACACCGCTTAGCATCACGTGGCCATTCCCCGCACCAATGGCCTGACAGCAAAAACAACCTAACCAGCCCCTGAGGCTGGTCATGGCTACAGATAGAGTACGACACAGCATCCTTCATCTGATCGATTGTTGGTCACTTGGATAATGATATGATTGAATGACTTGTTTTGGTACGTGCCAGGAAGGGCGAAGGGGTAGATGGGTAAGGAGGATGGGAAGGGAAGAGGAAGGGGGAGGAGGGACGGAGGGGGGGGGGGGTGCAGATGCTAAATCTGGCATGCCGTGAAAAATATCACCCCTCTGAGGGGGTAACTGGACTACTCTACCGGATACTTTGGATCATGTGGTTTTCAAGACTGACATTGTCGGAAAGGAAACTGGGCGGAGGCGGCGGGAAGGAGGGAAGAAAGTGTAGGAATCTTGCCTGCGGGGGAGGGGGGGATGTTTAAAGAGAGGGGTGGGGTGATGGGAGAATGGGGATTGGGGGCTTTTGTCGTCGGTGACCAGATCTCTCCTTACGCCTCTAAAGGATTCACAATGACTAGCA
>CM065739.1:30161614-30164114 GCA_033310375.1 Conus canariensis
CATATGTTCGTACATTCTACCAATGAAAAACAAAATGTATACAGCTAATAAATGTCACAAATTTTGAATTACTAACCAACACTTTCAAAAAAAAGGTTGAAATAGAAGTGTAAGGTTATTATTTTGTTCAACACACAGTGTGAAATATCGAAACCAACGACTTTATCATAACTGAAAAAAATCACCTTACAGGTGAATTATTCTCAAAAGTCTTGTGATCATAATGAAACGAAATTCCTTTGAAAACAACCAAGAAGTCAAAAAAGTAATGTTACTAACCTTTGTTTCCTTAAGTCCATGCGAAAAAAGGTTTGGACAACATCGTTTGATTACTGTTTGTATAGACAATCGTGTCGGCAAGAGGCCGGCACTTTGTTGTCAAATGTAAGTGGTCATAAAACAAATCTCTAATAGCAAGTTCGTTACCGAAGAGAAATAGTGTTTGAGTTTTACAGAGAGGTCATTTTTACGGCGTTTGGTAGCTACCGGGGTCGTTAGAGTGTGGGAGGAATGTTTAAGAACTAATCAAGATGTTTATGTGTTCAGTGGTGGTGTTTTTGTATGGGGCTCGTTTGATGGGAGTTTTTTTTATGTCTTGCCTATCTTGTGATTGCTTCTTTGATGCATTTGTATTGAGCTTTGTCGCTTACCTTTTTCATCTTCGCTCATTCTTCTTTCTCTGTCTTTGTATCTTTGAAGCTGCCTCTGGATCTCTACGTTTCGCTCTTCACTTGATGATGATGACGACCGCGGTGATGATGGCGATAAAAGTAATGAAAACGACAAGAATGTCAACAACTCCAACAATACTACTACTGCTGCTGCTACTACTACTATTATTACTACCATGTACCACTAATGATACTACTACTCCTCCTACTCCGACAACTACTGCTGCTGCTGCTGCTGCTACTACAACTATTGCTGCTACTAGTAGAGATAATGGCAATAATAATGTTGATGTTTATAATCGAAATTATAATAATGATACCGATGATGATGATGATGATGATGATAATGATGATAATGACGACGACGATAATAGTAAAAAAAAAAAAAAAAGAGAAGAAGACAATCAAGCAGAAAAAGGTTAGAAAGAAAAGAAAAGAAAAGAAAAAGAAAAGAAAAGAAAAGAAAACTGGCTTCTAACGACTCATGTCCAGAGCGGAGGGTGTTACAGGCTCAGCTGATAACTGGAACCACACAGTCCAGTTCCACCCTTTTAATGGGATGCGTCTCTTGGAGTGTTGCTCCACTGTCCAAATCAACACTGCAGGTGTCTGCATCTCTCGAGCCTGGTTGATGCTAGGATATATCATGAAAGTGAGCGTTGAATGCAGCCCTGCCATGCGGTCACGGACCAGAGTGAGAGTCCACGCTGTCATCTTTATCCTTGTTCTTACTGATTAAAAAAAAAACAGCTCTTAATAACTGTGACCTTTGATGTCCTGCTGTCATGGTGACGTCAGTTTTGATGTCTTTTCCGCTTCTATGCCCTCGGTGAGTTCTTGTTGAGGTCGCTGGTATCGGCAAATTTATGATGACTGTTGTTGGAGGGAGCCGGGGGGGTGGGGAGGGGGGTACTCCCCACGGAAGGGAACTTGCTCTAATGCTGTCTCCACAGCGACGAGGCATTTATTGTCGTTAATAGGGAGCTCAGTAGGGGTAGGTGGTCTCCTGCTTATGTTGGATCAAAACAGGCATGACTAAACACCACCGAAGTGATGTGACAATGGTACAGAATGCTACGACGGTGCAGAAGATGACCTTGGTACAGACTGTCGTCTGGGTGCAGAATACCACCCCAGTATAAAATGTCACCTTGGTACATAATGTTACCTTGGCACAGAATACCATCTTGGTGCAGAATGTCTCCACGGCACAGAATGGCACCCAGGTACAGAATGTCACCCTTGCACAGGATTTCACTCAGGTACAAAATGTCACCTTGGTACAAAATGTCACCACGGTACAGAATTTCACCTAGTTACAGACTTTCACTCAGGTAAAGAATGTCACCTTGGTACAAAATATCACCACGGTACGGAATGGACCCAGGTACAGAATTTCACCTAGGTACAGACTTTCACTCAGGTGAAGAATGTCACCTTGGTACAAAATGTTACCACGGTACAGAATGTCAGCCAGGTACAGAATGTCGCCCAGGTGCAGAATTTCACCTTTGTAAAAAAGAATGTCACCACGGTGCAGAATTGCACCACAGTACGGAAAATCATTCTAGTACCGAAGTGACGATTGACATTCTGTACCAGCAAGCAAGTATTCATGTCCATGGTTGAAGATATTGTCCGTATTTGTGAACATCAACATAATCATTCATAATCATTCATCATCATCATCATCATCATCATCATCATCATCATCATCATCACCACCACCATCATCATCATCATCATCATCATCATCATCATCATCACATTATTATCATCATAACCACCACCACCATCACCACCACCACCACCATCGTTATCATCGTCAT
>CM065739.1:30184114-30186614 GCA_033310375.1 Conus canariensis
CTCTCTCTCTCTCTCTCTCTCTCCTCTCTCTCTCTCTCTCTCTCTCTCTCTCTCTCTCTCTCTCTCTGTTCCAAAGTGAGTGACATTCAATTACTGACCTTCCTCACAGATCAGTCGTCTCACTCAGACGACTTCGCTTCATCATAACTCCCAGCACCCCTTCTTCTACCCCCCCCCCCCCCCCACACACACACACCTCTTTTCCTCCTCCTCGCCCCCCCCCCTCCCCTCCCCTTTCTTCCTCTGCCTATTTTCCGCCTCTTATCCTAAATGACAGGCGCAGAGCGTACGCCATTCAACGAACAAGAGTAATTAGACCGGCGACACAATGCAGACACGGAGATACATGTTGTTATCGCTTGGCAATGCAATAAAGGCACACATATGGATGCTGTTCTAGCTGAGGATGTAAGACGGGCATAAACATCGGTGGTGTAGTTGCTCGGCTATAATTATGATACAGGCGCAAACATGCATGCTATTTTTAACTTGGCTATATATAATACGGGCACATATATACGCGCTGTTATAGTTCGACTCTATGATACAGGCGCCAATGTGCGTGCTGTTATAGTCTGGCTGTGAAATACAGGCATCAACATGCGTGCTGCATCAGCGGTTGTATTGCACAAGCACAAATGTACATGCTTCTTTTAGCTTGGATGTGTTTAATGCAGACTCAAATGAGATTGTTATTTATAGCTCAGCTCTAAAATGCGGGCACAAACATGCGTGCTATCATAGCTTGGCTGTATAATGTAGGCACAACTACGTGCGATTCTGTAGCTTTGGCTATGTAACGCAGACACGAAAGTACAGGGTATTATAGCTTGGCTGTATAACACAGAATCAATGTACAAGCTGTTATAGCTTTGCCGTATTATGCGAGCACCAACATACGTGCTGTTACAGGCACACATATGCGAGCTATTACAGCTTGGCTGCACAATACAGCCACAAACATCTACCTGTTTAGCCTGGTTGTATGTTTTGGGCACGAGTATGAGTGTTATCATTAGTTTGCCTGTATGAAGCAGGCACAAAAATACGTGCTGACATGGCTTGGCTGTAAAATGCAGGCCCCAGCGTGCGTGCTCTTATGATTTGGCCGTGTTACACAGACACCAATATACGTGCTCTTCTAGCTTGGTTGATAACGCAGATAGAAATGTGCGTGCTGTAATAGCTCGGCTGTATATTGTAGGATGAAACATGCGTGGTTTTATAGCTGGGTTTTATACTGCAGGTATGTTTTTTTCTTTTTAACCGAATCCTAGTATGCTGGGATATCATTTTGCCAGCAATGAATTTTTACCAGGACGTGGCATGAGTCTAATTTGTGTTCTATTGTAGTTTGAATGTTATTTATGTTTGGGCACAAAACTAAAAGCGATTCGTTTTGATTTATTTCAGTCCTCAATATATTCATAAAATGAAACAAAAAGAAACCTTTTGCGGAGAACATATAATGTTTATTCGTCATTTGTTGTCTCATAAAAATGATGATCTGATTTAATGGTTTGGGTGTTTTTTTTTAAAAACACGATTGCTGATTAGCACAAAGTTACCTCCTTAGAAATCCCTCACTTTTTTTCTGTGGTTGATTTTCGGACCAACTGTCAAGGAAGATCATCTTTTGAGACAATTTCATCCAATCAAATTTCGTAGTGTGAGTTTTTGCGTGCCGACGACTTCTAATTTTGACAGCAAAACCCAATTACACAGTCTCCGCCTCTCCACGCAATGTCCTTCAGCCTCAAGTCGTTGCGTCGACTGGAAATGTCCTCCCAGAATTCACTGCCGTTTCAGCTTTCTTCACAGCAAAGCACGCTTGCTCCGCGTCCAATGGGCTGTTCAGCATTCAAAGGGACGCAACTTTCTGACAGCACTTGTCGATCGGAACTACAGTATAGTAGTTTGCTTTCTTTCTGACTGTTGTTATAATGGTTGTGACTGGCACGAATAGACGTGACGTTATAGCCTAGCTGCATTGTGATGACACGGATAGACACGACGTTATCGCCTGCCATAATAGCAACTACATGTCGGGTGCTTTCAGCATCCTCTTACTTCTTCAACGTCTTTACTACACAGTCAACACCCCACTATCCACCCACCCCACCCCTTCGTTGCTTTGGTTTTCCATTGGCCTCTGACCACCAGTTCATTCCTGTTTATCCCAGTCCCTCCTGGTGGTTTATGTGGCATCCTGTTATTTCCCTGATCTCTAGGTTTTCCTTTTGCCACATCCAGTACCTCCCGTTTTTGTACTCCCAGTTCTTATAGAACAGGGAGTACTTTGCAATGGGAACGAAGAAATGCTGTCTGTGTGTCTGTGTGTCTGTTTGTGTATCTGTCCGTGATCAAAATGTGTTCCACTCGCTCCAGACAAAACTTCTGGGCCGATCTTTCTGAAAATGTGTACGTATGTTCATTCGTTACTAACAGTTATAACGGCCCCAAACGGTTTTTCTTCTTTATGGAATATCTCAGAAAGTAC
>CM065739.1:30201614-30204114 GCA_033310375.1 Conus canariensis
CATCATCATCATCATCATCTTCTTCTTCTTCTTCTTCTTCTTCTTCTTCTTCTTCTTCTTCTTCCTCTTCCTCTCTTCTTCTTCGTCGTCGTCGTCGTCGTCTCCTTTTTCTTCTTCTTCTTCTTCTTCTTCTTCTTCTTCTTCTTCTTCCTTCCTCATCTTCTCCTCCTTCTCCTCCTCCTCCTCCTCCTACTCCTCCTCCTCCTCCTTTTCCTCACCTTCTTCTTCTTCTTCTTCTTCTTCTTCTTCTTCTTCTTCTTCTTCTTCTTCTTCTTCTTCTTTCTCCTCCTCCTCCTCCTCCTCCTTTTCCTCACCTCTTCTTCTTCTTCTTCTTCTTCTCCTCCTCCTCCTCCTCCTCCTTTTCCTCACCTTCTTCTTCTTCTTCTTCTTCTTCGTAGTCTTCTTCGTAGTCTTCTTCGTAGTCTTCGTAGTCTTCTTCGTAGTCTTCTTCGTAGACTTCTTCGTAGTCTTCATAGTCTTCTTCGTAGTCTTCTTCGTAGTCTTCGTAGTCTCTCTATCTTCTCGTAGTCTTCTTCTCGTAGTCTTCTTCTTCGTATCTTCTTCGTAGTCTTCTTCGTAGTCTTCGTAGTCTTCTTCGTAGTCTTCGTAGTCTTCTTCGTAGTCTTCTTCGTAGTCTTCTTCGTAGTCTTCATAGTCTTCTTCGTAGTCTTCTTCGTAGTCTTCGTAGTCTTCTTCGTAGTCTTCTTCGTAGTCTTCTTCTTCGTAGCCTTCTTCTTCGTAGTCTTCTTCTTCTTCTTCTCCACAAAGTGATAAAACTTCTGCTACCGGTTTGTTCTGTGGTAAGTTCAAAGGTTGTTTCCATCGGTTTCCTTGTGGCAAGCTCATGCTGTGAATTTTTTTCTTTTCTTTTTTTTAACCGATCGAAACGATACAATTGATCATCATCTATAAATTACACGACAGGATGGAGTGTTTATCATTCCCATCCACAGCCTTGATCTCCCCAAATTTCCCCAACACAAACTCACCACATCACAATGATAATTAACATGATAGCAACAACAACTATAACATGATAGCAACAACTATAACGTCGTCGACGACGACGACGACGACGAAAAAAATACTACTGCTACTACTACTACTACTACTACTACTACTACTACTACTACTTATGATGTTGATGGTGACAACGACGACGACGGCGGCGACAACAGCAACAACAATAATAATAATGATGATGATGATGATAACAACAACAACAATAATGATAACAACAACAACAACAACAACACACGACAACAACAACAACAACAATAATAATAATATGATAATAATAATAATAATGAGAATAATAATGACAATGACAATGATAGCAATGATAATAATGATGATGATATGCGAATGGCGAGGACTCAGCAGCAGTGCAGTGTCTCCTCTAGTGGGTGATTTCATGACGACCTGACCACCAGTTGTTTCCTGCCTTGGAGTGCCGGAGCTGGAGTAGCGAAAGCACGGTTCTGTGTGTGGCTATGTTTTGAGGGAGCCGAAATCAACGCAGCAGAAGTTAATGCCATTGAAGGGGCACCAACGATGAAAATAAAAAAAGAACGAAGTAGAAAGGATAAATAGATAAAATTAATAATCAGAAAAATGAAAATACAGTTAAAGTATAATGAGGACCAGTTATGTATGCCACATCTCAAACGAACTCTCTGTGCTTACAGTAAGAAACAAGCGAGTGCAGAAAACGGTAACATCAAAAATTAATACATGAAATTAACTTTAAAAAAAAAAAAAAAAAAAAAAGGAAAAGAAACCTGCCTACATTCATTCTCACAAAGTCACGTGGACATGATCATCGCACGTGAACGTGTTGCACTGCGTTTTGTTATATTGCCGTTGCACTATATTACTTTCTATTCCATCGTTTTGAATCCCCTGGTATTATTTCGCATTGCTTAGTATTGTGTGAGTTCATCGTCACATCAGATTTCTCTGTGCAAAAAATTCACGCTGCTCTCTCTCAAAGCAAACGGCACTCACTATTACCTCACGTCACGATTTCCCTTCCTACCCCCCCCCCCCCCCCCCCACACACACACACACACACACACAACCCCACCGCCACCATCCCCTCGCCTCCCTTCTCCCACCCTCTCCCCACCTTATGTCTTCGTATCTTTTTTTTTTCCCACTTAAACATGTGGATTTTTCTGCAGAACTTTGCTAGCAACAACTCCCCTTTGCTGCTGTTGCCGTAGGTTCTTTTACATTCACAGGCTGCTCAAGGGCTTCGGTCATCGCCCCCCCCCCCCCCCCCCCCCTCCGAAAGGCTAGCGTTCAGACCTCTACCGAAAATGTAGGAGAAACGGGGAGACTCCAAGCACGGGTCTCCTGTGTGAAGTCACGGAGAGTTAGAAGGAACGGGAGAAGAGAGAGAGAGAGAGAGAGAGAGAAGAGAGAGAGAGAGAGAGAGAGAGAGAGAGAGAGAGAAGGAGGGAGGGAGGGAGGGGGAGAGAAAGAGAGAGAGAGAGAG
>CM065739.1:30244114-30249114 GCA_033310375.1 Conus canariensis
ACGCACTTTTTCATTCCCCGTTCTCTTTCTCACACGATCCCTTCCCCGTCTTACTTTCTTCTCCTATTCTTAAAATCTTTGCAAATTCATTATTTTAATGGGGAAAGAATTGTTTCCCTGCACTCGTTTTTGCTACTACGCGTTTGTTCAGCATATCATTGTTTAGTCTGATTAGTCGGCATTGTACATTCCAGCAGATCCTCGTGATCGCAGAGACACAGTTCCTAGCTACCGTAAATGCTGATGTGACTGACAATGCTGGAGTTATCAAACAGTGGAGCTGAACTCACTGTTAACTGACTGTTAACACCTTTTGACCTCCCTTGCATTTTTTAAAGAAATCCTCAAGCGCAGGCTCAAAGATTTCTCCTCATAGTTTTTATCCTTTAAATAATGATGTCAGTTTTTAAGCGACTTATTTTCTTGCGGTACTTTCTTCTGTGCGACTTCTTTCTTTGCTAGAATGCTTGAGGGGCCGTAGGATTCTATGTTTTTCATCGCTCGATGATGAGAATACCACAAAATTATACGTGGTATATTTTCATTTGATGTAAAAGGAAGCCAAACGTTGTTGTTCACATATTCGGTCACAGGCATGATCCTGATAGCTCACCTCTGAACACGTTTAATGTTATTAAATATGCAGCGTTGGTGTCATGGGGTACAATACAAAATAATATAATCATTTCAAAACGAAAGTAACAAACTAAAATAAACGTCAATTAATTGAAATCTCGAAATACAAGTTAAAAATAGCCATTATATGAACCGTGCAGTTTGATATTATCCATAGAAAAAACACGGTAACTAAAATATTTCACAGTTTCCTGTAGCGTTCATATAAACGTCGTAAGTTCCAGTTGATGATAATCTCTGCTCGTATTTTCAATGCCTTTGCAATTATCTGGCAAGCGATTTCACTGAATTAAGCTTTACCAGAGAGAAAACCTACGAACTCGGTTTTGGATTTAACACATTATCACGCGCAATGTGGTGCTCATACACGATTTTATAGTAACATTGTTAATGCATTTCTTTTCATATTTTCTCACAGCCGGTTTTCCGCAAATTCACAATTTATTGACATACGTGTTTCTTCACTCCATGGTGGTTTTTTTTTGTGTGTATGTTCATCCACCAACTCGCTGAAAACAATGTTCAGACTACGCAAAGGCGTACACGTGTACGTCCACATGTTACCGCCGCGACATTTTTCTCTTCCATCAAACTTAACAAGTAATGAATGTTGATTATCATTGTCTTGTCGATAAGCTATCAACGAGTTTACATTCCGCACTTTCAATGTATACAATCACACAGTTGCGTGCGCATACACACAGAACAATTATTTCTTCAGTTTGATCCGAGGCAATACGGGCACTACAGGCGAGCGTAGTGTAATACAAAGCATCCGATTCCATACATACATATATGTATATAAATATTCTGCTCATAGTTGTGTGTACGAAATATGCTTAAACCTAGTATATATTCTCTATCTCTACGGGCGCACAGACACACATTTATTTTTTCTTGTGGAACGTCAACAGATCGTAGAAAGTGGTGCCTCCTTATGCTACGTTTACACGGGATGCAACTAACCTGCAACCAAATCCAAATTTTGGTTGCAAGGCTGTACATGCGACTGGACGGTCTCCGCAGGATGCAACCGGCGGCGACTTACGTGCAACTAACTAGGCTCCCCCCTTTCTTTGGCAGTGGGGCCAAGCCAGACAGAAAAATCCGTGACACGCGTGCCGCTTGCGTCATCAATTTCCTGCTGGAAACCGGCTGAGACGAGCGGCAAGCTGTGGCAACCGGCGGCGACCGTTTTTTTCGCAGTTTAGTTGCAAGGCCCTCCAAAAATTATCGGTCTGGGAGTGAAAATAAAATGAGCCTTGCGACTAAACATGCAACCAAAAATCGGGAAAATCCGTTGGTTTCTGAGACCGGCAGCGACGGGCCACAACCGGGGGCAACCAGTCTCCACCAGTCTCCGCTGGTTTCCAAGAGTTAGTCGCAAGTTGGTTGCAAGTTAGTTGCATCCCGTGTAAACGTAGCATTACAGGGCAGGTCTGAACATATAATAAACACACCCACACTGACTTATGGAGAGAGAGGTGTGGCGGGGGGGGGGGGGGGGGGGGGGACCTAATCACATTGCGTCTGGCCTCTTCATATTTTCATACACACACAGAGTATAGGAAACATAATATGACAGGCCAGTCGCTGTGGTAAAGGTTCACAGTACCCTCACTGGTTCAGTCTCTATTTGCATTTGTCAATATTGAACGGTCTCTTGATGTAGCAATAGGTACTGAATGAACGACAATGCTATGCGTGTGTGCGCGTGTGTGCGCGCTCGTGTGTGTGTGTTTGAGAGAGAGAGAGAGAGAGAGAGAGAGAGAGAGAGAGAGAGGAGACCACTGACCTGATCCATAGAAGATTCCAGGAATGTCTTGCCCTTTCGTTAACAGTCGTGACTTTGAACGCCGAGGATTTTCGAAACATATACTGTGATGATTATCTCCCCTCCCCCCCCCCCCCCCACCCCCAGTCTTGACATTTCTGGTCTTCCAAAGCTCCTGGAAATCATGACATCCCATAATTTTGGCGGAATCCGAAAACGTAATTTCAACGACTTTTGAATTATATCAGCCTCATACATAGACACTCTGGATATGCAGTTAACGGTTCAACCACACATAGTAATTAGAACATGATGGGAAAGTAGGGTGGAGGGGGTGGGGAGGCGGCTGACCGCGTGGTTCTGTAGACTTGATATGCAAAAACAATAATAAAGGGGGGAAAAAGAAAGCCCATGCTTTAGAAAATCCAATACACATTTTTTTTTAAAGGGAAAAGTGTGAGGGGAGGGGGGTGGGGGGGGAGTAATTGTCTTCCCATCTGTGAAGAACATGGATTACCACTGATTTTTTTCCCCTATTCTTGACACATCATTATTTCGTTTTCGAGGCCAACATTATTCGGCAAGGCCTCCTTTCAAAAGATATGTGTATGTGCGTTTATGTGCTTGTTTTTTTGAGTGAGCTTACAGTATGTCAATTGTTTTCACTATGAATGCCTATATTGTTTTCTATGATGCTATATTGTTTTCTATGATGCTATATTGTTTTCCACAATGGTACACTTATGGAGGCGCTGTTCATCCACTTGTATTTGAAATACACTTGACTCAAGTGCTTCTTGTAGGTGTTGGTATGTATGACACCCCCCCACTCCATTCCTTTCCTGACTCCCTCCATTCATCCCCTTCCCTCTCCTCCCATCCCTGCACCCTTCTTCCCACCGTCTCCACGTCTCTCAACCCCCTCCCATATTGTGTAGCCACCGCCACCCCATTGTATCCGCACCCGTTCCCATATATGAAGAACAGCACCCCAGTCCCATCACCTCCCCCCCCCCCCCCCCCCCAATCCCGGCCTCTGTTCCTTCCGTATAAATCTCGCTTCTCGTTCTGTAATTACCAAACGATTCATTGAGACATTTCATGGCATAATACATTATTTCTGAGTAAAAAGATGGATTTTGTGTGTGTTGTGTGTGTGTGTGTGTGTGTGTGTGTGTGTGTGTGGTGGTGGTGCGTGCGTGGTGCGGGGTGTGTGTGTGTGTGTGTGTGGTGTGGTGCGTGCGTGCGAGCGTGTGTGGTGTGTGTGTGTGTGTGTGTGTGTGTGTGTGTGTGTGTGTCTGTGTGTGTCTGTGTCTGTGTCTGTGTGTCGTGTCTGTGTGTTGCATATGTGTGTGTGTATGTGTGTCTGTGTGTGCTGTGTCTGTGTGTGTCTATGTGTGTGTGTTGTGTGTGTGTTTTTGCATATTGTGTGTGTGTGTGTGTGTGTGTGTGTGTGTGTGTGTGTGTGTGTGTGTGTGTGTGTTGTCCATGTTTTATTGACTGTAAGTGTAGGCGTGAGTGTGAGTGTAGGTGTGGATGCATATCACTAAAATCGTTATTAAGTGAACAGTCTGCCTTGAAACAGACGGATGGCCTGTATCATAGTAAACCAGATCAGTATTCCACAAATCAAAACCAACGTTTTTGAACGCCCACCAGCACACTGGAACACCAAATAAACAAACAAACCTACACACCTATCAACAGTCTCAACTAAACTCCATAAACACCAGACAAAAAATGTGAACACTCGCACTATAAGGAACAGCCTGAACTGCGACGTGTGTAAGCACTGGTAAATAGCATACGCATAGAACGAGAGAGAGAGAGAGAGAGAGAGAGAGAGAGAGAGAGAGAGAGAGAGAGAGAGAGAGAGAGAGAGAGAGAGAGAGAGAGAGAGAGAGAGAGAGAGAGAGAGAGAATACGGAGATACGGATACGGATACGGAAGTTTAATCATATAGGCCATTGCCCCTCATGATGGGTACATATATACAAACATTTTCAAACAAACAATTATGAACAGTGAAATCATCCAACACTTACTTGACAGTAAATTTAAGAAGTGAGAATAGAACGCAACTTAAAGGCTTTGTAAAGATAGATTGACAGGTTCCTGACTTTTCGTGCGTACTTGCCATAAGCAATGTAAATTTAAACTGACTTGGCACTTTGTAATACTTCAGCGGAATGTACTGTGCTCTTAGGTCATACAAAACTGGACAACATAAAACAAAATGTATCTCACTTTCTTTCTCTTTTAGACAAAGTGGACATATTAATTCACCTTCACTATGTGTTCTATAACGGTAACGATGTACTGCGATTTTAGAAATTCCAAGTCTAAATCTTGTCAATGTGTATCTTAAATGCTTGTCTAAATTAATTAATAAATACGTTTTAACATCAGGAACAGTACAAAAGGCTCTGTAAACGTTAACCCTATCACTATTACAATATGGAAATTCCAGTCTTGCCATCTGCACGAAATCAGCCTGTCCTTAAAACTTTTCAAAAACTCGTTAATTCCTTCCACGCCTTGATTTAGCCATACATATCCAAATCCAAACATATGCAAGTTACAGCGAATA
>CM065739.1:30256614-30261614 GCA_033310375.1 Conus canariensis
CTTGTGATGGGATGAGGGAGACAGACCCAGTGACCGGCTACACTCTTTGTCTTGTCTTGTTTCACTTTGGAGGGAAAGTGAGTTCACTTGGGTGTGGGGGGGGGGGGGGGAGTAACACCTGTAAAATACACAACAAGTATGTCCAGTCTCTGCCAAGTCCATGTACGCCAGCATGTATTCGGGGAAACTTAGCCACCGAGTGGTTAAGCCTAGCTTACTATGATCATCAGAGTCTCATCCTCATCAACATTGATCTGGGTCTGATTGCATGCTAGCTATAGTTTTCACCCAAGTTATGAAATAATTCTGTGAGGTGTTTTTTTTCTTCAAATCCCCCCCCCCCCACCCCCTCCTTCCTGCACCCCTCGTGACAGGGCAGCTCAAGTACTGACATTCGTACGAGGGATAAGATTACATGGTGCTAAGAGCGGCGTCCATTACGGTTGATTTCTCACTCCTAGATTTTTAGAAGAAAAAGAAAAAAAAAATGAAAAAACACTTCAATTTAACAAAAATACATGGAAAATTATAGGAGCAAAATGACGCTTAAAAAGGGACTCTAAAGTATCCACTGTGGACGGCGTCCACGAACGGCTTTCACTACCTCGTCGATGATTACAAGAAGAAGAAGGAGGAAGAGGAGGAGGAGCAGGAGGAGGAGCAGGAGGAGGAGCAGCAGCATCAGAAGAAGACGAAGGAGGAGGAGGAGGAGGAAGAAGACAGAGGAGGAGGAGGAGGGAGGAGGAGGAGGAGAAGAAGGAGAAGAAGAAGGAGGAACAGGAGCAGAAGAAGAAGAAGAGAAGAAGAACAACAACAACAACAACAAGGAGGAGGAGGAGGAAGAGGGGAGGAGGAGGAGGAGAAGAAGAAGAAGAAGAAGAAGAAGAAGAAGAAGAAGAAGAAGAAGAAGAAGAAGAAAAAACAACAACAACAACAACAACAACAACAACAACGACAACAACGACAACAACAACAGAGCTGACATGTCATGTACTGTGACCTGGGATAATCGCAAAAGTGTTTTCAGAACAAAGACAAGTGAATGGTCTGCTAATTCACACACACACACACACACACACACACACACACACACACACACACACACACACACACACACACACACACACACACACACACCAGTAAATGACAGCAAAGAAAGACAAACAAAGGCGAAGGCAAAGAGAGTGACAGAACACAGGACGTTCACAGTTCAGCACTCACAGGCGGGAGGTGGGAGAGCTGTTTGTTCTGACAGCTAGAGCGCCTGACACCTCCATGTGGACGTTCAACGAGGATTCCTGTCTCTCTGGGAAGTCTCCTGTCTGGCAGAGTAGTAGTCTTAGACCTTCTCTGTAGACTGTTGTCAGGGCCACCAGGTAGCCTGTCTTCACGTTTGGGGGGATGGGGGGAAGCGGGGAAGGGGGAGTGAGGGAGGGCAGCCAACTCGTCCCACGCACTCGTACCACGTGTGTGTGTGTGTGTGTGTGTGTGGTGTGTGTGTGTGTGTGTGTGTGTGTGTGTGTGTGTGTGTGTGTGTACGTGCGTGTACATACATGTGAATATGTGTGTTTCCCTGTTTATTTGTGTGTATGCATATGCGCGCTGGCGTATGTGTGTGTGTGTGTGTGTGTGTGTGTGAGTGTGTGTGTGTGTGTGTGTGTGTGTGTGAGCATGCGCTTGCGTGCGTGCGTGCGTGTGTGCGTGCGTGTGTGTGTGTGTGTGTGTGTGTGTGTGGGTGGCGCGCGCGCGCGTGCGTGCATGCATGTGTGCATGTATGTGAATTTGTGTGTTTCCCTGTTTATTTATGTGTATGCATATGCGCGCTCGCGTGTGTGTTTTCTGCATGTGTGCGTGTTTGCGCGCGCGCGTGTGTGTGTGTGTGCGCGCGCGCGTGCATGTGCGCGCGTGCATGCGTATTCGCGGCGCGCGCGCGCGCGCGCGCGCGTGTGTGTGTGTGTGTATGTATGTTGTAGAGGGTCGTCCCACACACCCCTCAGTGGTCGACAGATAATTAAAAGAACTCGCAAGCCACAAAGCCACGAGCCTGTCCCCTCTTTGGCTCTTAGTAGGCACCAGTACCTAGTACACTTCTGTTAGAAGAGTTCCATCCTGATGTCCTTGTACCAGACAGCTGGAAAGTCTATTGCAATACGTTAAACAAAACATATTTGCTAGCAGGAAACCTTCAAGGTCGAAACGCGCTGTTCCTGTTTTTTTTCTTTTTTTCTGTTTTTTTTTTTTTTTTGTTGTTTGTTTGTTTGTTTGTTTGTTTTTTCTCTCCATTCGTTTGCTGGTCAGGTATCCCAACCGATATGCACAAAAAATATGAGAGAGAGAAAAAAAAAAACTCGTAACGAACAAAATGATTGGTACGGTAACCTCAAAGAGGGCGCGGCACGATCACTTGTGTGTTAATGTCAACAGAAGCCATTGGCTTCCTGCGGGGTGAAGAACACAGAGAAGACAGAATTCGTCAGGCGCAATAACCTACTCAATCTCTTGTCTGGTAGCCTCCCTTTGTTGTTGCTCTGTTGCCTTTGAGCTTGTTCATTTGCTGAAGAAATGACGGGTTTTTTTTTCCCGTTTCTGTGATCATCAAGATTGAACCTGGTGTGTGTGTGCGTGCGTGCGTGCGTGCGTGCGTGCGCGCGAGCGTGCGTGCGCGCGCGTGCGTGCGCGCGTTGTCTCGTGTGTGTGTGTGTGTGTGTGTGTGTGTGGTGTGTGTGTGTGTCTGTCTGTCTGTCTGTCTGTCTGTCTGTCTGTCTGTCTGTACAGACTTACCTCCTAGAAGCTCTAAAGATCGTAAACATAGACTGGCTTGTGTGTGTGTGTGTGTGTGTGTGTGTGTGTGTGTGTGTGTGTGTGTGTGTGTGTGTGTGTGTGTGTGCGTGCGTGCGTGCGTGCGTGCGTGTGTATATGTGTATGTGTGTATGTATGTGTGTGTGTGTGTGTGTGTGTGTGTGTGTGTGTGTGTGTGTGTGTGTGTGTGTGTGTGTGTGACAAAATAAACGAATCAGCCTCTGATAGTGTGTCTGTATTGGTTTATACATCCTGTAGGTTATCTAAAGTTTACTATAAAAAAAAAGACAGATGACTCTCTCTCTCTCTCTCTCTCTCTCTCTCTCTCTCTCTCTCTCTCTCTCTCTCTCTCTCTCTCTCTCTCTCTCATACATACATACATACGTTCATAGAAATACCGACCTGAAATAATGAAGAAGGCAGGAGAAGGCAGGAGAGGCGCCCATCCATACCCGAACTGACACAGCAAAATGTGTACTATTATTCTCTCCACGTGCCAAGCAATGGTCCCGTTACTTCATCCCGCGAAATTAGGGCAAAGGTCAAGCGCGCGTGGAATATGACCTTTGACCTTAGTGTGGGTGGACAGACCATTCTTGCCATGACAGCGAGGACACGCCATTCTTTTGGTGCCAGAGTCGCTCTCTTTTGGCATGGCATTTGGCAGCGACTCGCATCGTGTTCGGCTGGCAGTCTGGTTAGACTGTCAGTAGTAGTGGTTGTCATCCTCCAAATCCCCCTCCCCCCCACCCACCTCCCCGACCCACCCCCTCTTCTCCACCCTCTCCCTCATCTGCCCTCTCAGTTTCATCATCCCTAGCTCTGAACCCCCACCCCGCCCCACCCTCACTCTGCTTCTGTATAGTGTGTGGGTGGAGGGTAGAAATGGGGAGGGATTGGGAGGTGGGGGGGAGTGGAGGGGGGGGGAAGGAGGGGGGTGGGGGGGGGAAGGGTGGGGGGAAAGGGGGAAGGGGGGAAGTGGGGGGGGGAGGGGGAATGGGAAAGGGGTGGGGGGGGGGAAGGGGGGAAGGTGGGGAATAGGGGTGGGGGGGGAAGTGGGAAAGGGGTGGGGGGGGGAAGTGGGAAAGGGGTGGGGGGGGGAAGTGGGAAAGGGGTGGGGGGGAAATGGGAAAGGGGTGGGGGGGGAAGTGGGAAAGGGGTGGGGGGGAAGTGGGAAAGGGGTGGGGGGGGAAGTGGGAAAGGGGTGGGGGGGGGGAAGTGGGAAAGGGGTGGGGGGGGAAGTGGTGAAAGGGGTGGGGGGGGAAGTGGGAAAGGGGTGGGGGGGGAAGTGGGAAAGGGGTGGGGGGGGAAGTGGGAAAGGGGTGGGGGGGGAAGTGGGAAAGGGGTGGGGGGGGAAGTGGGAAAGGGGTGGGGGGGGAAGTGGGAAAGGGTGGGGGGGGAAGTGGGAAAGGGTGGGGGGGGGAAGTGGGAAAGGGGTGGGGGGGGAGGTGGGAAAGGGGTGGGGGGGGAGTGGGAAAGGGTGGGGGGGGAAGTGGGAAAAGGGTGGGGGGGAGTGGGAAAGGGGTGGGGGGGAAGTGGGAAAGGGGTGGGGGGGGAAGTGGGAAAAGGGTTGGGGGGGGAAGTGGGAAAAGGGTGGGGGGGGAAGTGGGAAAGGGGTGGGGGGGGAGTGGGAAAGGGGTGGGGGGGGAAGTGGGAAAGGGTGGGGGGAGGAAGTGGGAAAAGGGGTGGGGGGGAAGTGGGAAAAGGGTGGGGGGGAAGTGGGAAGGGGTGGGGGGGAAGTGGGAAAGGGGTGGGGGGGAAGTGGGAAAGGGGTGGGGGGGAAAGTGGAAAGCAAAGTGTGTGGAGGGGTAAGTGGGAAATTAGGGCAAAGTAAGGGGGGGAATGTGACAAGGGGTGGGGGTGGAGCAGGGAAGGGTTTGGGGGGGAAAGTGGGAAGGGGTGGGGGGGGAGTGGGAAGGGGTGGGGGGAATGGGAAAAGGTGCGGCCGGGATGGGAAAGGGGTGGGGGAAGTGGAAAGGGCGCTGGGGGGGGAGTGGGAAAGGGGGTGGGGGGGGGAAGTGGGAAGGAAGGGGTGGGGGGGGAGTGGGAAAGGGGTGGGGGGGAGTGGGAAAGGGGTGGGGGGGGGAAGTGGGAAAGGGGTGGGGGGGAAGTGGGAAGGGGGGGGCATAAAAAAAGAAAAAGGCTGGAATGGAATAGAAGGAAGGGGGAGGAGAAGAAGATGGCGAAAGGTAAGCTCTGTG
>CM065739.1:30264114-30269114 GCA_033310375.1 Conus canariensis
AGGAGGCGGACACGAGGGTGATGGCGGGGGGGGGGGGGTGTGGAGGGTTAGAGGGGTGGAGGAACATGAGGTGATGCGGAGTGGGGGGGGGGGTGGGGCGGAGGGGTTAGAGGGCTGAAGGAGGGATGGAACTCTTCCAGAGATTTGTTTCATATCAAGGATGAGCGGTGTGCTGTTATTTCTTAGCTTCGTTTACTGTAGAAAGAAACTCGTGGAGAGCGTGGCAGCAGAGAGTCCTCAGAAGAGAAGCCCCCTTCAAGCAAGTGTTTCGGCCCTTATCTCCTGACACTCTAGGGGGGTTGGGCCACACCCGGTTCATGACTCCGGATGTCCCTCTGCTGCCCCTTTTTTTTTCCCATCTTGGGACGAGCCATGGCTGGGATTCGAACCCATGACCCTCTGGACATGCTCAATTTCCACTTAATGACTCGCGCTTTAAACCACTGAGCCACAGGGACACCTGATATTTGTGGAAATACTTCATGAGATTTGTTTCTCCATACAGATCGAGCTTGCTATTCTGCTTCGTTTACTGGAATGAACGGATAATGAACTTGAATGTTATCTCTCTCACTTACGCATACACATATACATCCATACACGCGCGCACGCGCACGCATGCACACTCGCGACACGCACCACACACACACACTCTCTTCTCTCTCTCTCTCTCTCACCACACACACACACACACACACACACCACACACACACAACACACACACACACACAATTTGTCATTTGCATACATTTGCTTGAGTATGGACGAACTGTTCACTGTTATGCGTGTGACACAGTGAGCAGTATACGTGTCTGTGTGACCGTGCGAGCGCATGCGAGTATTTGCATATGTTTATGGCTAACGAACGCAGAATTCTGTGAGGGAAGAGGGTGCGTGTGTGTGCTTGCGTGCGTGCATGTGTGTGTGCGTGCGCGCGCGCACGTGTGTGTGTGTGTGTGTGTGTGTGTGTGTGTGTGTGTGTGTGTGTGTTGTTTATTTTTTTAGATATTGATTTGTTGAAATTTGTAAAGCGCCCAGTAGCCTACGTTTTAGGATGGGTGCTATAGAAATTGTCCTCTTATATTATTATTATTATATTTATTATTATTATATTGTGTTATTATTATCATCATCATCAATATTATTATCATTATCATTATTGTTGCTGTTGTTGTATAAAAATGAAATGTAGAAGAATACAATAATACAGAACAAAAGTTCATATGTTTTCATCAAAAATGCATTCATGGATACTTAGACGTATGTGTGTAGGGGGGGGGGGGGGGGCATGGGAGAGAAAGAGACAGACAGAAAGACAAACAGAGACAGACAGACAGACAGAGTCAGAGACGAAGCCACAGACAGAGAGTGCTTCAGACGGCTTATTTGTCATAGGCCTTTGCTTATCATTAATGGGCGTTTGAAGACAAGACATCATCTGAAACATATTACAAAATATAAACGAATGTAGATCATTGAGTACTTTAATAAAGAAGTTGCTGTTTCTCCAAATGTAAATGCTTTATGCCAAAAAAACAAGTACACATTTTCGAACAAGGCAAGTAGAAGGCGACAACATCAATAGCTTTTATCATAAAAGACCGTGTACAGATTGAAGCTAAATGACCTTAATGTTTACGTTCCTGAGGGCTGGACAGCTGTGACCGAAATCAATCTCTTTTTCCTTGCGATTGTTTTTTTTCAAGAGCCTAAACTCAATCATTGTCACTAATAATGCTATTGAGTCTACTTAATGGACTACTAATTCTGACATTACAATTTTCTGATATTAATCAGAATGTGTTTCTGACGTTTCCATTCTGAAATGAATCCGAACGTGTTTAAAGTGGCCTTTCCACTTCTGAAATAAGAGCAGGTTTCAAATGTTGAAAAATGTTAAACTTTCCTACTCAGTCTGTAACGATTTTGCACATGGTCTTGTCACCGGTGCCATTTGGAACCAAACAATCGTTAACGAGAAGAAGATACACCTCCTAGGATTTCTAGCAGCTTAATGTAAGCATACAATACTGAAGCTGTATTCAAATGTATGTTTGTGTAGTCGACTGGCTTGTTTTCTTCTGGCATCTGGATCAAATAACATATGATGGGCTTTACGTGATATTCTTCCACAGCCCACATGCTGTAAATTAAGCCAATAACGAGGTCATTAGGCGATCAACTGTCCGCACCTTTACATTACACTAGAGAGACAGACAGACAGACAGACAGACAGACAGCAACACAGAGAGGGAGAGAGACAGAGCGACAAAGAGAGAGAGACACACAGACAGAGACAGAGACAGACAGAGAGATACAAAGACACAACTACAGGAGAGAGAGAGAGGGGGGGGAGAGAGAGAGAGGGGAGAGAGACAGACAGACAGACAGACAGACAGACAGACAGACAGAGACAGACAGAGAGATACAAAGACACAACTACAGGAGAGAGAGAGAGAGAGAGAGAGAGAGAGAGAGAGAGAGAGAGAGAGAGAGAGAGAGAGAGAGAGAAATGGAATAAACTCTTGGGAGAGCTTGATAGCAGCAAACTTTCAGCAAAGAAGCCCCCCTCAGACAAAAGTGTTTCACCCTTGCACATCCTTATGATCTAAGGAGGCTGAGCCGTATCCAGGGCCTGGCTCCCCAATGCCTTTCTGTTGCCAGCTTTTGTTTTCATTTTCCTGGTGCTGCCGGGATTCGAACCCAGCAACTTGTGGATGGGTGGGCGTCTCAAGGCGTGTCTTTGTAGACGGATGTCTTACCCATATCGCTATCAGACACTTGTTCGAAGTTGGAAAAGTCTTATGAAGTTCACTTTTGTTCCTCTTTGACTAAAGCCAGCTGGAACTCCTCAGCTACCTCTGCCATTGCCTTTAAGGCTCTGCACCTCTTCGTACAAGAAATCCCGAACTGTTCCATATGATCATAGGATGATGAGCTTACAAAATTCCTTGCTCCGACCTCTATGAGTAGGACTTTGGCCTGGAAGCCAGATTTCCTCAAGATGCTGGCAAGACGGACATACCTCTCAGTCCTGTAGATGTGAGTTTGCTCCATGCTGTTTTCGTATGGAACAGTGAGTTTGATCTGAATCATTTGTTTTGATGAACCTGGATGGACAGCAACATCCGGTCTCATGCCACCCTTCCTGATGGTCTCTGGGTGGTTCTCCCATTCTGGAAGGTCTGCTGTGCACTCCCAGTCATCCACTCCACTCAGTAAACTCTACTACCATACTTTCTGATATTACAGCTGTTCCAGATCATGATTTGTGGCCTCCTGCCCTGTAGATCATTTAAGATGATGATCGTAATCATTCATTTTCTTCTTCTTCTTCTTCTTCTTCTTCTTCTTTCTTCTTCTTCTTCTTCTTCTTCTTCTTCTTCTGATGATGATGATGATGATGATGATGATTGATGATGATGATGTCAACAATGGTTCATTCAGGTCCTGCAGCCCATTCGGCACATATGAACAGGAAAAGAGAAGAGCGAACTAGTTTGGATGCCATGTGTAAATGAAAAATAATTACAAACAAGCAGTTCAGATACACTGTGAGTTTCACGTGCACACATATAAAGTCTACATTATAAATCAATGATAGACAGTCATTTTGTTTCCTCAGTTTTAGGGATTCCGCTGTTTATACTGCCGCTTCAGACAGCAGTCCATATATCTGACTATAATAGCTGTGCTTTACATGCTGATGTAACAACGATAATCATGTACAAGGGTGTGGGATATTTAGGACGGATCATTATGATATGAAAAATATCTGTGATTAATTTTTCGTCAGACTGCTTACAGAACGGATCTGTGATAAGTGGGGTCAAGTGATGTGTACTGGTCACAAGTCTCCACCAGCATGTAAATAAGCAAAAACACGACGATGTTATCTAGCCGTCAACTGACTTACGTCACTGGTTTTCACCATTTCTAATGAGAGAAACAATAGTTACGTCACAAGAAGAGAGAATCATGAAAACCTTGAGATAACACGAATCACTCAGCCGTTATTTGAGCAGATTCATGTACACGAACAAAAACGTGCACCCGCAGCCAAAACAACGTTGACACCAATTTAATGAGGATGAGGGAGGGGGGAAATGACAAGAAATGTAATGAACAGAAGAACATCTGTAGATTTTCAAACATGTTAAGGAAAATGGCTCTTTTTTTTTTTTTTTTTTTTTTTTTTCTTTTTTGCCTTCTGTTTTGTTTTGTTTGTTTTTACACGAACACGCCCGGTCCTGCAATGCAATTACTGCCTCTTCACATTGCAATCAAATGTGTCTCCTAAGTGCTGACATGAAACAACATTCTTGTTCGTTTTGTGGTGTTGCTTTGAAATTTTGTTTTGCGCACTGGGACATCTAGGTTGTGGGAAAGAACGGCTGATTGTCTAACCCCTAAGTCGCTTCTCTTTATGAGACGGAGAAGCAAAAACAACGCGTCAATCAGCCTCAGAATACTTATGTGTTTCTTGTGTGAAGATAGGAGAGAACAAAATGTCAAATATTGTAGGGGTGGTGATGGTGTCTTCATTTTTACTTTTTTTTTCTGTTTTGTTTTATTTTATTTAGTTTGTTCGTTTTCTTTTACTAAGTCTTTTTCCTGTTTTGTTGTTCAGTTGTGTGTGCGCGCGCGCGCGCGCGCGCGTGTGTGTGTGTGTGTGTGTGTGTGTGTGTGTGTGTGGTGTGTGTGTGTGTGTGTGTGTGTGTTGTTGTTTGTTGTTGTTGTTGTTGTTGTTGTTGTTGTGTTGCTGCTGCTGTTGTTGTTGTTATTGTTGTTGTTGTTGTTATTAATGTTATTGTTGTTGTTGTGTCGTCGTCGTCGTCGATTTTGTTGTTGATGTTTACCTATATTCACTAAAAGTGACAGCCGACGAAGGAGTTTACATTTGCAGGTACATGTGTTCATGTTCGCATGTGATTATGCATTTATGTGTGTGCGCGCGCGTGAGCATACGTGTGTGTGTGGTGTGTGTGTGTGTGTGTGGT
>CM065739.1:30274114-30284114 GCA_033310375.1 Conus canariensis
AGCAAAACCGCCATCATTGGAGTACCCCCAACAATATACCCATTGCCAGAGTTACCCATCATCTTCACATGTATTGGAGCGGTTTCAGAAAAATTTCTCCATCACTGGACTACCCCCAACAGCATTCTATCCTATCATGTTCACAAGTGTTGGAGTGCTTTCAGCAAAACCTCCATCACTGGACCATCCCCAAAAATCATCCAATTACTAAACCACCCATCATTTGCTCACGTTTTCGGGTACTTTCAGCAAAACTTCCATCTGGGGTACCCCCAGTAATATTCCCATTCCCAGAGTACCCATCATCTTGACATGTGCTGGAATGCTTTCAGCTAAACTTCCGTCACTGGAGAAATCCCAGCTACATTCCTACTACCAGAGTATCTACCACCTTCCCATGTACTGGAGTACCATCAACAACAATCCTATTAATGTTCCTATTACTGGAAATCTCCAATCACCATTCCTGGTACTGCAGTACCTATAGGGAAAGTAGGGATCATTAGAGTTCACTTAATATTCTCTTCTCTGGAGTGCCCCCATCACCTGGACAACAACAACAACAACAACAACACACACACACACACACACACACACACACACACACACACACACACACACACACACACACACCGTTGCATATCACCATTGTTGAAATGTAAATTACAAAACATGCACCGCACAACACACAGACCAAAAGAGCACAAATGGATCTTGAGACTGAACTCAAACACCAGAAAGCGACTTCATGGTCCAAAGATTGTTGGCGATGTCCTGCGTTCAGAGTTTGAACCAGCGGTCAGGTTTCTCCCAATACAATCGACATTGTTATCTGCAATGCTAATGCCTCTATTGCTCCCCTGAGGCCAGCCGTCACAGCACGGATCTCCCCCCCCCCCCCCCCCTTCCTCCCCTAAAAAAAGCAGACTTTTTGACAGAGAAGAACTTGTGCACGTGGAAAGACAGCGACGCATGATAGCAAAGATCAGTTTGGGGAGGCGGGGGCTCATTCGCAAATGAGCACGCATCCTTTTGTTCCTTTGACCTCGGAATGCATTACTGAATGAATTCCCGTATCAATTTTCCTTCTGTCGATCAGTTCAGTCTTTTGTGACACTGGTCTCTCTTTACCAGTGGCGGGTAGGAGGGAGGAGAGGCTGACAGTGCATGAATTGTCTTTTGTGGAAATAGGGAGGTAGTGCATCAGTGACGTGTCTTGGCATGATTTGATAGAAAGCTCACTCCATTCTTTTTGTTCGTTTTTCTGCTAGTCACTGGCTACTGGCAATGAGGTCTGGGAGGCGGGCGCTGCGTAAACTGCCTTTCTGAAAACGGAGTGAAATGCATCAGCGGCGTGTTCTGACATATTCATAAACACATAACCTCGGCCTACCCGTGTTGATGTAGAAGGCGATTGAAACTCCACCTATCTGTTGTTGTTGTTTTTTTTGTTTGTTTGTTTGTTTGTTTTTTGTTTTTTTTTTTGCTTTTCTTTTCTTTTCTTGTTCGATATCTTAGCGGTGTCGTTACCCTCCTTCCACACTGCTCTCCCCTGCTCTGTGTCCCAGCCAGCCTTGTTCTGTCAGCACCAGAGAAACTCCTTCCCTCTGATTAGATTCGTCCGTCGAACTAGAACGATGAAAAAGTACAGAGCAACATGTGGACTCGCCCCACTGATGGCGAAGATGGCGCAGAGCACAATTGGAAGAGTCCATTTCAGTGGGAGGTCAGGTCAGCCAGTTCATGTCCACTGTTAATGTGCCAACGCTGTCTTTTTTTCAAGTGCCAGAACTACTTGCAGATTTCCCCTGTGGCAGCGTTCTATCAAATTAGCATACACATTTTCTAGCATATTGGTTGTTCTTCAGAGGTCGACAGAGTACGGTTGAATTAAGAAAGTCGATGTCCAGGCCCAAGACAAAGTAAAATGAAAAAAAAAGCGATGTCCAACAATGAGACATAATCTTGTTCCCTCGAGCGTGATTCCCTGAAAAACAATTACTGTTATCATAATGTCCGAGCCATGCTTCAATATTTCGTCAATTATACATCAAATGGACTGAAAACAGCATCACTAGTGGGGTGTTGATCTTGCCAACAACCTTGTACAGTGCACCAGCATTACAAATGAAAGCATGTGCATTTTGGTCACAACGCATGCACTGATTTTTTCTTAGGGTCATTCCTCAGGTGCACTCGGAAAGGGACAGAAGGCTGTTGAAGCACATACCATCTTTTACAGAACTTCGGGTAAGGTGTATCCCTTACAAGCCTGCAAAATTACGAAGTTGGACACTTCAAAGAATCATGAATATGAGCTGGAGCACCAGAAAAATTCATAATCCAAAGATGCCACGACTGTCAGCGTAATGTTGGAACCATTTGCAGTTTTTGTCTGAGCATTCTGCAGTTTAATAGCACACAGCTGATGCTTGTTTGTTTCCCTTGAGATCAGATGTAAGAGCACCAATTCCAATACAAAGCCAACTCGTGAGCAGAGGACGGAGTGGAATGGAAAAAAAAATGTGTGACAGAACACAGTCTAACCCTGTGCAGTTTAACCCCCCCCCCCACCCCCCACTCCCACCCCACCCACGCCCTTCCCTACGCCTCCCTTCCCGTTCCATCTCTTCCCCATCCTGAAAAAAATAATGATCATTTCTCTCGCAGCGTTGAACGATTTTTTTTTCTCCTTCGACATGAAGTACATTTTACACCTGAGAGCGTCTTTAATATGATGATATTTGAGTACTGACTTTGCACATCACAGTACGGTTACCTGGCGCACACGCAGCATGCAAACAGACTGAGATGGACAACAACACTCTATTCTGCAGAGCTTTGCTTGCATGCGGGGAAGCTGAGTCAATGGGCTTGAAATAATCCAGAGAAGCATGAGAGCGAGGACAAAGTAGTTTAAAGTTCATTATCAAGGGAGTATGCACGTCTTTCAGATGTATACTTTATAGCGCAATGTGAAATGCCTGCTGGCACATGTTTCATTTCCTAAAATCAGGAAACATGTCCATGCCCCCCATCCAACCTTTTTCAACTGTTTTCTGCATAGCAGCTGGGAGCAGGAAGGTAAGAGGACAGGAGGGACAGAAGGCTATGTGGGCATACTTCCATCATACAAATTGCAGAGAGCTATATTCTAAATCAACCGACATTATTATGAACGTGATGTTAAAAGGAATCGTCACACTGAGCTCAAGCTCCAGGAAAAAAACTTCTCAACTCTGAGAGAAGCGCCTGTTATCAGATTAAAGCTTTCACCACTTTCACTAATCCTCTCCACAGTCTCCCTCATCCCCCCTTTCTCCTAACTCCCCCCCCCCCCCTATCCTTCCCCCTCCCCTCCCCCATCCGCCCAACCATTTCGGAGTATTAGCCCAACTCAAACTTAAACTTAAAAGAAAGCAAAACGGCGCAGTCGTAAATCAGGCAGATGACCAATGTGATAGAGATCCGCTGATGGTGAGGCAGCAGGAAAGATGGCAACACATGACAGCAACAACACCTTGGAGCTCTTTAGCAAATGAAAACACGTTTTTCTTTCTTCTTTTTTTTTTTTTAAACTTGGATGGCATTCCCAAATGAATGTCCACACATTTTGTCCGACACGAAGACACGTTTCCGTCAGCTTATCCATCTTTTCGTCTTCTGTGGATTGGCTATCAGCAGCAGAATGGAGTGGGAACGTGAAGTGTAGAAAGAATCGTGTGTGTGTGTGTGTGTGTGTGTGTGTGTGTGTGTGTGTGTGTGTGTGTGTGTGTGTGTGTGTGCGTGCGTGCGTGCGTGCGTGCGTGCGTGCGTGCGTGCGTGCGTGCGTGTGTGTGTGTGTGTGTGTGTGTGTGTGTGTGTGTGTGTGTGTGTGAACCACTTTCATCCCCACTCTCCCCAGCTTCCCTCCACTCCTCTACACCACCACCACCTCCCCGAGCATTCCACATTGTCAGCCCACATATCTCCATCCAGAGAACTGTCCTAATGACTCAGACCCGAAAGAAAGCAAAAAGGATGCAGTCATAAATCAGGCAGACGGCAAATCAGAATCAGGATCACTCACGGGGCGCCTGGAAGAACGGGTGAAACATGATGGCAAAGAAAAGACTGGAGTTCATTAGCAAATGACCAGCCGGGTTGTTTTTCCTATTCTCTTTTTTTTTTTACACAGCAATGAATTATGAAATGCATGCTCATATATTTGTCCCGACACGAAGACACGTTTCTGTCAGTCTATCCATCTTTTCGTCTTCTGTTGACACGCTGTCAGTAATGGGTAGAAGTGGAAGGCAAAGCGTAGAATGAATCGTGTGTGTGTGTGTGCGTGCGTGCTCGTGCGTGCGGTCGTGCGTGCGTGCGTGCGTGCGTGCGCGCGCGCGCACGCGCGCGCGCGTGTGTGTGTGTGTGTGTGTGTGTGTGTGTGTGTGTGTTTTAAGCTGGAAGGAATACATGAGGTACGTGGCTTGATGAATTGATAGCTGAGACAATTGTTTGGAACTTGTTTAGTCTGTTGATCATAGTGCGGTTACCGGTATGAACTGGGATATGGGGAATAAGTGTGGAGGAAGGGGGGAGGGGGAAGATGAGGGACAGGGGATAAAGGCACACGCTACATGCATGCATGACCCCAAAATGCCAATACTTCCTGTGTCACTCCGCCTCTCCCCTCCATTGCCTTCACCTCTCCTCTCCCCTCCCTTTCCCTCACTTTTATTTTTCTGACAATAAAGCGCGACTTATTGTGCTTTGGGTGTGAACGTTCTGCAAAAGAATATTGACCAGTTTAGAGAGCGTTTCTCATGACTTGGTTTTCAAGGAAGGATTTCCTTCCTGACCTCTCGACGTCATCAAAGGCATATAATCTTGTTAAGCAGTTTGTGCCAGCTGTTTTGCTGTTTAAATGCATTAGCTGCTGGCGATGCAGGCGCATACTGCATTGAGAGACCTTGGAGACCAGTCTTCATTTTGGCCAGGCCAGAGTGCTGGGTGAGGGAGGGGGAGAGGGGGGCGAGGGGGTGGGAGGACAGTGAAAGTGGTGGCTTGGATTTGTTCTTCGAGTAGATACGCGATGTAAAAAAAAAATAATAATAAAAAAATAACCACAGCTCAGTGTTTAAATCTCTCTTCGGTTATTTTGTTTTCCTCTGTCACATTTACACGACCACAAAGGGCAGTTACTCTGTGTCATTCTGCCCCCCCCCCTCCCAACCCCCCCTCCCTCCCCACCCCCACCCCATCCCTCTTCCTTTCTTATTCTTCTGATGGACTAACCAAATTCAGTCTACTGTGTTTCTGGAGTGAAATATTCCGTGAAGGCTATCGGCCAGTTAGGGAATGCCTCTACTGACTTGATTATCAATGAAGGACTTTCTCTCTGACCCCAGTTCTTCAAGACATTTATCTTGTTCAGCACTTGGTGCCCGACTCTGTTCCTGCCCTAACGCAATGCTTATTTGCGATGCAAACATCAGCCCCCAACCCCCACCCCCTTCCACCTGCATTCCTGCCTGTTGACCCATCTTTGCATTTGTACTTCTCCCCCCCCCCCCCCCCCCCCCCCCCCCCTTTCGTGATTCTTGCTGTACGTCTTTATTCACACGTGAATCGAAAGGGCAAATTCCGAGTACGCTTCTTCATCATTATTAGTATTGTTGTTGTGGGGGTTGTGGTAGTGATGCAGCTGCTGCTGCTGGGAGTGGTGATGGTGGTGATGGTGGTGGTGATGGTGTGGTGGTGGTAGTAGTGGTGATGGTGTATATGTGTGTTTCTGCGTGTGTGTGTGTGTGTTGTTGTTGTTCTTCGATTTAACGTCTTTTCACTTTAAAGTGATATTAGACAGGAAGTGAGTGTTTACTTGTATATGTGTATGAGTGTGTAGTATGCATGCGTGCTTGCTTGTGTGTGTGTGTGTGTGTGTGTTGTGTGTGTGTGTGGGGCATGTGTGTGTGTGCGCGCGCGTGTGTGTGCCTGTGTGTGTGTTAAATATTAGTGGAAATACGACATAAGAACAATCCTTAGCAAAAATCAACATTAACAAATCAAACTGCAGCAGTCAAAACAAAACAGTCTAAAATACGCAGAAATCATAAAAACGAGCCGACTGGACTTATCATTAAGTTCTGAACAAAGTTCAAAAGAAATACAGGTTCTTGGAAAATGCATTTAGATTCATCTTTTCTGAATTGTGATAGAGCTGATTCAAAATAAGGACAAAAGTACAAAATATGTGTTGTTGTACAACTATCAACAGCCCCGCATACACATTGGGCGTTTTTTATGAACTTTGTTTTGAAAGCGTTTAACCTAAGTTAAGTGTGTGTATGTGTGTGTGTGTGTGTGTGTGTGCGCGCGCGCGCGTGTACGTATGCACGTGTGTGCGTGCCACCGTGTGTGTATGTGTGTGTGTGCGTGTGTACGTGCGTGTGTCGTGCGTATGTGTGTGTGTGTGTGTGCGCGCGCGCGCGCACACACACATGTTAGCGAGAGAGAGAGAGAAAGCAAGAAAGAGAAAGAGAGAGAAAGAAAAAAGTGTGTGTGCGTGATTAAGTGCGTGCATACGTGTGTGTGTGTGTGTGTGTGTGTGTGTGTGTGAGAGAGGAGAGAGAGAGAGAGAGAGAGAGAGAGAGAGAACTCAGAACTCAGAACATTTAATGAACTAGGCCATATCCCCATGTCATGGAGGTGGGATTACTTCAAAATAAGGGGAATGCAACTAACTTAAAAAAAAAAAAAAAAGAGAGAAAACAAAACAAAAACAAAATATCAATACATTCGTATATATATGTATACGTAAACCGGACACACACTACACAGATGCACAATAACGTTGACTAACACATGTACGCGCATATATTCACATACGCATACGCACGCACGCATGTGCAAATCGTATAGATTACCATAATATTTGCAAATATGAGAATATTTATGACGGTGTGTATGTATGAATATATGAAACAGAAACGATATTAGAATTCCGATTGTTTATGTACGTTATGTTGTTCCGGTGCCGATTAAAAACAACAATGATTCTGGGCAATGATTTGTTCTATCAGCATATGATGAAAGGTTTTACACTATTTTATAAGTTATATTCGGTCTTAATTATTGTTTGAAGATCGTTCCATATCAAGAAATCTCTTTTTCAAAGATTCAAAAAGGTACCAGCCAACTACATTACAATATTTCTCACTCGCAATTAAAAGGGTCATTGTAAACGCTGATGGTCGCGCGAAAAATTTGCGAGGTAAATATTTTTCTCTGATGTCGCAATAATTTGGACACACAAGTAAAAAGTGAAGTTCAGATTCTGGAACATCTTTACAAAACGGGCAAAACGTTGTGTCAGGTGACCGGGCAGTATAACGATATTTATGACTCTTCAATGGTGACACACCTAGTCTGAAACGTAAGAGCACTTTTCTAACAGCAATGTTCTTTATGTTAAACACAGATTGCGGAAGACTAGGAACTGATTTGAAAGAGGTATAAAAAGAGAATCGTTCTCCTGAAACGTCACCATTCCAGTTCTGCAGGAAACAATCTATTAATCTCTGTTTGAATTCAGACAGAAAAACATTAATATGAGATACTCCTTGATTTTCCCAAACGTGACCAAATCCATAGCGGTACAATGTGAAGCAAACATTAGAAACCCAGTTATTCTTGTCTTTACAATGAAGATTATTTAACATTTTATAAGCCCTGTAAGGGAGTCGACCTTCAGGCATTGTTATTAATTTAAGCCAAAATTTTATACATTTGGTTTTAGTACATATGTAAAGAGGATACCTCCCAGTTTCAGCATAAATCAGGGCATTAGGCGTCCTGATACTGACGTTCAGGAATCTTTTAAGCGCAAACATATGCACCCTTTCAATAATGGTATGATCCGCCGTAAGACCCCGTACTTCAGAAGCGTAAGTGAGCATTGGTTGGATCTGACAGTCAAATAACTTAAAAAATAATGAAGGAGACTGGTCACCAACTGTCCACAGCAATTTTAAAATGCAAAGAACACCCTTCTTAGCTTTAAGAGCCATGTCTTCCAAAGCGTATGAAAATGTCAGGCCAGTAGAAAAAATAACACCAAGGTATTTATAGCTGTTGACAATCTCAATCTTTCTATCGCCGTAAAACCATTTTTCTTTTGATGAAATGTATCCACCATTTCTAAAAATAGCTATTTGAGATTTGTCAAAGTTCACTTGAAGACCAAGTCTGCTAGCTGTATTTTTTAAAATATTCAGTTGTTGCTGAAGGCCAGTCACAGAATAAGACAAAAGAATTACATCGTCAGCGAAAAGAAGTATAAAGATTTCCAAAATGTCATCTGGTGACAACTTGATGCCATGTTTTCCTAAAGTGTGGACATCATTAGCCAATTCATTGATCAGAAGAGAGAGAGAGAGAGAGAGAGAGAGAGAGAGAGAGAGAGAGAGAGAGAGAGAGATTCGGATGTTTTATTCATACAGACCTTGGCCCAATATGAAGGGGTGGGTGAACACGACATATCATATGAAACAAATACACACAACTGTATAACAAATCAAACACAATTAATTTAGAACTTCAAGAGGTTGCTATTTCTCTAAATTTAAATGCCTTGTATAGAAACAAGGACAACTTTCGAACAACGTCTGTTGAAGTTGATGACATCAATATAGTCAATTTAAACAGGGAAGGTTGTCTATAAAATTTTGGCTGAATTCTTCTTCTTCCTCGTTCGCCTCCCGTTAGATGAGCAGCCTGGTGTCCTCGATGAAGGCTGCCGTCCGTCGCAGCTCCTCCAGGGTGCTGTACAACTTGGCTTGGCCACTGCTGTCGGTGTTGGCCAGTACTTCCTTCTGGATGCTGCATACGTCGTACAGTCTTGAAGGATGTGGTCGGTTGTCATTGGTCCCTCACCACAAGGGCACTCTCCACTCTGTCCAATGCCAAATTTTGTGTGCATGTGGTGGAGCAGGCGATTGTGTCCAGTCCTCGGGCGGAAGATCTTGACCTGTTCCCGTCGTCCCAGAAAATGGTATTTGTCTTCTGGGTTGTGTTTGGGGTGCTGGAGGTGCCACTTTATTCCTTGCTGTGCCTTGATGATTGTCTTGATTTCATCGGAGAAGAAAATGGTGGAAGAGTGCACTCACCAGGGTTTGAGTATGGTGATCGGGGGAACAGGAAGGAAAGCAAGCAAGCTTTCTGCTCATAGAGCTGTCATCAGGCTTAGAGTTAGTGGGTGACAGAGACAGATCTTATATGAGGACTGACAATAAAAAGAAGAAGGAATGAACAGAGCTCAGAGACAAAAGGAACTGAGGGTTAAACAGTGAGTAGGAATCATGAACAAGTTAAAGTGGAAAGCAAGAAGGCCTGTTCAAAAAGGAAGGAGAGAAAAAAGAAAAAAAAAAGGGAGGGGGGAAGGGGTTAGTAGAGAAGGGGGAGGGGGTGCCTGAAGCTCAGCTGCTGTCACTCGCTGGTGTTCAGGCCGGCAGGGGCGAGGGTCCCAAGTCGTGCAATGATGGATGACTCCATAAAGAGGCGATATAGTCCATTGGACCGGTTCTGCCAGACAGAGACTTGATTTCATCGTATGACACCAGGTTGTTGGCCTGCTCCTTCTGTGCACCGTCTTTTGCCAGAATGTCCGCTTTTTCGTTGCCTCTGATGCCACAGTGTGCTGGTACGAATTGTATCACCACTTTCTCCACTCTGACACTCAGGGCAACAAGGGCTGAAGAAAGATGGTTCTTGAGGGCTCGGAACACGGAGAGAGCGTCTGAGAACACCACCACCTGCCCTATTGTTCTTGTGGAGTTCTGCGAGACTGTTGTGGCTGCCTCACAGAGAGCTTCTTGCTCAGCTCGGAAGTTGGTGGGGTATTTTCCTGTTGGGATTGCGATTTCTTCATCTCCGTCTTTGTATCGGAGGGAGATTCCAGCTCCACCATCCCTCGTTGCTTCTGTGGCGGAGCCATCTGTAAAGAATGAATTCAGTTGTTCTG
>CM065739.1:30294114-30306614 GCA_033310375.1 Conus canariensis
ATAACAAATCAATAAGTACCAACACAACAACGAATGAAAATACAAATAAATTGATAAATATACATGGCCATGCTACTAGACCTACTAGGCCTACATGACCTACTGGGCATGCACGGCTAATTAACATCTATACATGGCAATTAATGAACAAACAATGCAAAATAATGACTAAGTGTACACAGTAATTGATAATAAGAAGAATACAAAGCAAATCACTATTCACGCAAAGAAATATGTAGCAGATTGTCATAACATTAATAGGCACACAGAACAAATCAGTATGTGTACATAGCAATTGACGGGTATGCATAGGAAATTTATGAACGTACATAACGGTGATTAATTAAGCGTAAATGTCAGTGCTGTATAGCTAGCAATTGTAAACATGTATAGCAAATATATGTGCATACACAGCAACTGATGAATATATGTATATATGGGAGGTGGAGCCTATGTCAATATGTGCAGACTTACTGTTGACAGACAGACCAAGGGAACTAACTGCTTTCGTTTAGCCAGACCCCATTTCACTGAAAAGAAAAAAAAAGCTCATTGAAGACGTATTCCATAAAACGAACAAATGGGGGGATCAACGCGATTAATCGCAGGTAAAATGATTCCCTGTTTCACAAAATGGAGCTTAACTGGTGAAATTGACCAGTGCACGGATAATCCCCTCCACCATTGACATTGAATCTGGCGAGATACTTACGCTCGCGGCAAAATGTATTTCACTTACCGTATTTCCTGTAAGAACGGTGCAACAATTGTTGTGTGTGTGCATGCGTGCGTGCGTGTGTGGTGTGAAGAATATTTTTTTTCAAAACTACCATATCTTCCTCCTCAATATCATTGTTAAAGAAAAATGTTAACTACTTTTGTAGGAAGATGCTGGGGTGAGGTAAGGGGCTAGGATGGAAATTGTTGGGGCGGGAGAGGGGAGGGGCGCAGGGGAAAGAGATGGGGTGGGGATGGGTATGTAGGTGTCGTTTTGGTTGACGATTGGCATTACCTATAACGAACGGGAAAAGTCGGGTAGACTTCGTCTGTCTGTCTCTCTGTCTCTGTCTCTGTCTCTGTCTCTGTCTCTCTCTCTCTCTCTCTCTCTCTCTCTCTCTCTCCACACACACACACACCAACACACACACACACACACACACACACACACACACACACACACACACACACACACACAGAGAGAGAGAGAGAGAGAGAGAGAGAGAGAACCGGTGAACAATTTTAAGCGTATAACATTCACTGTTACAAATTGTGATAACTGACGGTCTCTTGATAACCGTCGGATGAGCCTTAATTATCTTTCACTTTAGTTTAGTATTGACCTGTGTTTCCTCTGTAATCATAAAGCTAGATTCTTTTGACTGCAGATAGAATGCTGTAGGCCAACTTTCCGTTTTGATCCGTTTCTTTCTTTTGCATATGTGTACATGTGTGTTGTATTTTTGTGTGCCATTGGCAAGAACACTGTTAATTGTCCCCCTTAGCATGAAGGCTAACTAGACTATCGTCAAAAAGCTGTCAAATTCTTCTCTCTCTCTCTCTCTCTCTCTCTCTCTCTCTCTCTCTCTCTCCTCTCTCTGCGCGCGCGCGCGCGCGCGCGCGCGTGTGTGTGTGTGTGTGTGTGTGTGTGTGTGTGTGTGTGTGTGTGTGTGTGTGGATTGTGTGTTGCTTTCGTTAAGTATTTTCACCTGATGTCATAACTTGTCACTCACCATGCACCGAGTTACATCCGTTCTTTACTTTCTCTTTGCTTTCCTTCCTACCTGCTTGCCTGTTCGCTTGTCGGTTCGTCCATCTACGTTATCTGTTTACAGGAGGAGGGCGAAAACAAGAAGAAGATAATGATGATTTATGATAATAATGAGAACAATTTCTATAGCGCCCATCCTAACAGCGTAGGCTACCGGGCGCTTTACGAGTTTTTAACAAATCAATATCTAAAATGTACGCAACACACACACACACACGCACACACACACACACACACACACACACACACACACACACACACACACACACACACACACACAGAGTGTCACATACATAGGCACACACACAACACACACACACACACACACACACACACACACACACACACACACACACACACACACTGTAGAACATGGTGAACAGCTCATTCGTACACAAGCAAAGTGTTACAAACAGATACAAATTTAGTAATATTTCAAGTGCGTTTTACGATTATTTCAGGGGTAGCGTTACTGATAACGTTACAACCACAATGTTGATGATGAGAAGGAGGAGGAGGACAACGACAACGACGACGACGACGACGATGATAAGGATGATAGTGGTGGTGGTGGTGGTGGTGGTGGTGGTGATGCTGGTGATGGTCATGGTCATGGTGGTGTGAATGAGGTCGGGGCCGGGGAAACAAGGAGAAGTCCAGTTTATTCTGTTGAATACGGCAGGGAAATCTGAACCTGTGCGCTTTGGAGCAAGACACGTGCCTGTGCCTGGTGTAGCGCCTGGTCCGGTATTGCGTCCAGTCAGGTAACCCAGCAGGTGGAATTCCTCACTTACATCAGTGTTAACTAGTTGTAAGGCCAGAGTAAGCTCCATTTTCTGCTTGGCGAAACATTGTGTTCTGACGTCCCTGCGTCGTGACTTAACAACAAAAAGTTTTAAAAAGCGAGTTAGAGAGAGAGACAGACAGACAGAGAGACAGAGAGAGTAATACAATAGCGAGTTTGAGAGAAGAGAAAGGAGAGAGAGAGAGAGAGAGAGAGAGAGAGAGAGAGAGAGAGAGAGAGAGAGAGAGAGAGAGAGAGAGGAGAGAGAGAGTTAATAAAAAAAAAAGTGAGTTAAAGAAACACTGACAGACAGAGACTTTAGAAAAGCGAGAGAGAGAGAGAGAGAGTTAGAGAGAAGAGAGACAGAAGACAGACAGACAGACAGACAGAGAGAGACAAAGAGACACAGAGAGAGAGAGACGTAACAATAAAAAAGCGAATTAGATAGAAAGAAAGAGACAGACAGACAGAAGATAGACAGCAGACAGACAGACAGAAAGAAACTTAAGAGACAGACAGACAGAAGATAGACAGACAGACAGACAGAAAGAAAGAAAGAAACTTAACAATAAAAGAGCTCATTAAAGAGAGGGAGAGAGAGAGAGAGAGAGAGAGAGAGAGAGAGAGAGAGAGAGAGAGCTTAAGAGTAAAAAGCGAGTGGAGAGAGAGAGAGAGAGAGAGAGAGAGAGAGAGAGAGAGAGAGAGAGAAAGAGAAACTTAACAATCAAAAAGCAAGAAAGACAGACAGACAGAGACAGACAGACAGACAGTGACAAAGGGAGACAAACAGGCGCAGTAGCAGTGAGAGAAGACAAGGAAGTGGACGGAGAGAGAAGAGAAGACGACGAAGGGAAGGAGGAGGAGAAATTGAAAAAAAAAAAAAAGAAAAAAAAAAAAAGAAAAAAGAAACAAAAATTGAGAAGAAAAGGAAAAAGAGAGAGAGGAAGAGGACGAGGAAGAAGACAATGAAAGATGGTCTGTCCCACAGCGTCAGCAGCCAGCCAGGGGGCTGAACTCCACAGTGACATCACGCTGTCGTCACGTCCGGGTGTGAGACAAGTAGTTCGTCCTCTGTTAAGTCCTATGTAATTCTGCTTTGCAAGTCAGCGTAACTTGACACAAATGACTGAGAGAGAGAGAGAGAGAGAGAGAGAGAGAGAGAGAGAGAGAGACAGAGAGACAGAGACAGAGACAGAGACAGACAGACAGACACAGAGACACAGACAGACAGACAGAGAGACACAGACAGGCAGACAGACAGAGACAGACAGACAGACAGACAGAGAGAAAGGAGGAGATCGTAATGTAGGACTGGGGAACGTGGGATGCACGACTGAGAAAGGGAGAAGGAAGGGGAGCAACAGAGGAAAGACGAAAAAGAAATGGAAAGAAGAAGAAGAAGAAGAAGAAGAAGAAGAAGAAGAAGAAGAAGAAGAAGAAGAAGGAGGAGGAGGAGGAGGAGGAGGAGGAGGAGGAGAAGAAGAAGAAGGAGAGAAGAAGAAAAGAAGAAGAAGAAGAAGAAGAAGGAGAAAATAGACTGACTGATTGAATCTTTAATGGGTAAAGAATTAGGCACATTAAAGGCCAAATGTTTACCCATGAAAGAAGAAGGAGAAGAAGAAGAGGGAAGGTGAGACGGAGATGAAGGAGGAAGAGGAGGACGAGGAGAAGAAGACAACACACGTAGAAAACACGAAGAGAAAATAAACAGGAAGCATGGAAGCTCCTACTATCACACATGCAAGGGAAGCCTGGTGAACCCTGCAAAGACTGTATGACATTTAGCCTGCCCCCTGAGGACGCATTCACAGAGTTGGTCGAATTTTTCACGTGAAGAAGAGAAGAGAAAGAAGAGAGGAGGAGGAGGAGGAGGAGGAGGAGGAGGAGCGGTGATGAAGAGGGTGAAAAGGAATAAGCGAACAATCATGGGAACTAAATAAAAGACGATAGTATGTACACAGCCTTAGCCAGGTACTTGTACTGTGCATTGGGGGTGATACAGTAAACCAAGTGTGTGACAAGATGGTCATGCTATCTTCTGCTTGACAAGGCATTGTGTCGTGACACGTTTTAATTAACTGGAGGAAGGGAAATTTTAAAAGAAGGGAAGATAGGGGTGGGGGTGGTGAAGCAAGAGGACAGAGAGAGAGGAGAGAGAGAGAGAGAACGAGAGAGAGAGAGAGAGAGAGAGCGAGAGAGAGAGAGAGAGAGAAATGAGGGTGGAAAAGACAGAGGAGGAAGATGAAAAGATAGGACAGTAAAACAAAGAAGGAGAAGAGGAGGAGGAGGAGGCAGCAGTAGCAGAGGAGGAGGAAGTGGAGGAGTAGAAGGAAGAAAGCGAAGAAGAAAGGGAAAAGTGAGAGAAGGAGGAGGAGCAACAGCTGCAGCGAAAGAAGAAGAACAAGAGGAACAGAAGAAGAAGAAGAAGAAGAAAACAACAGCAACAACAACAACAGCCAACAACAACATCAACAACACATCAACAACAACGACAACAACGACGACGGTGAGACGACAGCAACAACAATAATACTTTGTTCGTCTCCGAAACAACACAAAACAACAACAACAACAACAGGAGGAGAGAGAAGAAGAAGAAGAAGAAGAAGAAGAAGAAGAAGAAGAAGAAGAAGAAGAAGAAGAAGAAGAAGAGAGAGGAAGGAGGAGGAGGAGGAGGAGACCACGATGAAGAAAAGATGCATGACGACGAATAAAACAATAAAAGCAAAACAACAAGAGTAAGAAGGCGAAAATCACCAGCCGCCGTGGCGAAGTGGTTAGCGTCGCGGACTCCCGGCTGGGAGGTCGTGGGTTCGAATCCCATCAGAAGTCATGTGGGTTTTTCTGCCCCGACCGGCTCCTACCCAGAGTTGAGTTGCTGCGGACTCAGTTGGGAAGACTGGGACCACACAGTCGAGTTTCATCCACTTAATGGATGCGTTTCTGAGAGTGTTGCTCAAATTTCCTGACCAACACTGCAGGCGCTTGTATCTCTCGGGCCTGGTTGACGCCGGGATATATTATGAAAGGAAGCGTAGAGTACAGCCCTGTCATGTAGTCTCAGACCGAAATGGAAATCCGTAGCATCATCTTAATCATCCTCATTCTCATCGATCAGCATAAAAAAAGTCTCAAATTCTGTGGCCCTCCATGCCCTGCTCTCATGGTGACCTCAATTTCGATGTCCTCTCCACGTCTGTGGCTTTGGTTTGGTTCCGTCGGGGTCACCGGTATCGGCGAGTCTATGGGGGCTGTCGTTGGACGGACGTGGTGGCGCCCTCCGGAGGGAGAGCTCACTCACGCCGGCTCCGCGACTAAGCAATTATTGTCGTCAGTAGGGGGCTTAGTAGGTGATGTCCTGCGTATGTTAGATCAGAACAGGCGCCACTGAACACCACCGAAGTGACTCGGCAGCAGTGCAGTGTCTCCTCCGGTGGGTTGCCTCTTGACGACTTGACATTGACTGCTCCCTGTGGATTGCTGGTGCCGGGGCTGCGGCGGGGCCGACCGGGCTGTGGCTGTGGACGGGGTGTCAGAATGAGCGGCGTGGGTGCACTGCCTCTGAAGTGGCGCAGAGGTTGGGACGGCAAAAAAAAAAAAAAAAAAGGCGAAAATCTAATGTACTCCAGTCTATTCTGTTGCAGATCTCAGTTTGGGAAGAACGTTAGACAAAGGACCTGTACTGTACCAGGTAGTTCAACAACTCCCTTGCGGACCATTGTATATTGGGTGTGGGACAAGTTTGTCGCGTGTCCTTCAGCTTGACAAATCTTCGTTATGGATGCAGATAAGTGACTCAGAGAGAGACAAACAGACAGACAGACAGAGAAAGGGAGAGACAGACAGGCAGACACACAGAAAGACAGAAAGACCGACCAGGCAGACAGGCAGAAGAGAGACAGACAGGCAGACAGGCTGAAAGACAGACAGACAAACAGAGAGAGACAGAGACAGAGACAAAGACAGACAGGCAGAGCGAGATACAGAGACAGACAGGCAGGGGGGCAGACAGAGAGAGAGAGAGAGGAGAGAGAGAGAGAGAGGAGAGAGGAGAACAGAAAGGGAACGGGTAACGGTGAAATGGGAAGAGATGACTGGAAGGAAAGAAGAGAAGGAGGGAAATGAAAATGAAAGAAAGGCCAAAACAAAAAGAAAAAGAAAAAAAAAAATGAAAAGGATGAGAACAATGAAAAATGTGGACAGCAAAACGAAGGACAAACGCTAGAGTACGAAGAAGAGAGTAAAACAAAGAGAGAAAGAAAAGGACAGCGAGGAAATCACCACAGCAAGCGAAGAAAGAGGAGAAAGACTGAAAGAAGAAGAAGAAGAAGAAGAGAAGAAGAAGAAGAAGAAGAAGAAGAAGAAGAAGAAGAAGAAGGGGGAGGAGGAGGAGGAGGAGGAGAAAAGAAGAAGAAGAAGAAGAAGAAGAAGAAGAAGAAGAAGAAGAAGAAGAAGAAGAAAGAAGAAGAAGAAGAGCAACAACAGCACAACAAGAGCAAGGAGAGAAGAAGTAGAAGAAGAAGAAGAAGAAGGAAGAAGAAGAACATGGTGGTGATGATGATAACGACAACGACGACGACGACGACGACGACAAAGAAGAAGAAGAAGAAGATACTGTCACCAGTCACTTTGGTGATGTTCACTGGTGCTTATTCTAAACCATCAAACGCAGGATACCCCCTACAACGCCCCCTCCCACCCCTTCCCCCCCACCCCATCCCCCCATCCCCCCCCCTCCTTTCCTCACTCCTCTTCCCCTACTGACGGCAATAATTGCTGAGACGCGGAGCCAGCGTGAGGTGAGCTTCCTTCTACGGATAATGCCACCAAGTCTAGTAAATGACTATTGCCATAAACGTTCCGGCACCATGATGTTCATGAAGAGCCACAGACTGTGATCTGTTTTGTTTTGTTTTCTGAATGATCGGTGAGGATGTATGATGGAGACTGTGCTATAGAGTTTCGTTCTGCTCACAGTCTACGTGACAAGGCTGCAGACAACACTCTCTTCCATAATGTACACCTGAGTCTACCAGGCCCGAGAGAAACAGACACCAGCGGCGTTGACCTGGAAGTTTCAGCAACGCTTTCTCAGACACGCGTGAGTTCAGTAAATTAAACCGGATAGTTTGGTTCTAGTCTTCCCACTGGAGATCATACAAAGCGCACTTTGAACGGTGGGAGAGTTGGGGGGGGGGAGGGAGGGCTCCTTGTAACTGGCTGGGGGATGAAAAGTCCCACGAGTAAATGTCTCTGGTGGGAATCGAACCCACGAGCTCCCCCAGCCTGCAAATCTGCAGCACTAACCACTGCACCATGCTGCGCGCGCGCGCGTGTATATATGTGTGTGTGTGTGCGTGTGCGTGTGTGTGTGTGTGTGTGTGTGTGTGTGTGTGTGTGTGTGTGTGTCTGTGTCTGTGTCTGTGTCTGTGTCTCTGTGTGCCTGTGTGCATGTGTCTGTGTGTGTTTTAAGAGAAAGTGTAAGGTATTATAGGACCCAAACTCTTCCTATCTTTCTTCCAAACCCTCCCTCCCTCCTTACATCCTCCACATTCACTTCACTCCTACCCCCAACCTTCCGCACCCCGACTTCTTTCTGCTTGACAGTATTGGTATAACGGCCCCTCTCAGTTTGGAGGTCATGGGCACTTATTCGTAATCTAGTCAGTGCTCGTCTGCAGTCTGTGTTAGTGTGTTGCTCCAAATAAGCCGCCTGTTTGTATTCGGTAGTAACTGTGGCATAAAATTTGAGCTTGGATGTGCTTTCGTTCTTTTGTTTCTTCCAAAACTCAATATAAAACCTTTCCAGCTTCACATTGATTAGAAACTTCAGGCGAGTCACACTAAATGTACCCTGATTTTCCCAGACATGCTGTAATCCTATCGTTGACAGGGTTTGTCGTATAAACTTCGTCCATTTGCTTTCTTCGGTGCACTGAGAGATTATTGACTGATAAATCTGTTGTTGATAAGAGTCTTGGTCTGACTAATATGTGTATCCAGAATGCGATAGTCTGGGTTATCACTTTAAAAGTAATCGGGAATCTTCCCAGTTCGCCCAAAACCGGTAATGTCATTGCTTTTCTATGAACTCTTAATAATTGCCTGCAGAATTTAATGTGTGCAGTTTCATGTGGGAATTTGTTTGCAAGGCAGGTTTTGAACAAATGCTGCATTTTCTTTTCTCGACATATTTCATCATTGTATTGGTAAGAGGATGGGAACCACACCTCCGACCCATATGTGAAGATGGGAGAGACTAACGAGTCAAATAGGGTTGTAACTGTTCTCATATTTACATTTTGACCATAAAACGTTCTCTTCAAGGTATGTGCGGCTTTATTCCCCTGTCTTGCTAAGTGTTCTTGGGCTTCTGTAAAATGTCCGTTTTTACGGAAAATGACTCCAAATATTTATATTGATCTACTGTTTCAATTATGTTTTCACCGCAATTGAAGAATAGTGGTACCTTTGGATCTGATTTGGTGAATACAACGACCTTTGTTTTCTCTGTGTTGATTTTCATTCCCCAGTCTAAACAGTAGTTGTGTAACTGGTTTAATTTACGCTGAAGTCCCTGTTTTGAAGCGAGAGGATAGCTAAATCATCTGCATACAAAAGACACGGAATTTCGACTTGTTTTAGATCGGAAATTCTTGGGGAATCATGGTCTCTGAGATATCCGACAATGTCATTTATGAATATGTTAAATAAGGTTGGGCTAAGGGTATTACCTTGGAGGACACCTTTTTGTATTAATATTTCCTTAGTGAGACCAGATTGGTTTCTTGTACAAACCGTAGCCCCGTTGTACATGTCCTGTATGATTTGGTAGCATTTACCAGTTATTCCCGCTTGCATCATTTTCATCAGTAGGGCTTCGTGCCATATATTATCAAATGCTTTGCTGAAGTCAACAAAACAGCAGTAAAGCCTTTTAGTTCTGTCTTTTAGTACCTTATCAACTAGTTTTGACAATATGAATATTTGATCAGTGGTCCGTGATCCCTTTCTGTATGTGTGAGTGTGTGCGTGCGTGCGTGCGTGCGTGTGTGTGTGTGTGTGTGTGTGTGTGTGTGTGTGTGTGTGTGTGTGTGTGTGTGTGTGTGTGTGTGTGTGTGTGTGTGGTGTGTGTGTAGTGTGTGTGTGGGTGTGTGTGTGTGTGTGTGTGTGTGTGTGTGTGTGTGTGTGTGTGTGTGTGTGTGTGTGTGTTAAGCACCGCCTTTCTTTAGAGGAGACATGAATCTCGAGTGTCACAATGTCAGATATCGATCATGGCTAGAAAAATATTCAAAGGAAAGAACAAAGAAAAAAAAACAGAAAAGAAATCGAAAAACAACCACACAAGAGGAAAAAGCATGAAAAGAAAAGAACAGGAAGAACAAAAAGAAAAAAAAAAAGAAAGAAAGAAAGAAACAAGCAAAGAATGAATCAAAGAAAGAATCAAAGAAAGAGGGAACGACTGAGCGAGTTAGTGAATGAATAAGCGGTCCACTTCAGTCTCAGGTTCCACAGACTTCGTCTTCCAAACGACAAAACATAGTAGAAAGGGAGAGCAGCGAGCACGGACGTCGGGGCCTGAACACTACATCTCGTGGATCGTTATGGCTTAGTGTATGCGACAAGCTACGATCCAGTGAACGAGAAACACCCAACAGGGCACCTGCCAAACAAAAGCTGAGTTGTCAATAATGTTTCCCCAGAAGAACTGTAAAGTGTGAAGCACGGTGTGTTGTTTTAAATCTTCAAAAACCACTTGCTTTGTTAAAGGATGATTAATTCTAAGTCACTAAAGTGTTTCTTTTTTTTCTTCTATACCGACCAGAGATCCGTATAAATATTAATTAAGGAATAATATGAAGTCTATGCGAAGTAAGAAAGACTATGTGTACAGAAAAAAAGCTTTTGTTCCTTTATCATATCTTTATCTGAACCCCTATCTTGTCTTGTCGAGTGGTAGTAGTGTGTATCACTCACAAACAACACATAAGTACACACGCTCGTGATACGTACCAGGTGTCCAATATACGTATGTCCATTATGTCACGAATCACAGGAAAATACAGTTCATTTCGCCCTGTCGATGTTATAAGCTGATGGAGGTGTGCCTATGTGTTTCACCCTTCGTAATGTGTAGGTCTACAAAGAGTAAACATATTGGCTAAACTAGAACAACTCGTGGGGTAACTAGTTGTCAAGGAGGCTACAAGCCGCTAGAAAACCAGTCGGGTTTGTGACTCGCTTGTGGACAGTGAAATCATCCCATTCTGCTGAAGTCGTGGTTGTGGAAGTGCAACGAGTGTTGAGGTCGGGACCACGTGACTGGATCTGGAGGATCGTTGAGGCTCAGTGAATGCGACATGCTAGAGTCCAGGGGATTCAACCAGAGAAAGAGCCACCTGTGTGGAGGACAGAAGCAGAAGAAAGTAAGGCAATGAAGGACCCCTTGGGGAGGCTAGACATGAGAACCTCAGCCAGGAACAGTTTGAGGGCGATGAAGGACCTTTGGGGGATAGTCAGAAAACCTTCCAGTCAGAGAGAGTTTGCGGGTGATGACGGACCTTTGGGAGAGAGACAGAAAACCTTCCAATCACAGAGTTTGCGGGTGACAAAGAACCTTTGGGGGATAGACAGAAAACCTTCCACCCATTTCAAGTTTGCGGGTGATGACGGACCTTTGGGGGATAGACAGAATACCCAATCAGAGAGAGTGTGCGGAACCAGACAGGAAACCTCCCAGCAAGATTGAATTTATGGTCAACGAAGGACCTGTGGGCGTTCAAACAGGAAACCATCAACCAGAGGACTAGCGGGCCACGGAAGACCTGTGGGCGTTCAAACAGGAAACCATCAACCAGAGGACTAGCGGGCCACGGAAGACCTGTGGGCGTTCAAACAGGAAACCATCAACCAGAGGACTAGCGGGACTAGCTAGGAAGACCTGTTGGAGTCCTGACAGAAAACCTCCCAGCCAGAAAGAAAGTTTGGGGCAACCCACAGAACGCAAGGAACCAGAGTACACGCCAACACCGCCAGTATCCTCTGTGGACACCCCACACAGTCATCACCAGAGGTCTGGGCAAGATCGCGAGAAACTGGAAGGTTAGTGTGGTGTCCTTGAGGAATTTCTGGAGAACAAAAGTTACTGATAGTGGACCCTGCCTTGGCTTAAGGCTGTGTCAGACCAATTGACATAGGCTAGAACACCAAGGTCACATCAAAATGTTGTTATGCTCTGCATAGTTATGCGGGGATTGTCTTCAGTCGTGACAAGCTCCTAGCATAACATTATCAGTCTCCAAAATCCCTCGAAGTCGGAGTGTGGCCGCCCACGTGGCGGGGTAATCAAAAACGGTCACACACGTAATGTTCTCATCCCAGCTGATGCATTTGTACCATAGTGTTCAAATACTTCGGCTGTTCGGATGATCCCTGGAGTCTTTTAGCCAGGGTACGACAACAACAACAACAACAACAGATAGTGGACCTGTTTTGACTGTGTGTTTTAAAAAAAAAAAAAGACAGTTGACAAGTTGGCAAACGTTTTTGTTAGTTTCTCATTTTTTTAATTTTCATTGTTCAATTATAACTAGGTACAGTAGAAGATTACGGTCTTTCCTAGGCAAGGATCAGGATAGCTGAGTGAAATGAGATGTATTTATCGAATTGTATGCATGCTGTCTCCATTTTGTTTGGTGCAGGTGACTGTTTAGTTCGGACACCGATGGGGCATAGAGTTAAATGTAAAAACAAATTTTTATTTTGAATCTATATTAGTTTTGTCCCGTCATCTTTGTGACGATTCGATTTCAGTGACAGGAGATGCGCGCGCGCGCACGCGTGTGTGTGTGTGTGTGTGTGTGTGTGTATGTGTGTGGTGTGTGTGTGTGTGTGTGTGTGTGTGTGTGTGTGTGTGTGTGTGTGTGTGTGTGTGTGTGTGTGTGTGTG
>CM065739.1:30311614-30319114 GCA_033310375.1 Conus canariensis
GGGAACTACGTGACCTGCCCAGCGAAGCTGTGACTGCATCAGGATGGTGAAGATGCTAGGCAGGCCAGCACAAGTGAGGACTTCAGTATCCGGAATCTTGTCTTGCCACTTTTACCCCTTGAACGCCACCATCTGTGTAAATGAGTGCTTTCCCTTGCCAAAGGTTTTTGGGCGTTTTTGCATAAAATAAACAAAATGTCTTTACTTCCACAGCGTTTCAGTTGAGCTACAAATACCAACAGGTAAAGAATACATTGTGAACATTTCTCTCTATCGACAGAGTGTGTGTGTGTGTGTGTGTGTGTGTGTGTGTGTGTGTGTGTGTGTGTGTGTGTGTGTGTGTGTGTGTGTGTGTGTGTGTGAGGGACAGAGAGTGAGAGAGAGGAGTGTGTGTATGCGTGATGTGTGTTTGTGTGCAAGTGTGTTTGTGCACGTACGTGTGAGTGTGTGCGTGCATATGTGTGTGCCTGTGTGTGCTGTGTGGTGTGTGTGTGTGTGTGTGTGTGTTGTGTGTGTGTGTGTGTGTTGTGTGTGTGTGTGTGTGTGTGTTGTGTGTGGTGCGTGTGTAGAGATGCGGGGCTTGTGTGTGTTGTGTGTGTGTGTGTGTGTGCATGCGTGGTGACAGGGGTTGTGTGATTGGTGCATGCAGCGTTTGTGCGCGCAGGCTGGGACAGGATGTGTGATTGTGTGTGTGTGTGTGTGTGTGTGTGTGTGTGTGTGTGTGTGTGTGTGTGTGTGTGTGTGTGTGTACGTATTCGTGCATGTCTGGTACATGTGTGCGTGTTTGCGTGCGTGCATATGTGTGTACAGTGTGTGTGCTTACGTGCATGTGAGAGAGAGAGACAGGGGATGGGGAGACTGAGAGAGAGGAGAGAATGAATGAATGTTGTTTTTTTTATCAGAAGATCATTGGCCTATTCTCATGGGGCCTCAATTACAATATAAAAGGTAATCACATAGACTTGATACATGTTTACATGTACAATGCAAAATGACAGATTGAACATCTAGCTCATGACAACGGCACGTCTTGCAAAGGCTTTATACAAGTATAATGACAAGTAAAAGGCATAACCTGAACACACATGAATTCATGTAATACTTTCATGGGATTAGTTCTCTTCTTAATTCACTATAATATAGACACAAAAGGACAAAATGGATTTCATCTTCCCCAGCAGATGAACATAGTGGACATAACAACTGTGACTCAGTTCTTCTTGTATAAACTAAAGAATGAAACCCCAAACCTTAATTAAGTTAGGGCGTGTGTTTTACAAATTTGTTAATGTTCATAGGCATGTAAGACTCCCTTTCAATATCTGTTTTTAAACGTTCTATAAGATCTATATCTCTCACTTGTATGCGGTTAATTGTTCGATTCCTGCCACCTGCAGTCAATTATTCTCTGTCTAAAGTCTTCAATGAATGTTGAAAGTAATTCTACACCCTGATTATCCCAAACATAATAAAACTCACGGTGGTCTAAAGTTGTACGAACATTAGTAATCCACGTATTGCTTCCCTTTTCGTCAAGAGAACTTGCTTTCTAAGCTATCTGATAAAACGCTTATTTCGTATGTAACGTCTTGTGATTTTGTTTGTTTAGTAGAAACGTTTGTTGAAAATTTAATTCAAAGGTATTCAGCTATATAAAGCCTTCTGTAAACCAGCCGTTCAGTTTACGAAACACGGACGAAGATCGGGAGGAGTCGTATGTCTTATCAAAATGGAATTTTGCCCTTTGTACAAGCGTTACCAACCGATCTAAACAATACCATTATGTTCAATATTTCTAAAGATGTCTTTGGTCTTACAAAGAATGTTTTTTAATATGCACATATGTACCTCCAGAAAATTCACCATACTATGCTTTTTATGGTATTGATAATGGCATCAGTGATTTGGAAAACTGTCTCTGATGTTATGCTCAGTATGCTGATACGTATGTACTTCTGGCTGGAGACCTAAATTGCAGAATTTCTAACATTTGCCAGGAATTTCCAACCCAAATTGTCCTTTTAGTTTGCATAACGAAACCTTTATAAACAGATGTTCCGAAGACAAGACATTCATTAAACAGGTATGATAAGCTTTTGTTAAACATGTGTACTGTGTTCGATCTGTGCGTTTTAAATGGTGTGTGCGACGGCGATCGTCAAGGTCGTTTCACAAACATTTCAGAGACAGGGAACAGTGTGAATGATTATTTTATAACTTCCTATGAGATGTTTAATGCTATTAATATATCGTCAGTCTCTGTGTGAATGAACGAATTGAGTCTGACCATCTGCCTCTAGTATTCCATTTAAACTCACTTTTTGAAGTAAGAAATGGAAAAGGTATAAAGAAAAACATACAAGTCATAGAGAAGTGTAAATGGCAAGATGAATATGCTAATACTTTCTGTGATCTAATGAATAGTCAACATGCTTGTGTCATGTGGAGAATGCAGTTAACTCTGATCGATGATGACATTAACGCCGTTTGAATATATTTAATGTTTGTATGAAAGATCAAGCGGAGTGATGAGGAAACAAATAAGAGTAAATGACACTCAGAAAATGATGACTGGTTTGATTATAATGTTATAAAACCGAGAGAGACGTGAAACAACTTCTAAGAATATCTAGAAATGCATTGGACGATAAAGACAGAGACATTTATTGTAAAGCTCGAAGGGAGTATAAGAATCTTTTAAAGAGGAAGGAGAACGAGTATAATACTTCTTTGTTATGCAATTTAGTTACCTCAGTTGAAGATCAGCAAGAGTTTTGGAAACACATGCGCAGAATATCAGTTAAGAAAAGTAGTACGCATAACAATATCTCTATCAGCGATTGGGATAAGCATTTCAGAGGTCTTCTCGAAATAGATACTGAAGAAGACGCAGAAGAAATAGAAGAAGAAAGAACTTTTCTTGATTCTAATAGCGATGCGGGGTTCCTCGACAGTATGATAACTAGAACTGAAGTGATCTCTCCAATTAAAAAACTCAAGAACAAAAAAGCTGCCGGCCCTGATGGTATTGTTGGAGAATTATTTAAAAATGCCGGAAATATCGTAATTGAGTTCTTCGTCAGATTTTTCAATGTACTTTTTGACAAAGGGATATTCCCTAATAACTGGACTGAATCAATTATACTGCCATTATTTAAGAAAGGCGAAGTCAATGGTCCAAGTAATTACAGGGGCTTAGTGATATAAGTAGTAAATTATATAGCTCTATAATTAACTGAGAGAGAGAGGGAGATAGAGGAAGTGAGGGGGGTTGGGAGAGAGAGAGAGAGAGAGAGAGAGAGAGAGAGAGAGAGAGACGACAGAGAGACAGAGAGAAAGAGAGAGAGAGGGGGGGAGAAAAAGAAGAGGAGGGGGGAGAAGATAGAGGAGACAGACGAGTCAAACAAAAGAGAGAGCACGCTCGCAAGTCCGTGGCACCCCCAACCGTCATCCAGTGCTCTGATAACATGTACCAAATGTGATCCACTGTGACATGCAACAGTTCAGGCCAATTCAACTCCAACCCTTTCACTGTGATTTATTATATAAAGAAACTTCACGTGTCGTCCATTGTCCACAGAAACACACCTGAAACAGCAATCAAACATCACCAACACTGAATGAAGTCTGAAACATACCGCAGCATTATTGAGAATGAGCCAAAATAATCACAGTGATTGAAGTCTGAAACAGATCACAGCGTTGTTGAAAACGAGCCAAAATAATCATAATGATTGAAGTCTGAAACAGACCACAGCGTTGTTGAAAATGAGTCAAAATAATCACAATGATTGAAGCCTGAAACAGACCACAGCGTCGTTGAATATGAGCCAAAATAATCCACGATTGAAGTCTGAAACAGACAACAGCGTTGTTGAAAATGAGCCAAAATAATCACAATGATTCAAGTCTGAAACAGACCACAGCGTTGTTGAAAATGAGCCAAAATAATCACAATGATTGAAGTCTGAAACAGACCACAGCGTGTTGAAACGACCAAAATAATCACAGTGATTCAGTCTGAAACAGACCACAGCGTTTGAAAATGAGTCAAAATACTCACAAAACCCCACCAAAACATTAGTTCAAAGTCACGCTTAGTTGCATACAGAAAACCAAACACAAAAGCAAAATACTCGAAAAATATATTTTCTTCAGACATGACAAACACACATAGGCTAAACCATGCACAAAACAATGCTAACCTGATTACAAACATGGAAATGTTCATGTTGCTTTATAGGGACTACTGACATTAGCAACACCGAGTATTTGTAACAGTCCTGATGAAAAAATGTTTCTTTCCACGACTAGCACCAGAAATAGCTCCCTCCAACACTAGTAAGAGAGAGGCTGTTGATGAACTCTTCTATAGAAACACTAAACTGCTCTATAATTCTGATAGAACAACACTCTGATCCCTTCCCCTTGAGGGCCGCACCTGCCACTGCTGCTCGTCACAATGATGTCACACAAGACAGTGGTGACACTTTAAAGTCCCCTCAGTGATGACATTCTCTACAGTGTTACAGCCTGGTATTATCAGACACCTCATGATGCTACCAGATGGCACTGCAGAGTTGCCATGCCACTTGCTCGGGTGTGACTACTATTTTCCGAGCTCACATTCTTTCTCGCCTTTCGCAAATTTGTGTGTGTGTGTGTGTGTGTGTGTGTGTGTGTGTGTGTGTGTGTGTGTGTGTGTGTGTGTGTGTGTGTGTGTGTGTGTGTATGGTGGGTGGGTGGTGGGTGTGTGTGTGTGTGTGTGTGTGTGTGTGTGTGTGTGTGTGTGTGTGTGTGCATGAATGGAAGTCTTGCATTCGTGATTGCCATCATTTATGAACAAACTACCCTGAAGTATCCTCACCGTCACTTACACAGTCAGTAAATGAACATGGCAGTCAGATTTTGCAGTTGTTGTTGTTGATTTTCACAAATACAAAACTATTGATCAGTAAATCTTCATCAGAGTGTGTGCTTTGACCACAGTAATACCACAAAATATTTTTTGTCCACACTACCATTGCACAAGGTAACTGGTCAACACTCATCAGGGCGTCAATTTTGAACAGTGTCACAACTGCTACTTCTTCTTCTTCTCTGTCTGTCTGTCTGTCTGTCTGTCTGTCTGTCTTCTCTCTCTCTCTCTCTCTCTCTCTCTCTCTCTCTCTCTCTCTCTCCTCTCTCTCTCTCTCTCTCTCTCTCGGCATCGCCAAAAAGCATTTCTTCTCCACATCTAGCATTGAACAAGTGATGACTGGTATACACTCATCTGAATATTAATTTTGAACAAATCTAAATTGCTTTTCATCATCATCATCACCATCATCATCATCATCTTCTTCTTCTTCTTCTTCGTTGTTGAAAATGATCCAAAATAAGCACCATCTGACATCATCTGTCTACCATCTGACATCATCTATCAGCCATCTGACATCATCTATCAGCCATCTGACATCATCTAACAGCCATCTGACATCATCTATCAGCCATTTGACATCATCTAACAGCTATCTGACATCATCTATCAGCCTTCTGACTCATCTTCTATCAGCCATCTGACACATCCTCTCTCAACCATCCTGAACATCATCTATCAGCCATCTGACACATCTTCTATCAGCCAGTCTGACACATCATGTCTCAACCATCCTGAACATCATCTATCAGCCATCTGACACATCTTCTATCAGCCGTCTGACACATCATGTCTCAACCATCCTGAACATCATCTATCAGCCATCTGACACATCTTCTATCAGCCATCTGACACATCATCTCTCAACCATCCTGAACATCATCTATCAGCCATCTGACAGCCATCTGACACATCAGCCATCAGCCATGAGACACATCATCCATCAGCCATCTGAGACATCATCTATCAGCCATCTGACACATCATCTATCACCCATCTGACACATCATCTATCACCCATCTGACACATCATCTATCACCCATCTGACACATCATCTATCACCCATCTGACACATCATCTATCAGCCATCTGACACATCATCTATCAGTAATCTGACACATCATCTATCAGTCATCTGACACATCATCTATCAGTAATCTGACACATCATTTATCAGCCATCTGACACATCATTTATCAGCCATTTGACATATCATCTATCAGTAATCCGACACATTATCTATCAGCCATCTGACACATCATTTATCAGCCATCTGACACATCATCTATCAGTAATCTGACATTATCTATCAGCCATCTGACACATCATCTATCAGTCATCTGACACATCATATATCAGCCATCTGACATCATCTATCAGTAATCTGACACATCATCTATCAGCCATCTGACACTCATCTATCAGTAATCTGACACAACATCCATCGGCCATCTGGCGCAATTTCTCGCATCAGCCATCAGAGACGCAATCATCCGTCATAGCATCTGACACATCATCCATCGGCCAACATCATCCATCGGCCATCTGACACATCATCCATTATGCCCATCTGACCACAATGATTCCATCAGCCATCTGACACATCATCCATCAGCCATCTGACACATCATCCATCGGCCATCTGACACAATCATCCTCAGCCATCTAACACATCACCATCAGCCATCATGACAACATCATCGCATCTGACACACATCACATCAGCCATCTACAATACCATATCCTCAGCCATCATCATTACATTACCTCAGCCATCTCAAACATTATCCGTCAGCCATCTCAAACATTATCCGTCAGCCATCTCAAACATTATCCGTCAGCCATCTGGCTCATCATCCATCACCATTTTGACACACCATCTATCAGCAGTCTCACTAATCATCCGCCGGCTATGTGACACATCATTTATTAGGAATGTAACACATGGCCCATCAGCTATTTGACACATCATCTGCCACCCATCTGACACTCATCCATTGACCCTCATGCATCAGCCTTCCAATAATAGATTATACATGTGAAATCAGCCCTGAGCTTTCTTACACATCATCAGTCAGCCATCTGACACATCAACCATCAGGCATCTGACACATCACCAATCAGCCATCTGACGTATAATGAGTCAGCTATATAACACACCATCCACTGGCAATCTGACACATCATCCATCAGACATCATCGATCAGCCATTCAACTCATCATCCACAAGCCCTCTAACACATCATCCACCAGCCGTCAGATACATGATCCGTCAGCCCTCTGACACATCATCCATCAGCCATTTGACTCATCACCTTGAAGCCGTCTGACTGTTCATCAATTATCTGTCTAACACATGATCCATAAACCATCTGACACATCATCTGTCAGATACCTGACGCATCATTGATCAGCCATGTGACACACCATCCAGCAGCTGTCCCACACACCAACTATCTGCCGTCTGAGACATCACTGATCAGCTGTCTGAGACAACCATTGATTAGCTGTCTGACATTACCCATTGGCCATGTGACACATCATCTATGAGCTGTCTGACACATCATCCATTAGGCGTAGAA
>CM065739.1:30321614-30324114 GCA_033310375.1 Conus canariensis
GTGCATCCCATAAGCAGGACATGGTGGGAAAAACGTGACACGTAAGTGGCATACGCACTGGATGCCATAAATATCGGTCTGCTGTTGCGTTTCAGAGTTGACAGCTTTAGTTTTGATGTGTGGGTCCATGTGCCATTGATCACCGACAAATACGACGCCAGCTCCTGCTTTAAGTCATACACCAAGTGAACTCAAATACTATAACTCAACTGAATCCAGTTCCCTTCAAGTTTCAGTTTTCTTAGTGAACAGTACAACGGACAACTCTGACGGTATTGACTGGGATGCTTGGTATGATCAGTGGCGACCATTCCAACAGGCTTCTGAACTGATCTGGAAGATTGGAAATCCCACTCTGAGTGTGTTCAGAATATATGGGAATTTTATGATCATGCTGATCATGCTTCGTCTTCCAGCATCCACTTCTAGCATTTTCTTCCAGGTTCTAGCCTGGTCTGACCAGCTGGTGCTGGTCACAGGCCCCCTGAGCTACTTCATCAGCAGACAGTTCAGTCTGCCGTCCATTCATACTCTCGGTTCCTGGCAGTGTAAAATGCACAATATGCTGGTGAACACGACCTCGGCTTTATCTCCGTGGATGCTCGTGGCACTCACCATGCTAAGAGCAGCCTCTGTGTTATGGCCCCTTCGTGTCAATGTCGTGTGGACAAAGAGAATGTCGTCATACAGTGCTGGGGTACTGACCGTTGTTATCTCACTAATCAACTGCCACTATCTCTATGGATTAGATATAGGATCTTGTGACTGGATATGCTGTGATGATGCAGTATCAGAAACGTACGCATGGTTCTTTGACTTTGTGTGGCCCTGGATAGACATGATTGAGAGTTGTATTCTTCCCTTTGTAATGTTGGCGGTCAGCAAGGGTGTTCTTCTCTGGACACTCGTTAGTTCTTTATGGAAAGGCGCGCATCTTGTACAAAAAGCCACCCAGGATTCCAGACAACAGAAAGTGACTTCACTGACGGTCACCTTGATCGCTACAGGTATCGCCTTCTTTCTCCTGACCACACCAAGTACGATATACATGATTACATACCCAATGTTAATTGGAATGATCCGATTGAGAATGGACTGTATCACGTTTTCCATGCAGCAGGCTTCATCCTGATGTACTCCAACAGTGCTGTCAACTTCTACCTGTATTGTCTGACAGGTGCCAAGTTCAGAGCAGAGTTTAAAAATATAACATTCAGGTTTGTTGTCCTGTTCTACAAGAAAAAAAGTCAGTGCTGAGCGTAGATCTGCCCTATCAGTAGCAGCTATGTCATCAAGTGCTGGGTAAGATCAGGGTAAAGGCTTTCACTGACTGTGACTTCGTGCTAACCACTGCTGCATGATCAACACCAGAGTGAAACTAGTGATGTCTATATTTCTGTCATCAAGTTTGAAAAACAAGAAAGGGCAATTTGTCTTCTTCATCTTAAGCTCGCTTATAGATCAGTGCTCATTCACTTATTTCAATTCAGGTAAATTTACGAATGACAGAGTGATACCATGGCAATGCGTTCACTGATCTTTGACATGAAACTTCAATACAAGATAGGATGTGAAAATATTGGCACTGACTGTATAGGCTGCTCAGTAGATTGAAATGCTTGATCATTTTAATGTACTCTGTGAACAGTTGCCATGCTGGTTTTTTCTAATGACAGGCAATGTGTTTGCCTGTTTTTGAACAAAATTAAAGTTTTGCCAAAGCCATTCTAATTGAAGGGTGACTTTACAGACAGATCGAGCTCACTTGATGTTTGTTGATTAAGAGATCTACATAATTATTTTAGTTTCGCTATAGATGTGGCAAGTTTCATATGACATCCGTTTACCATAAAAGTCCGGAGGTCTGTTTACAGTCCCAAATAGAAGTGCTACTCCACAAACCTTCTAAGTAATGTTTCTTGAATGTTCTGAGCATTTTAGTAATACGTAATGGATCTATCCTTCTAGAAAGTTCCATGTATCCTGATGGCTATAGTATGTCATGATTCTTGAACTTTCAAGAAGATTCCATATTTTGACTACCTGTGCTTCGCCATGATACTTCAGCTTTTGATTTCATAAATTCATACACTTTGGGCTTGGGAGGTGAAGTACGAAATTAAAATGCAGTTTGAGAAAAATGTCTGAAAGGAAATGAGATTTGTAAAAAATAAAAATTAAAAAAAAAAGTGGAGGTTTCATGCAACCATTGTGGTGATCATATGAAGATTATCTTACACCCACTGAAAAGTGAAAAAAAAAAAAACACAAGAATTTGATGCTTTGCCGTAACAGGCACACACCTCAGTTCTATGACCGAATGGTCCCTTTTGTCTGGTACATTTTCCATCTGCACAGTTGTTTTGGAGTGAAAGACTATTGTTTTGTATAGTCTGCAATGGAACGCACACATTAGCCAGTTTCTGATGACAAGCACTCACACAAAGTCACAGTTCCTGTTGACTGCAGTTGGTGAACTCACTTCTCCCCAAACAGGGGG
>CM065739.1:30336614-30339114 GCA_033310375.1 Conus canariensis
ACACACACACACACACACACACACACACACACACACACACACACACACACGCACGCACGCACGCACGCACGCACGCACGCACGCACGCGCACACACACACACACACACACACACACACACACACACACACACACACACACACACGTCCCAAACACACTGAAAGAGCTCTCTCTCTCTCTCTCTCTCTCTCTCTCTCTCTCTCTCTCTCTCTCTCTCTCTCTCTCTCTCTCTCTCCTCGTACTTCACGTTCATCGCCTCTGCATGCTGTGTCTTACCATAAATGTCTAACAGGAATTTTACCCCCCCCCCCCCCCCCCAAAAAAAAAAAAAAAATGCCAGTGAGGCGGCATAAAACTATCTCTACATTCATATAATGCTTATCAAATACCCGATAAAAAAAAAGCCATCTCTTTTTTGTGCCATTGACTTCCCATGGTGAAAACAGGAACAAAATCGCTGACGTCTGTCACTTTGATTTCACCGGCCTACCATGTGACCTTGTCTTCAAACATTAAAGATAAAATGCGGAAAATGAGGCCGAAATTTCTTGATTGCTTTTTACTGACAGTCAAAGTGATTAATTTAGCGAGCTTTCTAAGGAAGTAAACCATTCCCATGTCGTGTTTCGACAGGACCGGACATTTCAAAAAAGAGTGAAAAATAAAGCGAAACAAGATGGGTGTACCAGCCTAATACGCCGTTACTACATCAGTGTTTCAACTCCTATGTTTTTCCCCATCCCATTTTTAGCAAATATAGGTACGCCTACAATAACGATCCGGTGCTGAGACTTCAGCAGCCAGACCATGGTGAAATAATACAGCATTTTGTTTTCTCTTCTAAGCTCCACCTGGCTTTGCGATAATCTGTAAAACTAAAGCAAGCAAGTCTCGTGTGACTCATGGCGCATACACAGTCTTTGAGGATGAAACATGGCGGCTTAAGCTGACCGGTGCTATCTCACTCCGCAGGTGCATGCGTAATATCTCTGAGTCTGTGTGGAGTATACTGAATCTCTATCACCCAGGGAAATTTTCAGGTTCCACCCCAACGATTAGAATAGTAGGCTGAATTCGCTCAGTTCGATTTCAGGAATAATAGTTGGTTGTAGAACGTTAAAATCTCAGCTCTGCTAATCACCGATAGATATATAGGTCTACGTTTAAAAAGATCAAAGGAAGCAGGTCCTAAAAAGCATGGTATGGAGATTCTTTACAGAAAAAGTTTCAGAATGTCATATATAGGCGTTGATGAGTATAAGCTTGAGCCATCTGAATCCAAAAGGATTTAGACTTAGCACTATGTAAATTAACAGTTTCATGGGTAATCAAATATTGTTTGCCTTATCTGAAAGCGCGAGCTGTAAAGCAAGTTGGTTTACTTTTTTTTTTTCTGAATGACAGTAATGACATTGTTTATCAACCGAAAAAGACTACTTTAGATCACTGACAAGCGATAGAATAAACTGGAGATTGATTGTCTTCTCATCGCAATCTTTGAGAACCACGGAAAATAAGATATATATATATATATATATTTTTGTTGTTTGTTTTGTTTTGTTTAAAAAATATTTTTAAAAATGAAGTAGTAAAATCTACAAGCTTGTTTCAAGCCTTGCTATCATCAGGATTGTGGTCCTGATGATAGCAAGGCTTGAAACAAGCTTGTAGATTTTACTACTTCATTTTTTTTAATATTTTTTAAACAGATGTTGCTCCCCAAGGGGTTGAGCACCTTCAGATTTTTTAAGGACTTTTTTATATTGTTCATAATATATATATATATATATATATATATAATAAACTAATAAATTACAAGGATAAGTAACCGAGCACCATTCCAGCAACTTACAGAGCAGCTTGGTGTTGCAATGACTGCAAGAAATATTGAATTATAAACAAAGTTTGCTCTTACGTCTTAGATTGAAGAAATAGGAAATATATATATATTGAAGAAATAGAAATATATATAATACATTATATATATATATATATTTATTTATATATATATATATCGTGTTTGCTTTCCCAGTGCATCCGAAGACTGCAACCACTTTGCACAAGTCTGTCTTCTCATAGTGTCCAGAAAGGAAACTTGGTCATTTCTATTTTCAGTGGAAGGCACTGGATTTCACTATTAGCATGAGGCACGTGATCGTTCCACAAAGCTATGATTTGGACATTACTAGACAACATATGGGAACCATTGTATTTCGAACTGACAGCCATGAAAGGCCCCCGTGTTGTCGGCTGGGCTCTTATTGTAAAAAAGTATAGACTTGTGATTTGAAAAGGGCGTACGGGTCTTGAACTTTAATGCAGTAAAGGACAGAGAAATGGGGGCAGACCTGGACGTAAGCAAAGGGGTGGAGACTACGCACTGTGGCCAGGTGATCAACTTCGTACAATCGCCGATGTGGGGTTACAGTGTCGGACAACATCAGGACCATTCAGTTGAAGGAGAACTGGGTCCCGGTTGGCTTCTTCACGAAGCTCGTTGC
>CM065739.1:30344114-30346614 GCA_033310375.1 Conus canariensis
GTGGTCAATGTTTTAGTGGTTGTTGGTACTGTTCCCCCCCCCCCCCCCCCCTTTTTTTTTTTTTTTTTGTATAGGGACGGATGCTGAAGGAATGTATTGGCATTGTGACCTTCAGCCAAGGTCAGTGTCATAGATTTTGATTTTGGTGATTGAGTGGTGATTCATTCCTTCACTGCTTGATTGATTGCTTGTTACCAATCAGAACTCTCTCTCTCTCTCTCTCTCTCTCTCTCTCTCTCTCTCTCTCTCCTCTCTCTCTCTCTCTCTCTCTCTCTCTGCTTTACTGACTTTGAGGATCGGTTATTCTCTCTCTCTCTCTCTCTCTCTCTCTCTCTCTCTCTCTCTCTCTCTCTCTCTCTCTCTCTCTCATCACACACACACACACACACACACACACACACACACACTCCTCTCTCTCTCTCTCTCTCTCTCCTCCTCTCTCTCTCTCTATCTCTCTCTCTCTCTCTCTCTCTCTCTCTCTCTCTCTCTCTCTCTCTCTGGGCTTAAATAACGTGATTATGTCAGAGGAGAACCGAAGTCGTAATAATGATGTTAACGTCTAGATGAATACATTCCATTAACGATGTAATCGACAAGCTCCCTTTTAAGAAAGCAGAACGAAAACACTTCATGACAACCCTCCGGCGAACAAGGATCAAAAGAAAGAGGCAAAGACAAGGCACAAAAGAGATCACTTACTCAAGTCAAGGGAAAGTGTGCAACTTAGATTACCGATTTCAAAGTAAACGGCAAATAACCAACAAGTAGGGTAACTCTTGCTGCCATGATATAATAACAATTACCCGCCCATAACCTCAAACGAATGCTGCCTACGACACCAAATCGCTTCGCAGAAATGCCCAACACAGAGCACAAAGAACAAACAAGAGACATCCACCAATGATTTTCTTTGAAAGTAAACGCTATCTGAAACAATAACGACAACGACATGAACAAGAACAAAAACAATAACTACAAACACACACACACACATACGCACGCACGCACGCACTCACGCACGCACGCACGCACGCACAGCACCACACACACACACACACACACACACACACACACACACACACACCACCAGCACGCACGCACGCACGCACGCACACACACACACACACACACACACACACACACACACACACACACACACACACACACACACACACACACACACACACACACAACACACAGCCCGCGCGCACACGCACGACAACACGAACATTTTTCAAGATTATGTTAAGTTGTTTTCGGAATTCGACATTCGATTTAGAGTTTAAAAATCCAGTCAAATAAATCTCACCAGAAGTTTGAAATTTCCAGTTTTCGATGCTAATGAGGACAAACGAGCTGTTGATAAAGCTTATCTAAACAATTTACAGAAACAAGATCTCTACTGTTATTCAGTGTCAGCTCTCCACCTTCCTCTGTCCTTTAGTCATTTTGACTATAATAACAAAAAATATCTCTTCAACTTACTCCATATTATCATTTTCAATAAACAAAGCGTCTTAAGGTTTGATATAATTCAAACAATCAGGAATTTGATATTTAGACGGAATCGATGAGTAAAAATATTTAAATCACTTTAATGCATCGCTGACATATTTACCTATGTGTACAATCGGCGGATTGATACAGATTGTTTCTTCTTAAATTTGAGGAAGCCAAAGTGTACAATTGTGCCAAACTGGCCATCCTTCCATTTCCTTAAACTATAAATCTGTTCCAATATTCCATCTTTTGCCCAAAACACTAGAAAGGCATGTATAGGCATACTTGTGTTATTGTCTTAGAGAAAATGATTAAATTCATGAAAGTAGTCAGTATGGAGAAACTCACTGCTGGCATGTCTCTTATACAACTTACAGGAAGGCATCTACCTAACATAAACAATAATGGAACCAGTGTGTTCTTTTATTGATTTCGTTGAAGCGTTCACATTCTCAACCACTCCAGTCTCATAGCAAATGCGCAACAACAACAAAACTTAAATTTAGTTATAAATTTTCTTGAGCCTTTCTAAACTGATCATCAGCAACTTGTAAAAAAATAAATCCAGCGTATAAATTGGTGGGAAATTGTTCTTTCATGCACATACTTTACGTCGTGTGAGTAATGTGTCTCCCATACAGGATGGCGTTAGTGAAGCTAATTTGAAACAAACAGAACTGTGTACATAACAGTGCAATAAAGTCAAGACAAATGGACAAAAAAAGCTGAAGTTTCTTCTCGTTAGAAGACAGACTACACTTCAGGAAATGCTTATGAGTGCACAAAGTAGTGAGTGGGAAAATTCCGAAAGAAAATTGTCCAAAACTTTGTTATCAGTTAATATAGTTATGCACGCAACCTTTCTTCCCCTGACTCTTGGTGAATCTCAACAATCTATCTGAACCAATTCACGAGGAAGAACGCGTTTTCTTTAAAGAACTGTCCATCGATTCTGGCATTAAAAAACATTACACAGGATTTGGATGAAAAAGTATTATAC